>CM077154.1:128772141-129045987 GCA_039583875.1 Platanthera guangdongensis | reverse complement strand
CCTTCACACCTGTGTTTTGCTAATCCCCATAATCCTTGTATTTTCAAATTGAAATAATGGATTATTGGCACCAAGGATCGCTCCCTGAACCTCCAATAATGATTGAGGAATTTAAGAGACAACTAAGGGTTTTGTGTCGACCCCTTGTGGGTTTTTTCCAAGAAACAACAACTACCCGCAAAGGTAGAAACTCCTAGCAGTGGCAACGGCCTCTGGTTGCAGTGCAAGGAAACACGAAGCTGAAAGAGAGGGAGAAAGAGAGAATTTTAGTAGTATGATTTAATCTTGAATCCTATATTAATTTTTTTTATCAAGACTCTTATGTACACAATTAGGTAACATCATTGACAAAAATTTCTCCTGCCCATTAACTTAATCAACCCCTCATTTTAGCAAGTGGAAATGCTAACAACCTTGATAATGCCAGGGCCCAAATTCAAGTTTCAAATCAAACCCAAATTCAAGATTAAAATAAGAAATAGTACATTATTGAAATACAAAAACATCATGGATCCATCATATCCTGCCCAATCCTGTTCGCTTGATCATCCAATTTTGTATTTGTGTCAGTTAAAATACTGGTAATATATGTTGGTAGCTATCTTTTTATGGGTTTAATAGGACATAGAGGAGAGTGATGTCAAAACACTAGTTAGTAGGCATCTATGCAAACACCACTATGGGTACGAGTAGAGCTATTACGGTTCCGGTTCATTTTTCGGTTCTACTAAGACCGTGAACCAAACCACTAAGGTATCGGTTCTTCAAATTAGAGCTCCCTTATCTTGGAGGTTTGAGATTCAAGCCCCAACACCAACAACCCGTCATTGGAATTGCGGGTTGCGGCCAATCAAATCTGTGGAGATGGGTTGGGGTCACCGGTCTGCAGACCTGTAGCGTAACCCACAGTAGACCGTGGCGTTACATAAAAAGTGTAGATGGTTACTGACAGTGTAAGTAACAACATACTAACAGGTAAACAATTTATTCATTACTCAAAAATAGGTTATTTTTTTCTTTATGTTTCTTTGTTTATATGATAAACAAAAAACATTGGAAACAAAACTACCATATTTATATTGAATGCCGTGTGCTGTTCATTGCATTGATTTAACGTTGGAGGATATTTGGAAGATGCCTAAATTAGTAGAACGTTAAAAGAGGGCAATGACCATAAATGATTTATACCAAGCAATGCAAAACTGATTCCAAGCTATGAAGATCAAGTTAAATCATGGGCCAACTTTATATAAAAATGTAGATGGATATTTGGAATGGAATTCACAGTTTAACACAAAAAGTAAATCCCAGCGTAAAGTAGAGATTATTCAAACATGGCTTGGTGTGTTAAGAAATACATGATAATTCTATGTTTTCATTACTTTGGCTGCTGAATAGTCACAATCTTAGGGAGTTTTAACTCCTAATTTAAGAAGATTTGTTATATTAATGCTTAGCTTATTTGTGGTGCATCTGGTTGTGAGCGCAATTGTAATTTTTTTTGAACATGTAAGTACTTTAATTCTATTTTGGGAGATTAATAAGGTGATGAAATTGCGTTAATTTATTTATGTGATTAATTGGTTATATTATAGATTCATAGCAAAAAATGGAATAGGCTAGCTCAACAACGCCTGAATCATTTGGTGTTTGTGAAGTACAACCGAGCATTGCGACGTCGATATGATGTACACAATTCTATTAATCCAATTTTGTTGACAACTTTCGACGATAACAACGAATGATTGATGAGCAGTATGAAGGAAGATAATGAGGTTGAGCATGAGGAATTGACTTTTAACGACGAGTACTTGACTTAAGGTGTAGTTGCTAGCACCACTTGAGTTAAAGAGGATATCTATCACATGCGCTTATAAAAAGGAACGAATGTAATCTCTACAAAGATAGTTGAAAAAGGGGAGCACATCTAAAACGAGGCTTCCTACTCCAATAGACCTTAAAGATGATGATGAAGAGGATAAAGAAGTTGAGTAAAATGAAGAAGAAGATTATAATGATAGCGGGGATGATGACGAAGACATAGTCTTTTTAAGGATGATTGCTGGTATAGAATAGGTGAATAATGAAGTATTTGTATTTTTAATAATTTTTTACTTTTAATAATACTTTTTATTCTTGTTTTGTATCACATTATTCATTGTTCACATTGATGATAGTGTATTGCTATGCTAGTAATTTTATGTTGTGTTTTTTGCATTTAATAAACAAGTTTTTTTTGCGCGTCACATTCGTCAGGCGCGCGTCTGCGCCCAGGCTCTCGGATACCTTTGCGCCTTGGTGCGACTCGCGCCTTGGTGCACCTTGCGCCTTTAATAAAATAGCGCTTAAGCAGTTGCGGTTTTAGCTTCATAGTATCCCTTCCTCACCTCTGTCGTCATCTCCACCTCCAACCACCTCTCCAACGACACCACTGACACAATATAGGTTTGCCTTTAACATATTGTTGGATAATTATGAATTGTCTTGTACTATTGTGGTGATGGGAATGAGAAGTTGACAAGGGGGATAGCTAGCGGTGGCCGCGGTAGCTGAGCAGTGTGCGACGAACGAGAGGGGGTGGGGTGGGGTGGGTGGGGTGGGTGGAAGACGCGATACATGAGCCGCCGTGGGAAGGAGAAACACGATACAAATTAGGGCAACCGTGATGAACCGCTAGGTCGGTTTTCCTCCCAAACCAAGACTTCCAATTTCTCAAATAAACCAAGCATACAATTAAGTTCACATATTTTCCCTTATATAGGGGAGAGACTCACTAGTCAGAATGACCGTACAAACAAGTAATAAAATACTAGTAATTAAAATACAGAAGATAACTCGAGGGAGCCCACCGATACATGCTAGGTTCATTCTGTCTCCGTACCCCGCGTGCGCCTAGTGTCAATGCACGCGAAGCGCCTACCTTCTACAAGATCCTCCCCGTTCATATCAACTACCCCAGGATTCTCAATGACCTTGTCCTCAAGTTCAAAATCTGGGAACCGGGCCTTCACTTCCTCCACCAAGATCCAGTTGGCCTCATCCCTTGCCTGCCCCTTCCACTGAATGAGAACCTGCCTCGTGGGCTGGCCTAGGACGTGCTCGGTGCGGGTGCCCAACACCGCTTCGGGCTCGCAGCATGGGACGTCTTCACTACTTAGGTCTTCAGGAAGGGTGGCTTGGAGGGGTGGCTCCCCAACGCCCGCTTCAACTGTGACACATGGAATACCAGATACTGACAGATGAATTCGACTATCAGGTGCTGCAGGCGGTACGCTACCTCGCCTATCTTTTCCACGATCAGGAAGGGGACAAAATATCACACATAGAGCTTGGGGTGGAGACGCCCGACCAAAGAGTTTTGATGGTGCGGCGCAACTTGACAAACACATGCTCGCTCGGTGAGAGGATCACCTCGTGGCGATGTCGGCTGGCCTGCTGGGCCATTCTCTCTTGGGCGCGTCGTAGGTGATGCTTCAACTGTCGTAGAGCCTCATCTCGATCCTCCTGTAGGTCCTCTGCCAATGCTTGGATCTGACATTCCCCGACAAACCCGACTGGTATCAATGGGGGCGGACTTCCATAAACTATCTGGAAGAGTGCGACGCTTGCCGCCGACTGGTAGGTGGTGTTGTACCATAATTCTGCCCACGCTAATCATTGGGTCCACTGGCGGGGTTGCTCGGTAGCAAAACAGCAGAGGTAGGTACCCACACAACGATTGAGGACCTCTGTTTGTCCGTCGAACTGGGGATGATATGCCGTACTGAACCGTAGCTTGGTCCCCTGTAAGCGGAACAATTCCTGCCAGAACGTGCACATGAAGACCGGGTCGCGATCGTTAACGATGGACCGGGGAAACCCAGGTAGGCGGACAATCTCACCCACAAAGACTTGGGCCACCAAACTCGCCGTGGAGGGGTGTTTGACAAGTATGAAATGCTCGTACTTGGAGAAACGATCGACGACCACCAACAGGCAGTCATACCCCTGAGAACGTGGAAGACGGGTAATGAAATCCATGCCGATGTCTTCCCAAACCCTGTCGGGCACCAGAATGGGTTGTAGCAGGCCGGCGGGGGCGAGGGTCTGGTATTTAGACTTTTGATAGACCAAACAGTCGATCACGAACTGTTGTACTGTCCTTATCATGCCTCGTCAGTAAAGTGTGGCCGCCAGCCGACAGTAGGTCAGGTAGGCCCTCTAGTGCCCCGCCGTCGGCGTGGAATGGAACTCCTCCAGTAGACGTGGTATCCATGGTGAGGACGCTATGAGGGCCAGGCAGTTGCGGAAGTAGAATCTGTCGCCCACCAGTCGGAAGGGCGGGTGCGCGTCCGACACGCTCCGTAGCCCGTCGATCATGCAACCATAATGGGGGTCCGCTCGCACCTCCTCTTGTAGGATCGCCGCGTCCCGCCACTGGCAGAGGGAAATCGCAGCCAAGGTGCTGCCATGCTCATGACGGGACTAGGCGTCTGCGGCTGTGTTCGTCCGCCCGGTCTTGTAATCGATAGAGAACTGATAGTCAAAGAGTTTGTCTATCCAGAGCTGTTGGGCCGGGGTGGAGACCTTCTGACCCCATAGGTGCTTCAAGCTGCGGTGGTCGGTCCTGACGGTGAAGGGGCGACCGAGAAGATACGAGCGTCAATGCTGAACTGTTAGCACCAATGCACGTAGCTCGCCGTCGTAGGCTGATGCCACCTTTCGCCTGTCGGTGAAAGCCTTGCTGTAATACGCGATGGAGAAACCCTCCTACATGAGGACAACGCCGACCGCCTTTCCCGAGGCATCCCACTCCACAACAAATGGTTGGGAAAAATTAGGCATGCTCAGGATCAGTGCCGCCACGAGAGCGCGCCACAAGCTAAACAAGATCTTCTGGGCAGTCACATCCCACAAGAAGGGCAACTGCTTCTTTAGGAGGTCCGTCAGGGGCCGCACCAAAGCTTTGTAGCCGCTGATGAAGCGACGGTAATAGCCGGTGAGTCCCAGGAATCCGCGTATGGCCTGGCGGCTCGTCAGCGTCGGCCAGTGCTGGACATCATCCATCTTATGCGGGTCCATGGCGAGCCCCTCAGTGGAGATGATATGACCCAGACACTCAACCTGAGGCTGACCAAAGGTACACTTCTTCCGGTGGGCCACGAGCTGGTGGGCGGCTAGGAAGCGGAGAAAGGTGGCGAGGTGGAGCTGCCAAAATGAACTGTAAGCTAAAATGTCGTCAAAGAAAAGTAGGACAAACTTACGCAGATGTGGGCGGAACACGTCATTTATGGTGGATTGGAAGGTGGCTGGGGGGTTTGTCAGGCCGAATGGCATGACGAGAAACTCGTAGTAGCCATCATATGTCCGGAAAGCCGTCTTTGGCACGTCTTCTACTCGCACATGGATTTGGTGGTAGCCGGAGCATAAGTCCAGCTTGAAGTAGCGAGCGCCCCACAGTTCATCCAATAACTCCTGGATGATGGGGATGTGGTACTTATCTGGTACTGTGAGCTTGTTCAGCTCCATGTAGTCAATGCAAAATCGCCAACTGCCATCCTTCTTCCGTACAAGGAGCACCGGGCTAGAGAAAGGGCTGGCGTTCGGCTGAATGATGCGTGCACTAAGCATCTTGGCCACCATGACCTCCATGACGCTCTTCTAGTCGTGGCCGTATCGATATGGGAGGACGGAGACTGCCGCCACTCCGGGCTGCAGGATGATGCTGTAGTCGGACGCGCGCGCCGATGGTAGTCTGTGGGGCATGGTGAAAACCACTAGGTAGTCCTCGAGTAGCCGTTGAATGTTCAGATGTATAGGTGGTGGTGCCAGGTCAGATCCAAGAGCTATATGCCAGAGGAGAGCACTTAAATCCCGACGATCGTGCGAAGAATGGAGCAGAGACCGGCCAGTGAACGGGCCTCCGAGGAGTCTCCCTGCAGGTGGTGCGTCGCTCCCGACACCTCGAAGTGCATCGTGAGCCGCCCCCAATTGTGCTTGCAGTCCCCAAGCGTGCTCAATCAGACCACGCCCAATATTGCATCCAATCCTCCAAGGCCGAAGACATAAAAGTCGACAGAACCTGAGTATGTACCGATGGAAAATGACAGGTCAACACATCGTCCGACCATACAGGCATGACGACCATCCCCAAGGGAGACATGAAAGCCTGGTGTTGGGGTCATCGGAAGGCGGAGCGCCGCCACGAGGTCCTGGGAAATGAAGTTGTGACTGGCGCCGCTATCGATCGTAAGGACCACTGTCGACTGCTGCTGGGTGGCCGAGAGCTTCATGGTGCACGAGCTTGTGATGCCGCGCACTGAGTAGCAAGAGACCTCCAATCGATGAAACGTGAGCTCGACCGTGCTAGGACCCTCCTCCTCAAGCTCAAGGGCCTCAAAATCGGCCATGACAATCTCCTCTTCTTCGTCCCCCAAGAGCATCTGAAGGTCCTTGTTGGTACATTCGTGGGTCGGTGAGTGCGGGCCCTTGTAGCGGAAACAGACGCCCTTGCCACAGAAACATACTCCCTTGCCCCGCAGGTCAAGGTACTCCTGATGAGAGATCTGATGGGGGGGGGGAGGGAGAGCCCGTGGAGGTGGCGGCTGTTGCTGCGGTGGAGGACGACCAGTTGCGGGTGGCACATCTGGGGTTGCACGACCCAACGGAGGTGGCAGCCAAGTAGCGACTGACCATGAGGAGGCTAGGGGTGTGAACCGGGTGGCGGGGGCGGCCGCAACGGTGGCAAAGTCGGCCTCCACGAAGCGTGGTTGCTCCATTGCGCGACACAGTGTTGTGGGGTTGTGGACCCGAAGATGGTTACAGATGTGCGGGGGCAACCCGTCGAGAAATGTGCCCAAGTAGTGGTCTGGTGAGAGGTCGGGCACGTGCGCGACAACTTCGATGAAGTCGTCGATGTATGCATCGACAAAGTCTGCTTAACACACATTGCTCAGGCGCTCATAGGGGTTGCCAGTGTGATGATTGTCGTAGCGGCGTATCAACTCATCTTTGAGGAGCGGCCAGGACAAGGTTTACGATGATCGTCAAAGCCAACCGACCCAATGAAGGGCCGAGCCCTTCCTGCAGATCGTTGCGAGTCGAACCATTTGTGACGCGGGCGTGCCCTAGATTTCGAAGTAGTGTTCGGCCCGTGCAAGGAATCCCAGGGGATCAATGTCGTCGAAAACCGGAAGTTCAATGCGGTGGAGAGTACTGGCGGCGAACTCGTGTAGAGGGTGAACGCCGCCCAGGGACTCGTCGGGGCTGCTGGCCGATGTCACAGACGACAAAGAGTGCATGGATGTCACAAACGACAACTTGGAGGTCCGAAAGGGTCGTATCGACCCGGTCGAAGCGGTTGGAGAGCGCTGTCGTGGCAGCGGTGGGGTCGGAGTCACGCGCCATGCTACGGGTTTGGGGAATACGCCGTGGATTAGAGGTACGGAGAGGAGGGGCACCAGACAGCAACACAGAGTCGATGACACAATGCGCGATGTAGGGCGCCAAACCGAAATCACCAAGCGGCGACGCTGGCGGGCGGAACGCGACGCGTGAAGGAGGTCGGACCAGGTTGATAGGGGGGATAACCGACGGTGGCCACGATAGCTGAGCAGCGTGCGACGAACGAGCCGGGGGGGGGGGACGCGATACGTGAGCCGCCAAGGGAAGGAAAAGCATGATACACATTAGGGCAACCGAGAGGAACCGCTTGGTCGGTCTCCTCCCAAATTAAGACTTCCAATTTCTCAAATAAACCAAACATACAATTAAATTCACATATTCTCCCTTATATAGGGGAAAGACCCACTAAGCCGAATGACCGTACAAACAAGGAATAAAATATTAGTAAATAAAATATGGAAGATAACTCGAGGGAGCCCGTCGATACTTGCTAGTCTCATGCCGTCTCCGTACCCCGCACGTGCCTAGTGTAAACGCACGCGAAGCGCCTACCTTTGACAGGATCCACCCCATTCGTATCAGAAGTTTATCAATATAGAAAGGATTGTGAAAAAGATTGAGCTTACAAAGCATCACTTTTCAAATGTTTCATGAATGCTTAATACGGTTTACAAACTTCCCATAAAATATGCAATATAATTCAAGAGACATTAATTATAAGTATTAGAAAGTTCGATAAGGTAATCTCTCATTGACGGTGACCATAGTCCATGGATCGGCCAACCCATATCGGAGCTCGTTCGAGTCTACACTTACCGTAAGAGACGTTAGGATCGTCGTATGGACAATCTATGCCCATCACGTTCAGAGCGTCATCGAGATATTATTTATGTATTTATGTATTTTTCTACGCATTATTTGTATGTTGTTTGTATGTTATCATTTCGGTCAATCACATCCGTACATTGTGTGTGTGAAAGTCTATAAATACTTCTTATGAAGTTCATTTTTAAGGATTGCAGAATTTGTGAAATTTCTTATTTTTGTGATCACTATGGTGACAAGGTGGAATAGATGCCGAAGCCTATTTTCGAGGTTGTTAGGTTCGAGATCCTAGATAGGATTGTTTCGAGTTTGGATCAGATCGGATCGTATGATCGAATCGATGATCGCAAGATCCTATAACATTTATTAATTAAGACTAAAAAGTAAAATTGAATTTTGTATCAATCAATTTACATGCTCAATTAACAAAAAATTAATAAATAGAACAGTATGTGAAAAATTATATTAAAAAAATTCTAATAACTAAATAAAAAAAAATAATATTATATTAAGTTCACTTTCATTTTCAGGTAAGACACTCAATGTCTAATAACAATAAAAACAAATCTGAACTGATGGATTAGTGGAAGCTTAGTAACAAGAAGACGAACCTAGACTGATGGATTGCTCGTACGTTGGAAGCAGGAATCTTGAATTGCTCGTATACTGAATTTCTAACCGCTAGATTGCTCGTACGCTAGAAAGGAAGAGAAGACATCGACCTGAAACTAGGAAGCAAGAAGCCACCAGATTACCAACCACTAGATTGCTCATACACAGAAATATATATAAGATAAGACACCGACACCACATGAAGTGGAATCTGGTAAGGAAGGAAAAGGAAGACATTGTCTGGATTGGAAGCGACCAAAAACGTCGCTCTTGGCCTCCGTTTGCAGTTGACAATTGACACTTGGGATACAGTAATGCAACATGATATGATTCTGTGATGGGGGTATGAGGGAGAGATTGAGATAAGGTTAAGCAATGAGTTATGGGCGTTGGACCGGTTGAATGAGGTCAGGATAGGGTTGGACATGTCTCTAATTACCTTTGGTCAGGCCGGTAGAATCGGGTTGGGATCGCGATCCTCAAGATCCTAAGATCTGGATCGCGATCCCAGTCGTAGATGTGCTGATTTAGATCCTAGGTAAGATCCAGATCTATTTACAAAATCTGGATCGTAAGATCCTACGATCCGGATCGCGATCCTGATAACCATGCCTATTTCCCCTTAACTTTTCCAATTATCCGGGATCCCCATCGCTTGCCTCGAGCAAACTGCTTTCCCCTCCCACGATTCTCCCCAACAATCGTTGTAAACTGCATAAAACCGCCAGATAATTGCTCATGTTTGTGATTTCTGGATAGTCGATCCTCCTGGGGCAAGAGGGAGATGCCTCTCTGCTGCTCCAGTGCAGTAACAGCTGCAGAACTCTTGTTTCCCATGGCAAATCGTTGATTGCATCCCCCATGACAAATGGTTGAGATTGCGTCCCCCACAACAAGTCCTTGATTGCGGCCCGTCTTTGGTTCCAGACGGGAGAATTTTACTCGAGGTCATCTTCCCTCTCTCTTGTACCCTATGTCGGTCCTTGAATGGAGAAATGATAGTTCCGGCCATCGATTCTTACAACACTGCCTCACAACATCTGGCCAAGACTTTTCGTGCTTCGACAAACTCGTCGCCGCCTGCTTGGTCATTGCAACACCCTTTGCTCCGACGACAACGTTGGGGGTTCCCTGCTACTATTCCGCCGCTTAGGCTCCGTTTGGCACGGTGGTGGCGGTCGTAAACGCATGGGTTAAACCGTCATTCGTTAAGGATCATCTAACAAACGTCATCTGTTTGAACGTAAAGGTGAATGAAGTTTCTTAGGTGGACGGTAATGAATGACAATTTAACCCCCATTTTCATGACCGCCACAACAATGCCAAACAGAGCCTTTGATTCCCTTCCAACCCCGCTCCTTGCCATCTGTGGTATTGGCCGGCGCCAGCGTTAGCTGATTGCAAGAGTGCTGAAATCCATCTTTCCAACTTACAACCAGCAGTCCCTGTTGGCATTCTTCTGCTCTGCAGTCCCTCACAATTAATACGAGGCCTTTCAGGCATGGAAGGAAGAGCAGGAAACCTCAGATTCTGCAACATACTCGCTTCAACATTGCTGTCCATGTCTAAAACAGCAGCTGAGTGCATCATTTCGTCTTGATCACCTCTATAAGTTCTGATTTGGAATTTCCTATACTTAGTATTGATTTTTTGTTGGAAACTATAGTCTTTGGGATTGCAAATTGTAGAAATTTTGCTGAGTCTTTTGTTCTATTTGAAGGGCGTGTACACCGAGTATTTAATTACGATACTCTTATTTTAATTGTCATTTGATCTTGGTTGTCCTATTTAAAGCCTAGTCTTAACTGTGCATGTTTGTAAATTACATTTGTAATTTCAGGATCATTGCAAGTGTATGTTGGACTATTGCTTGAACATCACATTCATTCTAGATATCCTCATCACCACTACTAGTGCATACATTCATTAGAGTTCTCTTAGTGCATGTTAACCCTACGGCCTTCACTTCACCTTGCGTCACTCATGCTTAGGCTGTTGAGTATTCCTAACACTGTGCTTCTAAATAATATAGAACTTGACTTATTTCAACAGTTGTGTTAGACATATGCAACTATAAATTTATGTAATAAATGGAGAATCTGGATCATAAAACCAATTCCAAGTAGCTGGGACAAGGCCAGCGATGGTGGTGGTGATAGTGATTGACTAGATGAAGCAGTGACAAGCAGACAATTATTCAGTGCTTCATAGAAACGGGACTTATGTAATAAATGGAGAGTCGAGATCATAAAACGAATCCCAAGTAGCCGGGAAAAGGTTAGTGATGGTGGTGGTGGTGGTGATGATGATTGACTAAATGAAGTATGAATAAGCAGATAATTATTTGGTGCTTCATTCCAATTAGAAAATGGACTCAGAATGATGTAGCTTCTTGATGTCACATAACCTATTAGCTTGCATCTGGTGCCCATTTACATGCTTTATAGCTGCTTTCATCCTCATTAAAGTAGTATGCTATCTGATTTAACGGCTAATATTGATTCAGGACTATTCTTTGCCATGTTTGCTGCAGTGAAATGAATTTTCTTCTTCTCAAATTGTTGATCTTTTTAGTATTTTTGTTTGAGATCATCTTTTGAGTTGATTTAAAGATTTCTTTGGCTTCTCATTGTGACATCTAATCTTTAAGTTTTGTAATGCTTTAGGTTGCATTCATACCCTACATTACGGCTGGTGATCCAGACTTGTCTACCACTTCAAAAGCATTAAAAATTCTTGATTCATGTGGCTCGGACATTATAGAATTGGGCGTGCCCTACTCTGATCCATTGGCGGATGGACCAGTCATCCAGGTTTGGCTGGCTATATTCTTATTTAAACCATACTAGCTAAGCAAGTCCAAGTTATATAACATTTTTCTATACTATGAATATAGGCCGCTGCTACGCGTGCTTTAGCCAAAGGAGCCAACTTCAATGCAATAATTTCCATGTTGCACGAGGTATTCACTCCCACACTTTTCCCTATTCTAACCTCCATTACAACATTTTTATGATTTGGATTAATCTGGAACTGCCAAATTCCCTTAGAATGGCATGCATTGTGATTACAAAGTGCAACAATAAATGAGCAAGAGTTAAATTGTGGAATTGTCAAATTCCTTCAGAATGGCATGATCTGTAGAATTTTAATGGATCTCAAAAATTGTGTACGAGTTGCAACGATAAAGGAGCGCTCGGCACATAGTAGTTTGGAGTGATTACGAAGTAAAGACACCCATGCCATGCTTGATTGATCATCAAAAAAGTAAGAAAATAACAATATCCAAATAAACTGCCAGTTTATAAGGACCTAAAATGTCCGAATGAACTAAATCTAAATGGAGTAGAGCTCCTAGTACAATGAGGGGAGAAGGTAGAATGATGATGTTTTCCGAGTTACAAGATTTGAATGTAAATTTTTTGAAAATGGGAAATCGGGAAGTGCGCTCCACAGTATAGGAATTAGAGCATGACCAAGACAATGATGCCACTCAATTGAAGTGACTTCAGATATAATTGAGGTAGGGAGATCCAGAGTAGAGATGCAAATTTAGCCCGGATCTGGTTGCCTGACCCGGGTCTGAGCCCGATTAGGCCCGGGCCCAGTTAGGCCCGGTCCAAGCCCATGCTAGATCTAGGGGGGGGGGGTCACCAACCCCCCTTATTTGGGCAGAGCCCGGCCTGGTGCTCAGCTCGGGCCAGTCCTAGGCCTGCCAGGCCCAAGGCCCAAATTATTTGGCTCTGGGCTGCCTCAACATTTAAATTAAATGCTGGCATGGGGGGACAACATTTAAATTAAATGTTGGGACGGCTCCCCATCATTAATTTGCTGGGGCAACACCCCAACATTAAATTGCTGGGGCCACGCCCCATCATTAAATTGTTGGGGCCACACCCCAGCATTAAATTGCTGGGACCACGCCCAGCATTAAATTGCTGGGTCCATGCCCCAACATTAAATTGCCCGGGACACACCCCAACATTTAATGTTAGGGCATGACCCTAACATTTGAATGCTCGGTTGCCAGCTTGTGCTCGCTGCCCAGCTGATTATTGTTAACAAGAGCTGCCATCCTACTGCCATTTTGAAGGGGAACCAGTCAAGCTTGGACCTGACCTGGCCTGGCTGGGTCTGGTCTAGTAGGGCCTCCCATACCTCACTTTCAAAGAGAGGCCCACGCCTTTCTTGGGCCCAATTTACCGGAGGCCCGGCCTAGGCCGACATATATAAAGCTCGGGCCCGACCTGGATCTGGCGAGCTTTTTTTGCACGCCTATAGAGTGTAGAGCCCATTAGATTGTCGCCCTCAACCAATGATATTCCATGTCCATTGATCCTGCACCAGATAGAAAGACTTGGACACAATGATGAAGCAACCATGATCATGAGTAAGTCGACTAACAAAAAGAAGATTAAATTGCGAGCAAGAAAATGAAGTACAAAACATTGAGAGATAAACGAAGCGAGAGACACATCTCCTTATCTAAACTGGGGTGATTTCTCCATTGATAACAATGATAAACTTGGGACTAGCAGTGCTTGTGTGCCAAGAAGGTTTTTACGGAGTAATGTGATTTGTGGCTTCGGAGTCCACTATCCATGAAGAGCTATGCGAAAAATATGATATACCTTCATTGGAGGTAGATGCGACAGATCCAAAGGTACAAGTAACGAGCCCCCGTAGCTATTGGAGTTCCTCCTGCATGGTGTCAATGTCTTAGTGGGACGTGCTTGGAGCATCCACCACTGGAGATGCATGGTGAGAAGGGTTCGGTGGCTGCTGTGGGAACTCATGCTTTCCATAACGATACCCCTTCCCTACTTGTACTGCTCTCGGGTGGGCTCCGCCCGCATTCAGGCGGGCTCCGTCTGCATGAAGCTCGTGCTACGCCTAAGCCCGCAATCGCTTCTCCCTGGTTCACGGGCTTCGCCCGTGATTGAAAGGAATGCCTCGCCACTGAAACCCCACGAGCTCATAAGTGCTCGAGCGACAGATGGAATATGTCATGACACTGCGCTCGGGAGGGGGAGCAGGTGCGAGAGGCGAGGTATTCCTGTCGATCACGGGCGAAGTCCGTGGACCTAAGAGAAGCGAGTACAACCGTAGCATGGTCTTCATGCAGACAAGCCCGCCTGGATGCGGGCGAAGCCCGCCCGAGAGAATCGAGCACGGGCGAAGCCCGTGTGATGATACTCGTATGAAGTAAACAGTCCACAAGCTTGAAATTCAAATTCTATTTCACACGTTAGAATTTATATGCTGCACATGCGCTATTTTCAGATCCATAGGGAAAGAATTCCACAATTGATGAACAGAAACTTGAAAGCATTCCACAATTCTTACATAGATGGTGTCTATCGGACTCTATCATCACCACTTCATTGCAAACAGAGAGAGGCATGCGTGGAGTCGGTGAAGAAGACAAATCTGGCAAGAATTATGGAGCACAACTGATCAATGAGAATATCATTGAGCTCGTCCATTGTTTCCTCCGCGGTTTTTGTTGTTCTGTAAAAATGAGTGATTGACTGGATATTGAGAATGTTGAAGTGTGGAGTAGGTTCTTCACCTATGTAAGAGTAATGCGAGTTAGCGTTGAGAAAGTACGTTTGGAAGAGAATAAAATGGAGATCATATTTGAAAGATAATTGAAAGCTATAGCATATTATTTTCACATGTAAAGTAATTGAGGCAGAATGGAGGAGAGCTCCAATGATCCCATAATGTTTGTTATATGTAGTGATGAGTGTATATTGAGAACGTTGAAAGCTATATCAGTGCGATCATTTTAATCATCCAAAGCCCGAAACGACTCGGCCATTGAATTTCTCCACCCTAAATGTACAACCCCGTATTCGCAGAGTGGGGGCCCTCCCGGCAGGCGCAGGACCAGCTATGAGTTTTTAAGCTTTTGGAGTGCTTTGCACTCTTGGTGTCCAATTTAGGCCTAGCCCTTGGAATATACTAGTAGGGGGAGGAAAAATCTGCTTCCCCCCAGTGGCCCCTTTTTTGGGGGGCGTGTGCGACAAGTTGGCTGACACCCGCCCCGGCTTGATAGGTGCAAGGTTGGAGCAGCGAGACCGGTCGGAGGCCGGGGTCTCGCCCCTGCTCCGCGGCCTGGCGGGGCGAGACCGGCCGGAGGCCCGGGTCTCGCCCCTGCTCCGCGGTCTGGAGGGGCGAGACTGGCCGAAGGCCGAGGTCTCGCCTCTGCCCCGCGGTCTGGCGGGGCGAGACCGGCCGGAGGCCGGGGTCTCGCCCCTGCCCCGCTGCCTGGCGGGGCGAGACCGGCCGGGGGCCGGGGTCTCGCCCCTGCCCCGCGGCCTGGCGGGGCGAGACCGGCCGGGGGCCGGGGTCTCGCCCCTGCCCCGCGGCCTGGCGGGGCGAGACCTGCCGGGGGCCGGGGTCTCGCCCCTGCCCCGCGGCCTGGCGGGGCGAGACCGGCCGGGGGCCGGGTTCTCGCCCCTACCCCGCGGCCTGGCGGCCCGGCGGCCCGGCGGCCCGGCGGCCCGGCGGCCCGGCGGCCCGGCGGCCCGGCGGCCCGGCGGCCCGACGGCCCGGCGGGGCGAGACCGGCCCGGCGGCCCGGCGGGGTCTCGCCCCTGCCCCGCGGCCTGCCCCCTGCTTCCCAGTTCTCCGGGATTCGCCCGCCCGCTCGGCCCCAGGATGGAGGAGTGGGGTGGTTTAACCCCCACTCACCTCAGGCGTCCAGGGAAGCATTGCTCCTCGGGGTGGCAGCTCCACTCCAACCCCCCAGGAACTAGCTCCCCCCCCTCTCGACGAGCCGACTCCCAGTGGTCTAGGCGAGATGAACCCAGCGGGGGGGGGGGGGGAGAGAAGGAAGTGCACCAGGGAGACGACCATGGATGGGGAGGATGGGAGATGGGGTCGAGTGATACCTCACCGGCCGGGAGTTGTTCTCCAGCCCGACGAGTGCCAACCTCCCAGGCGAGCAAATCGCACGAGTAGAGATGGCGAGACCACCCCTCAGGGAGTCACCCTTCAGCGAGCTGATCATCTCAGCTCCCGTTCCCGGGAAAGATGACCCCGTCCAGCACCTGTAGTGATTCGAGGATGCCATCTCCATCAGGCCGATGACGGATGCCTTCAAGTGTCGCCTCTTTGCGATCACATTGAAAGAGAAGGCAAGAGACTGGTTTCATCAACTCCCTCCGAGGTCGATCTATGAGTTCGAGGACTTGAGCCGGAGCTTTCAGCTTCGCTTCTCCACCTCCACGAAGAGGAAGAAGAGTCCTGAGTCCATCTTCCTGATAAGACAGGGGACCAAGGAGTCGCTGGCCCGTTACGTTGACATGTTCCAAGAGGAGATCCTGGATGTCCAGGAGATGCCAGGGTATGCCAAGGTTGTCAGGATCGCGATCTAGATCATAGGATCTTACGACCCTACGATCTAGATTTTGTAAATCGATCCTGATTTTGTAAAGCAAACCTCGATCCAACTGTACTATCAGATCTGATCCTACCTCAAAACGATCTTATCTAGGATCTCGATCCGGACAACCTTGGGGTATGCCCTCCAGATGGCGTTCACGGTAGGGTTGCGCGAGGGGTTCTTCAAGATGAGCCTGACTCGAAAGGCCCCCCTTTCCTTTGAGGAGCTGATGGAAATGGCGTCTGAGGAGATAGCCATGGAGGCGACCAAACCGGTATTTGTCAAGAAGTTGGCAAGGCTAACAGAGACGGAGTCAAAGGAGCAAGGTGGCTCAAGGCATCAGGAAGTAAGAAGGAGAGAGGAGCAGAGAGCTCACGGGTTCCAGGGACAGGAGGGTCCGGAACCAGGCTGGAGGCAACAGGGAGGACCTGCCCAGGGTCCCGGAAGAGCTCTCAACCGGGGTGGGGAAAACTTTCACGGGGGCGAAGGGAGGTTCAACTTTCAGAGGCAAGCCCCAAGACAGCTCCTATCCCCGCCGCAGCAAGCCTTGACAATAGGTGAAGGGGGAAGAGGCAACGGGAGAGACCGCCGAGCCCGTCGAAGGAGGGAAGGAAGAGTGTTGTCGTACTGTGACTTCCACCAGGTGGAGGGGCACGCCACGGCTACCTGCCCCAAATTCCTGGAAGTGAGGGGGGTGAGAGGCCCGGCCCAGCAGCAACCGCCGGTGCAGGTTGAGGAGGTTCCACCCAGAATAAGGGGGATGACGTGTGTGAGGACCGAGTCGATGTCGGACCACGAGGTGGTATAACAGTGATCCACGGTGGAGTAGGGGTCGAAGCCACTCGGAAGGCAAGCCTCCATGTGATGTACCGACGGAGCGTCGCCTCGACATCCCAGACCCCGCCCCAGGAGGAGAAGATCACCTTCTCGGTGAAGGACCTGCCGGATCATGAGGATCCGTTTTGTGATGCGCTGGTCATCCAGACAACCATCGAAGCTACACCGTCTCCCGGATCTTGGTTGACAACGGAAGCTCCGTCAACGTCGTTTTCAAGAAGGCGTTTGACGAGATTAAGGTAGAGCCAAGGAGGGTGTTGGACTCGGACGGACCCCTATTCGGATTTTCAGGGGAGTGGAAGGAGGTAGAGGGTGGAGTAGGACTCCAAGTAAAATTGGGGGGGGGGACTTCAAGGAACTGCCAGTTCGTCATAGTTGACGCTCCAAGCAGCTACAACGCCATCTTCGGAAGGCCCCTCATCAACGCTTTCCGTTGCGTGCCGTCTTCGTTCCACCAGTGCCTCAAATTCAGCTCAGGAGGGATCCAGGTCAGAGTCAAGGAAGACTCCAGGATAGCAAGACAATGTTATGTCACGGCCGTCAACACCATCTCTTGGTTGGCCAAGGAAGAGGAGATGGAGAGGATCATGTAGAGCCTGAACAAGATGGAGGTCTCCGAGGGGAAGGATGACGACCATCATGCCCAGACCCCCTGAAGAAGCCTCGCCCCGGCGGAGTCCTGTATTTTTCTTATGTTGTAGTGAGTCCAGCCCCCGACCAGCTGAGTCGGGGGGGGGGGGGTCATGTAACCCATATTTTCCTTGTTTGAGCACGTTGGATTTGGTAAGGTTTGATTGAGATACCAAGTCACCTTTGCTCCGATGACGGTCCCGCTGTCAGGCTCTCAGTAGCTGGCAGAGCAGACATACCTCTCGTGGAAGCCCAAGTCCCCTTTGCTCCGATGACGGTCCCGCTGTCAGGCTCTCACTAGCTGACAGGGCAGACGTACCTCTCGTGGAAGCCCAAGTACCTTTGCTCCGATGACGGTCCCGCTGTCAGGCTCTCACTAGCTGATAGAGCAGGCGTACCTCTCGTGGAAGCCCAAGTACCTTTGCTCCGATGACGGTCCCGCTGTCATGCTCTCACTAGCTAGCAGGGCAGACGTACCTCTCGTGGAAGCCCAAGCCCCCTTTGCTCCGATGACGGTCTTGCTGTCAGGCTCTCACTAGCTGGCAGGGCAGGCGTACCTCTCGTGGAAGCCCAAGTCACCTTTGCTCCGATGACGTTCCCGCTGTCAGGCTCTCACTAGCTGACAGGGCAGACGTACCTCTCGTGGAAGCCCAAGTCACCTTTGCTCCGATGACGGTCCCGCTGTCATGCTCTCACTAGCTGGCAGGGCAGACGTACCTCTCGTGGAAGCCCAATTCATCTTTGCTCCGATGACGGTCCTGCTGTCAGACTCTCACTAGCTGGCAGGGCAGACGTACCTCTCGTGGAAGCCCAAGTCACCTTTGCTCCGATGACGGTCCCGCTGTCATGCTCTCACTAGCTGGCAGGGCAGGCGTACCTCTCGTGGAAGCCCAAGTCCCCTTTGCTCTGATGACGGTCCCGCTGTCAGGCTCTCACTAGCTGACAGGGCAGGCGTACCTCTCGTGGAAGCCCAAGTCACCTTTGCTCCGATGACGGTCCCGCTGTCAGGCTCTCACTAGCTGGCAGGGCAGGCGTACCTCTTGTGGAAGCCCAAGTCACCTTTGCTCCGATGACGGTCCCGCTGTCAGGCTCTCACTAGCTGGCAGGACATGCGTACCTCTCGTGGAAGCCCAAGTTACCTTTGCTCCGATGACGGTCCCGCTGTCATGCTCTCACTAGCTGGCAGGGCAGGCGTACCTCTCGTGGAAGCCCAAGTCCCCTTTGCTCCGATGACGGTCCCGCTGTCAGGCTCTCACTAGCTGACAGGGCAGCCGTACCTCTCGTGGAAGCCCAAATACCTTTGCTCCAATGACGGTCCCGCTGTCATGCTCTCACTAGCTGACAGGGCAGACGTACCTCTCGTGGAAGCCCAAGTACCTTTGCTCCGATGACGGTCCCACTGTCATGCTCTCACTAGCTGGCAGGGCAGGCGTACCTCTTGTGGAAGCCCAAGTCCCCTTTGCTCCGATGACGGTCCTGCTGTCAGGCTCTCACTAGCTGACAGGGCAGGCGTACCTCTCGTGGAAGCCCAAGTACCTTTGCTTCGATGACGGTCCCGCTCTCAGGCTCTCACTAGCTGACAGGGCAGGCGTACCTCTCGTGGAAGCCTAAGTCCCTTTGCTCCGATGACGGTCCCGCTGTCAGGCTCTCACTAGCTGGCAGGGTAGCCGCACCTCTCGTGGAAGCCCAAGTCACCTTTGCTCCGATGACGGTCCCGCTGTCAGGCTCTCACTAACTGGCAGGGCAGGCGTACCTCTCGTGGAAGCCCAAGTCACCTTTGCTCCGATGACGGTCCCGCTGTCAGGCTCTCACTAGCTGGCAGGGCAGGCGTACCTCTCGTGGAAGCCCAAGTCACCTTTGCTCCGATGACGGTCCCGCTGTCAGGCTCTCACTAGCTGGCAGGGCAGACGTACCTCTCGTGGAAGCCCCAGTCCCCTTTGCTCCGATGACAGTCTCGCTGTCAGGCTCTCACTAGCTGGCAGGGCAGACGCACCTCTCGTGGAAGCCCAAGTACCTTTGCTCCGATGATGGTCCCGCTATCAGGCTCTCACTAGCTGACAGGGCATACGTACCTCTCGTGGAAGCCCAAGTACCTTTGCTCCGATGACGGTCCTGCTGTCAGACTCTCACTAGCTGACAGGGCAGACGTACCTCTCGTGCAAGCCCAAGTCCCTTTGCTCCGATGACGGTCCCGCTGTCAGGCTCTCACTAGCTGACAGGGCAGGCGTACCTCTCGTGTAAGCCGAAGTCCCTTTGCTCCGATGACGGTCCCGCGGTCAGGCTCTCACTAGCTGGCAGGGCAGGCGTACCTCTCGTAGAATCCCAAGTCCCTTTTGCTCTGAGACGGTCCCGCTGTCCAGGCTCTCACTAGCGAGACAAGGCTGGTGATACCTCTCGTGGAGGCCAAGTGTTTTTACCCCGAGGCCGTCTCGTCATCCAGACTCCCATTAGCTGGCATGACAGGTTAACCCCTCGGGGAGGCCAAGTGTTTTTTACCCCGAGGCCGTCTCGTTATCCAGGCTCCCATTAGCTGACATGACAGGTTGACCCCTCGGGGAGGCCAAGTGTTTTTTACCCCGAGCCGTCTCGTCACCCAGGCTCCCATTAGCTGACATGACAGGTTAACCCCTCGGGGAGGACAAGTGTTTTTTACCCCGAGGCCGTCTCGTCATCCAGACTCACATTAGCTGGCATGACAGGTTGACCCCTTGGGGAGGCCAAGTGTTTTTTTACCCCAAGACCGTCTCGTCATCCAGGCTCCCATTAGCTGACATGACAGGTTGACCCCTCAGGGAGGCCAAGTGTTTTACCCCGAGGCCGTCTTGTCACCCAGGCTTCCATTAGCTGACATGACAGGTTGACCCCTCGGGGAGGCCAAATGTTTTTTACCCCGAGGCCGTCTCGTCACCCAGGATCCCATTAGCTGACATGACAGGTTGACCCCTCGGGGAGGCCAAGTGTTTTTTACCCCGAGGCCGTCTCGTCATCCAGACTCCCATTAGCTGACATGACAGGTTAACCCCTCGGGGAGGCCAAGTGTTTTTTACCCCGAAGCCGTCTCGTCATCCAGGCTCCCATTAGCTGACATGACTGGTTGACCCCTCGGGGAGGCCCAATGTTTTTTTACCCCGAGGCTGTCTCATCACCCAGACTCCCATTAGCTGGCATGACAGGTTGACCCCTCGGGGAGGCCAAGTGTTTTTTACCCCGAGGCCGTCTCGTCATCCAGGCTCCCATTAGCTGACATGACAGGTTGACCCCTCGGGGAGGCCAAGTGTTTTACCCCGAGACCATCTCGTCACCCAGACTCCCATTAGCTGACATGATAGGTTGACCCCTCGGGGAGGCCAAGTGTTTTTTACCCCGAGGCCGTCTCGTCACCCAGACTCCCATTAGCTGGCATGACAGGTTGACCCCTCGGGAAGGCCAAGTGTTTTTTACCCCGAGTCCGTCTGGTCACCCAGGCTCCCATCAACTGACATGACAGGTTGACTCCCTTGAGTGGCTAAGTATCTTTTCGATCGCGCAAGAAAATTACACTCAGCGAATACGTTGGGTTGGATGTTTCTTTCCGAGCTTGTGCCAACCTCGAAAAGAGCGGGGATCGTGTACAACCCCGTATTCGCAGAGTGGGGGCCCTCCCGGCAGGCGCAGGACCAGCTATGAGTTTTTAAGCTTTTGGAGTGGTTTGCACTCTTGGTGGCCAATTTAGGCCTAGCCCTTGGAATATACTAGTAGGGAGAGAAAAAATCTGCCTCCCCCCAGTGGCCTCCTTTTTTGGGGGGCGAGTGCGACAAGTTGGCTGACACCCGCGGCCCCGCGGCCCCGCGGCCCCGCGGCCCCGCGGCCCCGCGGCCCCGCGGCCCCGCGGCCCCGCGGCCCCGCGGCCCCGCGGCCCCGCGGCCCCGCGGCCCCGCGGCCCCGCGGCCCCGCGGCCCCGCGGCCCCGCGGCCCCGCGGCCCCGCGGCCCCGCGGCCCCGCGGCCCCGCGGCCCCGCGGCCCCGCGGCCCCGCGGCCCCGCGGGGCGAGACCGGCCGGAGGCCGGGGTCTCACCCCTGCCCCCTACTTCCCAGTTTTCCGGGATTCGCCCGCTCGCTCGGCCCCAGGATGGAGGAGGAGTGGGTTGGTTTAACCCCCTCTCCTCAGGCGTCCGGGGAAGGTGAGGGGGATGGTTTAACCTCCTTTTCCCTCGGAACTCTTTTGGCCGTGTTTTCACCGTTGTACCCCTGGGGGTGGAATTACCTCTTTTCCCCCCGGTGTGAGTGTTTTCTATTGGCACATGACCTATTTGTCGTAGGGGTATTTCCGATCTTTTGGTCCATAGGATTGAAAAAATTATAAATAGACCCATAAAGGTGCCTTGGAGGGATTGGATCTTGGCCACCAAAAATCCCTTTGCTTTCTTCCTCCAAGGCATCTAGCTCAGCATTGGCTAGGGAGGGGGAGACTTCAAAGGTCTTCCGGGTGTGAGGTGGGACCTCCGCGCTAGTGTCGAGGGTCTGTTCCTAGTTTCCCAAGTATTTGGTCCGTGACGTTCCCCCGAGTGTAGTAGGTGTGAGGTCACCCCTTTTTTGGGACCCCGAACTCCAAAGAGATCAATTTTGACTTCAACACTAAAGTTCTTCAACACTATGCCTCCAAACAAATCCAGGATCAGAATTGTTGTCTGATACCATTGTTGGCGTCAATTCACTATGAAAAAAAAACTTGTTTTCATGAATTAGAACAAAGGAATGGGCTTGTACTTAAATGATGTATCTACAACTTGTACTTAATAGGACTCTAAAAACTGTCACATATTTTTGTAAATGAATACCGAAAAAATTAGAGAAACGTTCTAAACCTTTCTCTAATTAATGAAAGAGGATTTCTACAATTGTTTAAATAATATTATTAGAGTTAATATATGCAATATTTTAATATTAGTGAGTTTAGTCCCACACCGCCTATCGGTGTTAGGTGTCATGTTGTAGTTCCTATATATTGCCCCTATGTGGATGAATAAAACTTGCACCTTCTATTTCATTTCTTCTTTCTACATGGTATCAGAGCAACGGTTCTGAGACCTAAATTTTTTTTTTCCGGATCAGCTACTGTTACCCCCCCCGCTCCCGTCCCGACCTAAATCCCGCACCCGGCCCGTGCTTCCGCCCCGCGCGCTGTTAGGGCTCACGCCCGCTGCTCCCGCTCCTGTCGACGGAGTAGATCTCTGATCCCGTCGACAGGAGCGGTTCAGATCTCCCTGTACAGCTTCTCCCGCCGGATGCTTCTCCCGACATCGTTGATGTCACCATCTACTTCGTCTTCTCCTGACGCCTCTGCAACACCGATTGGCGTCGTTGCTCCTCGACGACGATCCCGACGGCTTCGTCGGCTCCCCTCTGCATCATCGTCTCCCTGTGCTGCTTCTGCTCGCCGACATCGACGGATTCTTCTGCGACATCGACGATCCGTCGGTTCTCTGCTTCTTCTGCGACATCGACGGCCTGTCAGCCTCTACTTCTCTCTCCGGCTACTTCTTCTTCTCCGGCTGCTCTGCCTGCCAGTGCTCATCTTCTCCGGTCTGCTGCTCTGCCGCTTCTTCTTCTCCGGACTGCTGCTGCAGCTGCTTCTTCTCCGGCAACTACCCCGTCTCCGGACCAGCCTTCTTCTTGCCGGCTGCGCCTTTTGTCGCTGCTGCTTCCCGGCCCCAGTAGCCCTCTTATTGCTGCTGCTCTCTTCTTCTCCGGCATGGATGCCCTCTGCCGCATTGCTCTCTTCTTCTCCGACACGGCTGGCCTCTGACCGCTATTGCTCTTCGTGCGCTGCTTCCTCTCCGACCCTGCTTAAGCTTTAATATTTTTGTTTAGTAGTTATTGTTGTAGTGTGTTGTGTTTGTTTGCTTCGCCTGCGATTTCGGCCCCTTCTTTCACGTGATCTGGGTTCATGTACCCGACGAGGGTCCCACACGTGCACGTGGTCTCCGTGAGGGGGAGTGTACGTCACGGCCTCCAGGCATAGTCTATGCCTTCATGCACGTATTCCACGTGAGGGGGAGTGTGTGCGATAACGACGACTCGGATGCCTCTTTCCCGACTCCTGCCTCAATCACACATGACCCCCAGGTCGATCTCGTATGTTGTTTGTGTCTCCTCGTTGTTTTCTTTGAATTTGGTATGGTTGGTTTGGTCTTTCGTGGTTGACCGAGTTTCCGCTCCGAGTGTATCCAACGTTGTCATGGTCAGTTTGCGGACCAACGTCGTGTGGCTCTTGCCCGGTTGAAGTATCCCCGGTGACACGCGGTTGGGTCTCGGTGGCTGTTGTTTTGTCTCACGTTGCCAACCTTCTTTTACCTTCCATTTTATGTTGTGTTCAAGCTGTAGGGTTCCCCTTCAGCTTGAGGGGGAGTGTTAGAGTTAATATATGCAATATTTTAATATTAGTGAGTTTAGTCCCACACCGCCTATCGGTGTTGGGTGTCATGTTGTAGTTCCTATATATTGCCCCTATGTGGATGAATAAAACTTGCACCTTCTATTTCATTTCTTCTTTCTACAAATATAAACACAGAAATATGTAAAAATTTAGGTTGTCTATACACCGGTAGAAGAGACCTAGATAATATTAAAATTTGGGGCTGATTTTTGCATTAAAATTAATAGAAATTTATGCATATTACTGATTCTAATCTTGCTAAAATACCTTTCCACAAAGCAACACACTTTTCCCCCACAAATCCAACCGCTGCCTACCACCATTGACATCAATGGAGCTTCTTAAAATCTGCAGCTTTTCCAGATTTCAGAAATCCGATCTTGAGTTTTTGCTGACACTCTCATGAGAATCACATGACCAGCCTCCTACTTTATGAATTTTGAAATTATTATATTGCAGGAAATCAGGTACAGTTCTTCGGCTTGAAAAATAGGCATCAAAGGCATGTCTATAAATCCGAAGCTCACAGAAGTGACATTTACATGACTAATTGTAATCGAGTAATTTGGAGCAGAAAAGTGACATGTAGATGACATTTGTTTTTCCAAGCACATGGTTTTCTGAAGCATTAAGAAAAAAAACAGAAAAGCTGTTAGGTTCCCGTGATTGCGAGCGAGTGGATGAATAAAACTTGCACCTATGTGGATGAATAAAACTTGCACCTTCTATTTCATTTCTTCTTTCTACAAATATAAACACAGAAATATGTAAAAATTTAGGTTGTCTATACACCGGTAGAAGAGACCTAGATAATATTAAAATTTGGGGCTGATTTTTGCATTAAAATTAATAGAAATTTATGCATATTACTGATTCTAATCTTGCTAAAATACCTTTCCACAAAGCAACACACTTTTCCCCACAAATCCAACCGCTGCCTACCACCATTGACATCAATGGAGCTTCTTAAAATCTGCAGCTTTTCCAGATTTCAGAAATCCGATCTTGAGTTTTTGCTGACACTCTCATGAGAATCACATGACCAGCCTCCTACTTTATGAATTTTGAAATTATTATATTGCAGGAAATCAGGTACAGTTCTTCGGCTTGAAAAAATAGGCATCAAAGGCATGTCTATAAATCCGAAGCTCACAGAAGTGACATTTACATGACTAATTGTAATCGAGTAATTTGGAGCACAAAAGTGACATGTAGATGAGCATTTGTTTTTCCAAGCACATGGTTTTCTGAAGCATTAAGAAAAAAAAACAGAAGAAGCTGTTAGGTTCCCGTGATTGCGAGCGAGTGGCCGGTGGAGAGGAAGATCACGGAGGAGGAAGGGAGAACCTTTCCTCGATCCCTTGGGCGCAATGGTGGAGATGCCGGAGGAGGAGCTCAGCGGCGGAACTGTAGCACGGAGCGAGAGGGGCGTCAGACGCGAGCAGCGGCGGCTAGGGTTCGCGGAACCCGTGCTGTGCGGGATTTACCGAGAGAAAAAGAGGGAGAGAGAATTAAGAGAGAGAGAGAGTTTTAATTGATTTCCTTCTTAGCTTCTCCCAAAACCAAAGCCCCACCTATAAAGGGGGATACGTACCGGTTCAACCAATTTACTAAAATGCCCCCTCATAAGGCTTACAAGATGAGGATCAAAATGCTTAGATGAAAATAAAATATAAATGATATGTCGCGACAGTTTAGGCGGTTGTCCTGGGAGGCTTGCGGCGCGTGTACGTCTTGCCCCAACGAGGATCCGCAACATCTCCCTGCTCGACATCAAGCTTGTCCTCAAGCTTGTGGGGGTGGTGGTAGTAGTGAGACCAAGGGTATTGCTGGAGGGTCACCCACGAACGGCTTGAGTTGCGACACGTGAAAGATGTCGTGGATCTGCGCATCGTTGCCGAGTCGGAGACGGTAAGCCACATCCCCTATGCGGTGGAGAATCTCGAAAGGTCCAAAGAACTTCGGATCCAGCTTTTGGTAGGCCCCCTTAGAGACCGTGGCCTGACGGTAGGCCGGCGTTTGAGACAAACCCAATCCCCGGGAGCATAGAATAGCTCGCGGTGGCTGCGGTTGTAGTTGTCTCCATCCTGGTCTGGGCCTGAAGGAGGAGAACCCGGGCAAGGTGCAGGACCTCATCCCGCGTGCGAAGCTCGGTGTCGGCGACGGAGGAGCGAGCCGAGCCAACAACATAAGTGAGGAGGCTGGGTGGGTCTCGACCGTATATCGGGTGGAAGGGAGTGGTCTGGAGGGCGGTGTGGTAGGATGTGTCGTAACGATACTCCTCCCAAGGTAACCAGTGTCCCAATCCTTCGGCCGGTCCCCCGTAAGGCAACACAAGTACATCTCGAGCGTCCTGTTGACCACCTCGATTTGTCCGTCCGACTGCGGGTGGTAAGCTGAAGAAAGTACCAGCTTTGTGCCACATAGGTCGAACAACTCCTGCCAGAACTGGGATGTGAAAACCTTGTCGCGGTCAGAAACAATGCTCTCTGGTATCCCATGATGATGAAACACACGATCGAAGAAAACACGGGCCACGGTGGGACCTGTGATGGGGCGGCTCATGGCAATGAAATGAGCCCCCTTGGAGAAGCGATCCACCACCACTAAAATGACGTAGTATTCCCGGGAAGAAGGTAGCCCCTCGATGAAATCAATGGAAATATCGACCTATATCTGGGTCAACACTGGAAGAGGCTGTAGTAGACCGGCTGGAGAGAGCGACTTGGTCTTGCTGCGCAGGCAGATGACACATGCTGCTAAGTGAGACTGAACACTGCGTTTGAGTCCCGGCCAAAAGAACTCGGTGCGTAGGCGCTGAAGGGTCTTGTGGACGCCTTCGTGAGTACGGTCGTGGACGGCTGCTAGAATGTCGGCGACCAATGGAGAAGTGACCGGTAAGTAAAAGCGGCCCGTGTAGAGAATGAGGCCGTCGCTAACTGTCCAACATGGTGGAAGGCGCCCCTCCTGTATGCGGCGTCGTAGCTCGCTGAGGGCGGGTGTGTCGTCGATCTCCTGAAGAAGGCGAGGGAGAACCAAGGAGGACGACTGGGACATGGCATAGAGAGAGACCTCCGGCGAGTCGCGGCGAGAAAGTGAGTCGGCCGCACGATTCAAGTGGCCCGCTTTGTATTCCATCTTGAAATCGTAGCCCAATAGGCGGCTCACCGAGTGCTTCTGTGGCACTGTCGTCAATCGTTGCTCCAGCAAGTACTTAAAGCTGAAGTGGTCAGTACGGATCAAGAAGGGACGGCCCCATAAATAAGGGAGCCAGTGATGGACGGCCTTTGCCAGACCGATAAGCTCCTGCTCGTAGTCAGGAAGCTTACTGTGGTGGAGAGCCGTCTTGCGGCTAAAATAAGCTAGTGAGTGGCCGGTGGAGAGGAAGATCACGGAGGAGGAAGAGAGAACCTTTCCTCGATCCCTTGGGCGCAATGGTGGAGATGCCGGAGGAGGAGCTCTGCGGCGGAACTGTAGCACGGAGCGGGAGGGGCGTCGGGCGCGAGCAGCGGCGGCTAGGGTTCGCGGAACCCGTGCGGTGCGGAATTTACTGAGAGAAAAGGAGGGAGAGAGAGAGAATTAAGAGAGAGTGAGAGAATTTAGAGACGGAGAGAGAGTTTTAATTGATTTCCTTTTTACCTTCTCCCAAAACCAAAGCCCCACTTATAGAGGGGGATAAATACATGTTCAGCCAATTTACTAAAATGCCCCATCACAAGGCTTAAAACATGAAGATCAAAATACTTAGATGAAAATAAAATATAAATGATATGTCGCGACAGTTTAGGCGGCTGTCCCGCGAGGCTTGCGGCTCGTGTACGTCTTGCCCCAACGAGGATCCTTAACAGAAGCATTAAGAAAAAAACGGAAGAAGCATTAAGAAAAAACGGAAGAAGCATTAAGAAAAAAACGGAAGAAGCATTAAGAAAAAAATAGAAGCATTAAGAAAAAAATAGAAGCATTAAGAAAAAAACAGAAGAAGCATTAAGAAAAAAACAGAAACACGGAAGAGCTATGATAGAGATCAACCACATGTTCGTGATCGGAGGAGATCGGTGCCACCACGTGGCGGGACCCGTTTTTGCAGATTTGCCGGAGATTCGTCCATGGGCGAGCAAGAGGGCGGATGATGCCCTAGAGATTGATGAGTGCAAAAGTAGTGAAGGCATGCAGGAATCAGCCAAATAGGTGCGGATATGCAGTTGGTCGGTGACACAAACACTGTTCACATTATAAGTCCTTTATTATATAGTATAGATGAAGTATAATGCCCAGTTTGTCTTGAAGATAGATCTTGGCTGGAGTTCCCTTAAAAAGATGCAATTCATCACAAAGCTTAGCACCGCCAATATTTCTTGTTGAATAAATACACATTTTGTTTTGAAAGAGGACCCATGTGCCTCACAATGTCATTTAGCAATACAAACAGTCTTGCAAGAGGACCCATGTGCCTCACAATGTCAGTAATCTCGCCACTTGCAGTTTCCCGTGAGCAATAATACATTGAGCGGTGACCGGAGGTACGAACCGACGAACATCGCATACTGCGCTTGGGGGATCATGAGCAATGAAGGTACCGTCGATGTGGGGCCCGAGAGTCCTCAATTTATGAATAAATAAAAATGATTAACAAATAAAAATAAGAATAAAAATTAGAAATAGTAATTTTCTTATAAAATATCTCATATTTGTTGTCGTTAAGTAAATTTCCCCGTCTAAGATGTAGAAGGCCAAAACTTGATCACATTCACTTTGCTTAAAAGTATAATAATTATTTGTCTTTAGTAATGTTTAAGAAAATATGTAAAGCCCCGTATTAAGGCCCAAAATTTAATCCATCATGTGTATAATTTAGTCTCACATCTTAGGATAGAAACTCTCTTCTCTTTTCCTTCCTATTTTAATGTATAAATACATGTATTCCTATAAGAGATGTAATTTTAGAGAAATTAATAAATTTAATTTATTTGTCTCAAATGTCATGAATTTCTACATGGTATCAGAGCCACTAATTCCTCAGATTTCCTTATTTCCTCGGTATTTGGAGTTCAATTTCTTCTAACCGTGGCCTCTTCCCTTCCTCTCTGCGGATAGTTTCTTTTAAACTGCAATCTTGCCTTACTGCAAGGCTTCCTCCCTCTACAGTTGTCTCCAGTTTTATAGCCCATTCCCTGTTGCCAATTGGGCCCCACCTGGCTGGTGGTTTCTGTTAGTTAATATATGTAATATTTTAATATTAATGAGTTTAGTCCCACAACGCCTATCGGTGTTGGGTATCATGTTGTAGTTCCTATTTATTGCCCCTTTGAGAAAGAATATATTGCACCAACTATTTCCTTCTACATGTTATCAGAGCCAACGATCTGAGACCTAAATTTTTTTTTTCCGCTCAGCTACTGTTCCCCCCCGCTCCCGTCCCGACCGGAATCCCCCCCGACCCCGTGATTCTATTCCCTTCTCCCGCGCGCTGCTAGGGCTTCCGCCCGCCACTCCCGCTCCTGTCGACAGAGGAGATCTCTGATCCCGTCAACATGAGCGGTTCAGATCTCCCTGTACAGCTTCTCCCGACGGATGCTTCTCCCGACATCGTCGACATCGACCTCTACTTCGTCTTCTTCCGGCGCCTCTGCAACCACGATAGGCGTCGCTGCTCCTCGACGACGATTCCGACGGCATCGTCGGCTCCCCTCTGCATCGACGGCTCCTCCTGCTTCATCTGCGACATCGACGGCTCCGCCGGCTTCCTCTTCTTCTCCCGACGGCTTCTCCGTCTCTGCATCTCTCCCGGCTGCTTCTCTCCCGGCTGCTTCTTCTTGTCCGACCTACTTCTCTGCCGCTGGTGCTCATCTTCTCCGACTTTCTTCTTCTCCGGCCTGCTGCTGCTGCAGCTGCTTCTTCTCCGGCATGGATGCCCTCTGCCACACTGCTTCTTCTCCTGCTGCTCTGCGAGTCGTGCTTCTCCTCCGCTGCTGCCCTGCTGCTCCTTCGTGCCGACGGATGCTTCTCCTAAAGGCTGCCTCTCCAGCTTAGCTGCTTCTTTTTTCCTCTATGTTTTTTTTTCTTGTCTTTTAAGTTGTTGTGTTGCATTTTTACGATTTCCGCCTTCTTGCACTTGCTCTACGTGAGAGGGAGTGTACGTCACGGCCTCCAGGCGTAGTCTATGCCTTCATGCACGTATTCCACGTGAGGGGGAGTGTTTGTGATAAAGGCGACTCAGATGCCTCTTTCCCGACTCCTGCCTTAGTCACACATGGCCCCTAGGTATATCCTATGTCTTCTTGCACGTATTCCACGTGAGGGGGAGTGCTTGTGATAACGGCGACTCGGATGCCTCTTTCCCGACTCCTGTCTTAGTCACACATGACCCCCAGGTCGGTTTCGTATGTTGTTTGCATCTCCTAGTCGTTTTCTTGAGGTTTGGTCGGGTTGGTCTTTCGTGGTTGACCTAGTTTCCGCTCCGAGTGTATCCAGCGTGTTCATGGTCGGTTTTGTGGACTAACGTCGTGTGGCTCTTGCCCGGTTGAAGTATCCCCGGTGACACGCGGTTGGGCCTCGGTGGCTGTTGTTTTGTCACACGTTGTCAACCTTTTTGTACCTTCCGTTTTATGTTGTGTTCAAGCTGTAGGGCCCCCCTTCAGCTTGAGGGGGAGTGTTAGAGTTAATATATGCAATATTTTAATATTAGTGAGTTTAGTCGCACACCGCCTATCGATGTTGGGTGTCATGTTGTAGTTCCTATTTATTGCCCTAAGAATATATTGCAAATTCTATTCCATTTCTCCTTTCTACAGTTTCCATGGACTCTGCAATCTGCGATCTCATGCTCCCACCGCCTGCCTGCTCTACTCGCCGCAATCCCGAACCTCTGCCCCTTTGCTCGCCTCGCAGCTTTTGCATTCTTTTTAGCCGCAAGTCGTCGGCTTTGAGCAACCTTGCCGCTTGCCCTCTTGTTCGCTGGTCTCATGCGAACCATTTGCTGTCTGCGTCTGTCTCCTGGCCGCCGCAGCCTCTTCCCAACCATCTTTGGTTCGAGCGGCTTCTTCCTTTGCAAATTCCAGCGACAAGCTCCTTGCAACAGTGGCTAGCTGTTGAAATTTGTGAAGTGGAAGTGGGTGACGGGACAGGCCGCGCGGCCTGTGGCGGACAGCTTTGGCGGACTGGGCGGACTGGGCGGACTGAGGGTTGCGGCCTGGTGAAAAGTCTGGTGAAAGCCGGCTGTGTTGAGCGGGTTGTTGCATGGAGTCCGCGGTTTGGTGCGACCTGGTATCTGCGGATAGAGAGGCTCGCGGACTGGTGCTTTGCTCAGAGGCCGCGGGTGCAACCTTGCGCTGTTGGCAGGATGGTTCGAGTTCGCGGGAAGCCTTGCGGACTGGAGTGTCCGCGGTTTGGGCTATTGCGGACTGGGTGTAGAGCTTGGCTGAGGCCTTGTCGAGCTCTGGTGGCACAGCAGGCGATTTCCTGTGGAGACCGGTTGGCGGACTGGTGTTTGGAGTCCGGGAGGAAGCTGCTGCTTTGGACAAGTGCGAGGAGCTCGCGGACTGGTTGCGGTCTGTGCTAGGGTGTTTGGCGGACGGGACTTTGTGTCCGCCATGCGCCATGCTCGCACTGGCCCTTGATGGTTTTGGACTTGGTCACACTTGGTGTCAAGTTCATGGTGTCCGCCGTATCCGCGAAGTCCGCTGTGACCGGGCGGACTGTTGCTGTCTGCCTTTGGTCGTGGACTTGTGGCGGATTGAGGTGTGAGTCTTGCGGACTGCCTCGGGTTGGTGCGGACTGCCATTGAAGAGGGTACTGTCCTGCAGTGGTTGGAGCTTTGCGGGCTGGTGCCTTGTCCGCTTAGCTTAGGCGGACTGGAGAGGGTTCGTCATTGGTTGCCTAGCTCCTGGCGGTTTCCCTTGGTGTCCGGCTAAGTCCATGCAGACTCGGCGGACGGTGGTTGTATTCGCGCGGACTGAAGGTGGTGTCGCTATCTCTTGGGCGGTGACCACACTCCTCACCTTGCCTATAAATAGGACCCCCCTGACACATCTACAGTAACCTAAGTAACTTGAGTGAACAGTAAGTTGGGGTGTGCGAAGTGCTGCGGTCTGTGTTTGCCAGTCCGCGCGGATTGTTTCAGGCTGACGGTTTGCTGTGTACAGGTCGCGCGGATAACTTCAAGGAGCCAGGAGTTTGGCTGTGACTTCGGTCAGTGCTTGGAAGTGTGCGGTCTCTGCGGACTCAGCAGGAGGTCGCTCTGCGGCTTGTCAGTTCTGTTTCAACTTTGCCAGCTTCAATAACCTGTCCGCCGGCTTCAGGCGGGTAGGGGAGTTCCTCAGTGCGGGTTCAGCAGGAGGCGAATAACAGTCTGTCCGCGCGGCCTCGCGGTCTCGGCGGACTCCGTGGTATTCGGCGGATTGCAGCATAGCTTAGGCGAGCTCAGCGGTCTCGGCGGTCTCGGCGACCTCGCGGTCTCGGCGGACTCCGGTGCTGTCCGCCCGGCTTGTTTTTTGGTTCTTTCTGTTTTCAGCTGTAATACTAGCGAAATCATGTCTCGCTATGTATGCCTCGGATTGTAAGAAGTGAATGCATAAAAAGATTTTCTTGTGCTTCCATTGTTTTGTTGGGTGCAACCTCTAGTCCTTGGGCTTTCCGCAGGTTCAGCGTGCGAACTGGGTAGTTCCGAAGATATTAATTTGGCGTTTGGGCTATCTTGCTGACCACGTTGAGAAAATTTAACATGGTATCAGAGGGAGGTTTCTGAGGTTGCGGGTTGTTCAGTTGCGTGAGCGGAGGTCAACCAGCGTTGTTACTCAGTGATTGAGTGGTGTTCAACCTGTGTTGTTGCTCGGAGCTGCTGAAGGGTACCAACAGGTGATCGCAATGGAAGGAAGCTTAGCAAGAGGTCTGGGCATTGAACTCTTAACGCCGACTAACTACAAGAAGTGGAAGTCGTGCATGAAGAGTTATCTTCTTGGCGAGGAGCTGTGGGAAGTCGTCGGTGGAGACGACAGACAGGAAGTTACTGCTGCTTTCGGCACTGCTGAGCAGGTGAGGCTCTGGAGAAGAACTAATGCTAAGGCGGAGTTCGTTCTGAAGAGAGCTGTCTCTCCGGAACTGTTTGATCACATCATTGGATGTGAGTCGGCTGCTGATATTTGGACAACCATTGATGAGTTGTTCAATAGGAAGAATGTGGCGCGGCTTCAGTTCCTGGAGAATGAGTTGGCCAGGGCAACTCAGGGAGACCTTTCCATCTCCAAGTACTTCTTAAAGATGAAGAGCCTGTGTGCTGAGCTGTCGGCACTGGATCCTGATGAGCCGATCTCTGAGGCAAAGATGAAAAGACACATTATCCGCGGCTTGCGGAAGGAGTATGTGGCCTTTGTCACATCTGTTCAAGGGTGGGCTACTCAGCCGTCGTTGCTGGAGCTGGAGAATCTGCTTGCCTCGCAGGAGAGCTTAGCAAGGCAGATGGCTGGAGTGAATCTGAATCAGGAAGGCAGCGAGGCTCTCTTCTCAGGCAAGAAGAAGGGATGGGAAGGGAAGAAGAAGAAGAAGGTGCAGGCCGCTGTTGAGAAGGAGACTTCATCTTCGTATCCGCCGGAGAGGTGCAATGCTCCTAAGGACTGGAAGAAGAACTTGAAGTGCTACCGGTGTCATCAGCGAGGGCACTTCAAGCAGGACTGCAAGGTCAAACTGCAGCCTGGGCATGCTGCGGGAAAGGAGGAAGCTTGCTCGCGAAGTGAAGAAGCAGAATGGGGAGGAGCTTTCATGACGGGCACTTGTGTCCGGGCCTTATCTGCTGAGGACTTCAACAGCGAGTGGATCGTCGACTCCGGGTGTGGTCATCACCTCACCGGAGACAAGTCGAAGTTCACCTCCATGCAGGCTTACTCAGGTAATGAAGCTATTATCACTGCTGATAATACTGTTTATGCAGTAGAGAAGGAGGGGGTCGTGTCTTTGGGTAGTGATCAGGGGCCACTCACGTTAAGGAGTGTGTATCACGTGCCGGGCATGAAGAAGAACCTCTTCTCGGTGACCAATGCGGTGGACGCTGGGTATCACGTTCTGTTTGGGCCAACAGACGTGAGGTTCCTTCGCAAGGTATCAGCGGTAAATGCTGATGTTGCTCATGTTGGGAGGAGGGTGAAGAACTTGTTTGTTCTTTCCACCAGTGCCTATGTTGATAGGATGAGAGCCAATGATAGTGCGGCTATCTGGCATGAGAGGCTGGGGCATGTTGGCATGGACAAACTAAAGGCAATGACGAGTAGAAGTCTGGTGAGGGGGTTGCCGAAGTTGTCTTCCTTTGGTGATGGGCATGTTTGTGCGGGCTGTCAATACGGTAAGGCACATCGCCTTCCGTTTGATAAATCTCAAACAAGGAGCAAGAAACCATTGGAGTGTATTCATGGCGACCTGATGAGACCGACGGTTACTGCCAGCCTTGGTGGAAGCAGATACATGCTTGTCTTGGTTGATGACTACTCAAGGTATACTTGGGTGTACTTCTTAAAGGAGAAGTCGGAAGCCTTCCGTTTGTTCGTGGAGTTCAAGGAGTTGGTAGAAGGCCGGCTTGGCTTGCGGATTAAGAAGTTTAGAACTGATAACAGAGGAGAATTTGTTTCCTCCGAGTTTTCTAACTTCTGCAGGAAGCACGGGATCCAACGAGAGCTTACTTGTGCTCACACTCCACAACAAAATGGGGTAGCGGAGCGGAAGATCTGTCATCTGACGGAGACCTGCAAATGCTGGCTTCATGCGAAAGATATCCCAAGGTCCTTTTGGGCGGAGGGAATGTCTTGTGCTGCCTATGTTATCAACCGGATGCCACTCAGCCCTATCAACATGAAGACTCCTGTTGAGCTGTTGCTGAAGGAGAAGCCGAGTGTGGGACATCTTAGGGTGTTCGGTTCAACTTGCTATGTGCATGTCCCGGATGCTTCACGGACAAAGCTGGATGCGAAGGCAAGGAAACTTGTCTTTGTTGGCTATGATGAGCGGAAGAAGGGATGGAAATGCATGGACCCTGTGACGAAGAAGTTCGTGGTGTCAAGAGACGTTGTCTTTGACAAGCTGACGTCATATGGAGGTGGCTCGATGGAGCTTATCGGAAGTAACAAGGTTGAGGAAGCACCGGTGGAGGCTGCTGAAGGCTTGGAAGAGGAGCTTGCTGTTTCACCAGCAGCTCCTGCTGCGTCGAACTCCGAGGCTGAGCCTTCTGGCTCAGGAAGCAGGGGGAGCACTGCTCAATGCTTGCCCCAGGTAGGAGTGGAGCCTGAAGAAGCAACGGAAGCCGTGAGAAAGGAGCCGTGTCTTCGGAGATCGAAGAGGGTGGTTAAGCCACCGGCTCGGTACTGTGATGGGAATGCAGTGAGCTTTGTCTCCTGCTTCTTTGCAGGTCCTCTGGATGAGCGAGAGCCTGCAAGCTTCAACGAGGCCACTGGAGTGAAGGAGTGGGAAGGTGCCATGAAGGAAGAGATTGATGCTCTGAAGAAGAATGAAACCTGGGATCTTGTGCCCAAGGTTGATGACATTACTCCGGTTACTTGCAAGTGGGTGTATAAGTTGAAGAAGAAGGCTGATGGGAGCATTGATCGGTTCAAGGCTCGCCTGGTCGCTAGAGGATTCTCACAGCAGTATGGAGAAGACTATGAGGAGACATTTAGTACAGTTGCGAAGATGACTTCTGTAAGAGTGGTGATCGCCTTGGCTGCTTGCAAGGGATGGAGGTTGTGGCAACTCGATGTGAAGAATGCCTTTCTTTACGGAGAGATTGACAAGGACATCTTCATGGATCAGCCGCTTGGTTTCGTCTCTGAGAAGCATCCGGACTATGTCTGCAAACTCAGGAAGGCTCTCTACGGGTTGAAGCAAGCTCCTAGAGCGTGGTATGAGAAGATTGCAGAGTACCTGCAATTCTGTGGATACTTTGCTTCTAACTCGGATTCTAGCTTGTTCGTCCAGAAGAAGGGAGAGCTAAGAGTCTTGGTCCTACTGTATGTGGATGACATGATCATCACAGGGAATTCGGAGGAGGAAGTAGCAAGGCTCAGGGCTGAGCTTGCTATACGCTTCGAGATGAAAGACCTAGGAGAGTTGCATCACTTTCTTGGTCTTGAAGTGGAGAGGAAGGAGTGCGGAATTCTCATTAGCCAGAAAGAGTATGCTGATCGTATTGTGAAGCGGTTTGGCATGGGCGAAGGGAAGAAGTGCTCTACTCCACTGGAACCTGGGCTAAAGCTTCGACGAGATGAGGGAAGGATTCTTAATGATCCCTTGGTGTTCAGGGCTCTTGTTGGGAGCTTGATCTATCTGACGATTACAAGGCCGGATATAGCTTATGCTGTTGGCCGAGTAAGTCGGTATATGGCTGAACCAAGGAAATCTCATCTGTTGGCGGCAAAGGGGATTCTGAAGTATGTCAAGGCTTCTTCTGACATGGAGACTCCTCTATGGAAGAGATGCAGAGTTTGCGTTGCTCGGGTACACGGATGCTGACTATGGCGGTGATTCGGATGATCGAAGGTCTACTTCAGGTTATGTGTTCACTTGCGGTTCAGCTAGCATCTCGTGGTGTAGCAAGAAGCAGGACTCGGTGTCGGTTTCAACCACGGAGGCGGAGTATAAGGCTTCGGCCTTGGCTGCTCGGGAAGCCGTTTGGTTGAGGAGACTCATAGAGGATGTTCATGAAGAAGTGCAAGGGCCTACTTTACTCCGGGGTGACAATGAGAGTGCTCTCAAACTGGTTAACAATCCAGTGTGTCACGCCAGGACCAAGCATATAGAGATTGATCACCATTTCATCAGGGAGAAGGTGTTGGAAGGATCTCTGCTGGTCGGGCATGTTCGGAGTGAAGACAATCTTGCTGACATCTTCACGAAGCCGCTGTCGAAGGGGCCCTTTGAACGCTTGCGCAGCTTGCTGGGCTTGGTCACCACTTCTCACTTCAAGGGGGAGTGTTGAAATTTGTGAAGTGGAAGTGGGTGACGGGACAGGCCGCGCGGCCTGTGGCGGACAGCTTTGGCGGACTGGGCGGGCTGGGCAGACTGAGGGTTGCGGCCTGGTGAAAAGTCTGGTGAAAGCCGGCTGTGTTGAGCGGGTTGTTGCATGGAGTCCGCGGTTTGGTGCGACCTGGTATCTGCGGATAGAGAGGCTCGCGGACTGGTGCTTTGCTCAGAGGCCGCGGGTGCAAGCTTGCGCTGTTGGCAGGATGGTTCGAGTTCGCGGGAAGCCTTGCGGACTGGAGTGTCCGCGGTTTGGGCTATTGCGGACTGGGCGTAGAGCTTGGCTGAGGCCTTGTCGAGCTCTGGTGGCACAGCAGGCGATTTGCTGTGGAGACCGGTTGGCGGACTGGTGTTTGGAGTCCGGGAGGAAGCTGCTGCTTTGGACAAGTGCGAGGAGCTCGCGGACTGGTTGCGGTCTGTGCTAGGGTGTTTGGCGGACGGGACTTTGTGTCCGCCATGCTCGCACTGGCCCTTGATGGTTTTGGACTTGGTCACACTTGGTGTCAAGTTCATGGTGTACGCCGTATCCGCGAAGTCCGCTGTGACCGGGCGGACTGTTGCTGTCTGCCTTTGGTCGTGGACTTGTGGCGGATTGAGGTGTGAGTCTTGCGGACTGCCTCGGGTTGGTGCGGACTGCCATTGAAGAGGGTACTGTCCTGCAGTGGTTGGAGCTTTGCGGGCTGGTGCCTTGTCCGCTTAGCTTAGGCGGACTGGAGAGGGTTCGTCATTGGTTGCCTAGCTCCTGGCGGTTTCCCTTGGTGTCCGGCTAAGTCCATGCGGACTCGGCGGACGGTGGTTGTATTCGCGCGGACTGAGGGTGGTGTCGCTATCTCTTGGGCGGTGACCACACTCCTCACCTTGCCTATAAATAGGACCCCCCTGGCACATCTACAGTAACCTAAGTAACTTGAGTGAACAGTAAGTTGGAGTGTGCGAAGTGCTGCGGTCTGTGTTTGCCAGTCCGCGCGGATTGTTTCAGGCTGACGGTTTGCTGTGTGCAGGTCGCGCGGATAACTTCAAGGAGCCAGGAGTTTGGCTGTGACTTCGGTCAGTGCTTGGAAGTGTGCGGTCTCTGCGGACTCAGCAGGAGGTCGCTCTGCGGCTTGTCAGTTCTGTTTCAACTTTGCCAGCTTCAATAACCTGTCCGCCGGCTTCAGGCGGGTAGGGGAGTTCCTCAGTGCGGGTTCAGCAGGAGGCGAATAACGGTCTGTCCGCGCGGTCTCGCGGTCTCGGCGGACTCCGTGGTATTCGGCGGATTGCAGCATAGCTTGGGCGAGCTCAGCGGTCTCGGCGGTCTCGGCGACCTCACGGTCTCGGCGGACTCCGGTGCTGTCCGCCCGGCTTGTTTTTTGGTTCTTTCTGTTTTCAGCTGTAATACTAGCGAAATCATGTCTCGCTATGTATGCCTCGGATTGTAAGAAGTGAATGCATAAAAAGACTTTCTTGTGCTTCCATTGTTTTGTTGGGTGCAACCTCTAGTCCTTGGGCTTTCCGCAGGTTCAGCGTGCGAACTGGGTAGTTCCGAAGATATTAATTTGGCGTTTGGGCTATCTTGCTGACCACGTTGAGAAAATTTAACACTAGCTTCCTGCGAGCTCCTTAGGTGCGATCAACGGTTCTGCTCCTCAACGACAAGCTTTCCACGGCGGCCTTCAGCATCCCTCTATCTCTTATTCACACGTGGTTCGTCCGACGGTCTCTTCTTCTTCCTGGGAGTTCTTCCGGCAAGCTCGTGAGTTCGCAGAGCTCCTCTCTTGCCATCGTCAGCTTGGTGTTTGTCTACAGTTTGCTGCCTACAACTCTTGCCGCACCCCTTGCCGCATCCCTTGCCGTACCTCTTGCCGCAGGTCCCGATGCTCCTTGCCGCAGCTCTTGTCGTAGCCCCAACACTTATTGCGGCAACCGATTTCTGCTATGGTTGTCTCTTCTCCTATGGCTGCATATTATATCCTGTCACACTCATCTCGGCGGTCACCTCCATCTCATTTTCCCCCTCTCTTCTCGGGATAGAGGTTGGCATAATTACGCTCCTCTTTAGTGTACCTACTGTGGCAGGATGGACATCTCCCCGCCACTTGTTACTGTTTGCACGGTTTGCCACCTACACGTCATGCCACTGTTGCAGTCTACACTCCAACCAACATTTAAACTGACATTGATTCCTTGTGCACCCAAATCCAGCAAGTTCAAGGGATAACGACCGCTCCTCCGGATCTGTTGTGTCTATTTCTGATGACGATATCTCTTGTCTCACCCATAGTTTATCCTTGATTATGGATTCTGGGGATATACATGACACACCACATTACCCCGACGAAACTTTCCCATTACTTGGACTTTGTGCATCCCCAGTTCATTACTGTTGTTAATGAGGACACCACTCCAGTCTCTGGATCAGCCGACGCCAACCTTACTCTCTCCATCACTCTTCTCTCAGTTCTTCATGTTCCGGGCTCTACTTTCAATCACCTCTTTATTAGCCGCCTCACTCAAGATCTTGATTGTTATGCAAGTACGCAACATTCTCTTTCACTTCTTGTGTTGTGCAGGATTGAAAGGAGCAGAATATAATTGGTAAATGACAACTGTCGAATGGACTCTACATCCTGGACTCCTCTACCCCTACAATTCTCTCCTCTCTTAGCTCTGTCGAGTGGCATTGGTGTCTTGGGCATGCTCCTACACATCCTCCGGAAAGCTCTCCCAGCTCTGTCCCTCAATGACTTCACATGTGAGTCTTATATCTACGACAAACAATATCGTTCTACTTTTTCACCTCAGTGTACTAGGAGCGATGATCCCTTTGCTCTAGCTCATTTAGATATTTGGGGGCCTTACAAAATAACAAGTGTTTTTGGCTATCGTTACTTTGTTACTTTTATAGATGATTACTCTCGTATGACATGGTTGTATTTCCTTTATGACCGCTCTGAACTAACTCGTGTATTTTGTGCCTTTATTATTGATATTCACAACCATTTCTCAACTATTATTAAAATTCTCCGAACTGACAATGCCCGTGAATATACCAGTCATGCGTTTACTGACTTATGATACACCAGTCATGCGTTTACTGACTTATGTACTGAGTTTGGGATCATCCATCAAACCTTGTGTACGTATACCCCCCAACAAAATGGTGTTGCAGAACACAAAAATTGTCATCTTCTTGAGGTCACATGCTCTCTTATGTTTCAAATGCATGTTCCCAAACTTTATTGGAATTTTCCGGTTTCTACAACCTTCTATCTTATTAACCGCATGCCTTCCTCCATTCTCAACTTTGCGGTTCCCTTTAACCTTCTTTTTCCCTCCACACCCCCTTTTCGGTCACACTCCGTATCTTCGGCTGCGTTTGTTATATTCATAATCTTGGCCCGTCCACTGACAAGCTTGCTCCACGTGCCACAAAATATATGTTCGTTGGGTACTCTCGCACTCAGAAGGGCTATGTATGCTTCTCTTCCACTGATCGCAAGGTTGTTACATCAGTTGATGTTACCTATCTCGAATACCAAGTGACCAACCTTATCATTCTCAACCCAGTGACCCTCTACTTCTGCCTCTACTTTCACGACATGCTGTCCCTATTACTTCTAACCTTCCACTTCTCCTTCCCAACCCAATCGCACCAAAATCACCTCTGATTTGTGTGTATACTCGTCGTACTCATTCGTCCACTCATAGTTCTCAAGGCGCGCGCCTAGGCCCGCCTGAGGCGCCGGGCGCACCAGGCGCAGCCCGCCGCGCCTCAGCACAGCTGAGGCGGGCGATGTGCCCCAGGCGAGTCTCAGGCGCGCCTAGGCGCGCGCCTTACAGGCTCCCAAGAGCGCCAAAGGCGCGCCCAGGACTTTCAAGGTATTTTTCTTAAAATGTTTTTTTTGATATGAGCAAAAACATGATCTTAGACGCACCCAATTCGCTCAATTTCAGCGAATTGGGCGCCCAATTCGCTCAATTTCAGCGAATTAGGCGCCCAATTCGCTCAATTTCAGCGAATTAGTCACCCAATTCGCTCAGTTTCCTTTTTCCTCCATTTTTGCGCCTCACGTGCCTTAGGCGCGCGCCTGCGCCTAGGCTCCAGAGGCCCTTTGCGCCTCGGTGCGTCTTGCGCCTTTGATAACTTAGCGTCCATTGCCCTACGAGAGCTTCCCTCTACTGATGCTATTTTTCGGCTGACAGATCCGACAACCGTCTCTACTGATCACCCGATGACGAACTATGTCTCTATTAAAGAATATATGTAAAAGCCCAAATATTGGCCCATCTTGAGGCCCATCTGGTTGCTTGTTTAGTCTCACATTTTAGGATAAGATTCCTCCTCCCCTTCTCTTATATAAAGGTACAAACATACAATTATATGGAATGTATGATGGTATCAAAGATTTGAGAAATTAATAAAACATTTGGATTATTTTCTCACTCCAGTGTATTCTACAGTCTCCTTACACCGCCTCTCTCCGGAACTCAGGAGATTTGCAATTTCTTTATCCTCTATTTCCATTCCTAACTTCGTGCAAGAGGATCTCCAACATCTGGGGTGGCGTGTGGCCATGAATGAGGATATGACTGTCCTATGGGCTAACCAGACCTAGATCTTGTCCCTCTTCCTCCATGACAATCTTGCGCGAGATGTAAGTGGATTTATGCCATTAAACATGCTCCGGATGAGACCGTCGAATGCCTAAATACTCGGCTTGTGGCTCGAGGGTTCACTCAGCAACAAGGCCTCGACTATGATGAGACTTTCTCACCATTCACCATGTTGAATACTGTTCAGGTCCTGATCTCCTTAGCTATTCATCGACAGTGGCCTTTGCATCAGGTTGATGTCAAGAATGTGTTTCTCAATGACGAGCTTCAAGAAACTGTCTACATGCATCAATCTCCCGGGTTTGAGATCACGTGGAGTCTCGTGTTTGTCACCTTAAGAAATCTATTTATGTTCTCAAACAACCTACTCGAGCATGGTTTGACAAGTTTAGTAAGGTTTCCGGGATGTTAGATTCACTCGAAGCTCGGCTGACTTCTCTCTCTTTACTCGTCATTAACCAACTGATACAGTAATTCTCTTGGTTTATGTTGATATTTTGATTGCGGGTAATGACTCCACAAGAATACAAATGATTAAACAACACTTAAACTTAGTTTTTCAAACTAAAGACCTGAGAAATCTTCGGTACTTCCTTGGTCTTGAGATTTCACGACGTCCTGAGGACCTTGTCCTATATCAATAGAAGTACTGTCCCGAGGACCTTGTCCTATATCAATGGAGTCTCGTGTTTGTCATCTTAAGAAATCTATTTATGTTCTCAAACAACCTACTCGAGCATGGTTTGACAAGTTTAGTAAGGTTTCCGGGATGTTAGATTCACTCGAAGCTCGACTGACTTCTCTCTCTTTACTCGTCATTAACCAACTGATACAGTAATTCTCTTGGTTTATGTTGATATTTTGATTACGGGTAATGACTCCACAAGAATACAAATGATTAAACAACACTTAAACTTAGTTTTTCAAACTAAAGACCTGAGAAATCTTCGGTACTTCCTTGGTCTTGAGATTTCACGACGTCCTGAGGACCTTGTCCTATATCAATGGAAGTACTGTCTTGACCTTGTTCAGGATGCTGGCTATTCGGGATGCAAGCCCGCTGACACTCCTATGGATGTCAATCATATGCTTTGTGCTCATGGCTCTGACTTAGATCCACTACTTCCAAATCTTGAGTATTATCGTCGTTTTGTCGGAAAGATGATATATCTTACTGTTACAAGACCTGATATCTATTTTGTTGTTGGCTTTGTCTGTCGATTTATGCATGCTCTACAGACCTCTCATTTCTAGGTAGTCGAACGAATCCTCAGATACTTGAAGACTGCCCCTAGACAAGGGCTTGTATATAAACCATCTTCCTCTTCCTCCCTATCTATGGTTGCCTATTCTGATGCTGACTATGCTGGCTCTCTGGATGATCGACACTCCACAACTGGTTTTTGTACTTACTTTGGAGTACATCTTATTACCAGGCATAACAAGAAACAATCTATTATTGCTCGTCCATCTGCTGAAGCCGAGTATCGTGCAATGACTGCTGTTGTGTTTGGGCTTACCTAGCTAGAAAGTCTCTTTCATGATTTGGGAGTCGAACTTTCCTCACCAACAACTCTATTTTGTGATAGTCAAGCTGCTATACACATTGCTAAGAATCATGTATTTCATGAGCGAACAAAACACATTGAGGTTGTTTGTCACTTTATTCAGAAGAAGGTTCAATTGAAGAAGTTGGAATTACAACATGTTCCTAATACCAGACAAGTTGCTGACATTCTCACCAAGGCCTTACCACGACCGTTGTACTATCAGTTTTTGTTCAAGCTTGGTGCATACGGTTTGTATGCTCCACCTTGCGGGGGAGTGTTGAAGAAAATATGTAAATGCCCAAATTAAGGTCCAAAACTTAGCTCATCTTGTGTATAGTTTAGTCTCACATCTTAGGATAGGAATCCTCTACTCTTTCCTTCCTATTTAATGTACAAATACATGTATTCCTATAAGAGATGGAATTTTAGAGAAATTAATAAATTTAGTTTATTTCTCTCAATTCTCATGAATTTCTACAAATACTATAGTTATCTATTCTTTAATAAATTCCTAGTCCCCTTCCCTACTTGTTCTGCTCGTCCTCTTGTATCATTTAGGTCAACATTTTTTTTGGCTAAAACTGCACTTACAACTCTCCACCTCTTGCCATCGTCGCACCTCTGCCGCCGCCACCGCTTCCTTTGGTTACTTCTTCGAAGACCAAATAAGTGCTAAATGTTTTTCCTTGTAGAGTGTTTTCCTTCCATATGTTTTGGATGGTCTGAGACTCCTCTAGTGTAAGAGAGTTGTGTCTGACATCGGACTTAGGGATGCTAGTGTAGGAGAGTTGTGTAAGACAATCAAAATTTAACATTTCTTCCTCAAGGCTGTCAGAATTGCGAGACATTTGAGTCCTAGAATTTCTTCTCAAAATCATGTCCTTACCATAATATAATAAGAGATATATGGAGGGAGAGGAGTTTAGCACTCTAAATTTGATGTGAGATTGGGTAAATAATTTGAAGCATGAATAACTATAGGGCATAGGCTATGAGGGGGCATCTTAATATGACCTCTGTTATATAAAGGACCTACCATTTGATGAGGGGACTCATATTCACATGACCTTTTTTACCTGATTAGAAGTTCAGGTGCAGTCGTATTGAATAATTGTAAAAAAAATTCCATTTTCCATTACTGCATTATCACATGTATTGAGTTACTGTAGGCTTGTGATGAGGGTATATTATAGTATAAAATTGAGCCATTTGACGCTACGGAACATTATAAGCAAAAGATTCTTATGCATGCTGAAAGGAGGAATATCTTTCAAGATGTTATTCTGGAAATCTAATTACTCAAAATTTACCTTTTTTCTATAGGAAGAGGGATGACATTATGCATTTATACATGCATTATATGCAGACGAACATATATATATATATGTACATATACATATATATATACATATATGTACATATATATATATATGTACATATATATATATATATATATGTATATATATAACTACATTAAAGTAGTTTGGTGTTGTAAAATTAATCTTAGTGTTGAGACGTGTTTATCGTTTCCGCTATTGTAATTGTTTAGTCTCACATTTCCTATCATCCTTTATGTGTGTTTGTAACCCTTTATATATTCCCATAATGGATGAATAAAGCCAACTCTCTTTTCTCCCCACAAATCAACATGGTATCAGAGCCTTAAGGCTTCGTTTCTCGTGTATCCGCCCCCGCCATTTCCGCGTACCGCTCCCGCATCTGAATCCCATCACACATGTATTAAAGAATGACGGTACAATCATGATGTATGGTCATGATGCTGTTCTCTATGCTTAGGGAGAAAATTGGTTCTCTCCCTATATATATGCTGATACATATTCTTGTACAAAAACATGCTTAAGCTCCTATAACACATACTCTTTTATGATAACGGTCCATTTTATTGCTTATAATTCTTAAGCTATTAAGCACCGTTTTGAAGAATCACTCACAGGTGCTAATAAGTTAGACTTGGTTACAAATGCTACTAAGTTAGGCTCGGTTACAGATGCAAGTTAGACTTGGTTACATATGCTACAATGTTAGTGTGTCATCAATTTTATTTAACACCTTTATATTTATATAAATTTCTTCTTGTTGAGGCGGATTTTATTTTTTTATATAAAAACAATTCAACTCTTTGTCATGTAGGTAGTGCCGCAGGTGTCTTGCCCCATTGCTCTATTTACATATTATAATCCAATTCTGAAGAGAGGAGTTGATTACTTCATGTCTGCAATTCAGAATGTTGGTGTACATGGTATTTTTGCCCTTAAATGTTGTTTTTTTATTGAACTTGTTGCCGAGCACTTTATTTTACACATTATATCCATTCTACTTAGTGCAAGGACTCTTTACCGAACGTTAATATATTTCTGATCATATTAGCAGTGCTTCAGATTCTATTAGAACTCCAAAGTGAAGGTTGCTTGTGCGAGAGTAGTATTATGACAGGTGACTAGGCGAGTTCTTAGGGAAGCCCTCTTGTAGAAAGAGGGTGGATTTTGTTCAAGCAGTATGTTGCATATAGTGAATTCTTGAGGTCTTAGGTTTGATTTATGGAAACATCATCTCTGTAAATGCAACGACAATATAATAACCCTTCCCGGATCCCGTGTTCCATGCAATGGTACAACCTTTTTAATTGTAGATAGCTTTCTACGTGAAATGATACTAAGTGAAGTGTATTGAAGAAATATGTATGTAAAAGCTGTCGCACGAATATGTATAAATCCCAGGAAGGAATATGCATGGTTCCGGGAAGAAATATGTAGACATCACACTTTCAAGCAGTCGAGCGAATCCTCGAGTATCTGAAGAAAGTCCCGGGACATGGGCTTGTGTATCCTTCCTCTTCCCTATCATTAAATGTTTATTCTGATGCGAATTATGTTAGCTACCTCAATGATGGTCAATATACGAGCGATTATTGCACATATTTTGGAGGGCACTTGGTGAAGTAAGAAGCACAAACATGCATGACACACTCCTCTGTAGAGGCTGAGTATCGTTCAGCGACGTTTGCTATTTTTGAGTTTACTTTGCTGGAGAGCCTTCCAATAGATTGTGGTGTTGGCCTCCACTAATGCGCGGTAGCTGTATCAAGAACGAGAATAAAGAACATGAACGAGAATAAAGAACATGAACTTGTATTACATGAAATAAAAGATACAATCGGAAGATAAGCTTCCGCCAAGCACCCGAAGGTTGAGTCCTCCAAGACACTCTCCTCTCCTAGAAGTGACCAAAAGACTAACACTCCAATGATACCTCACTCACAAACCAAGGGTTACTTATATAGATGGAGCCCCCACTATAGGACAAAATACATAATAATGCATAATAAACAGCATATACAAGATAATCAATGATGGCCGTTGCATCTCTGCTCGCATGACTTATACGTATCACCACACCCGGCTTGAAAAGCAACCTTGTCATTAAGGCCAAGCCGGGAAGTGTCCCAAGGGTGTGTCGGCGAGACTTGACCGGGTTTGTGTAAGACCCGAACCCGTTTTGTATATTAAATAATGTATATTTTGAAGAATAAAATAATTCTCTCGTGATGAAAAACCAATTTCAGTGTTGATTCGACGTCGCATGATTTATTTTGATGTTCAAGTTCTTCCTAATATTTTTGCAACGTTCGTTTTGTTTTATTTTATTATATAAATCATTTTGGAGTGGCATAAATTGATTTGTAGCCAAGTAGCTTGGCTGAATTGAATGAGTAGGTGTCGTTAGAACATATTGTGACACATTATTTGAACCAAGATGGCTAAGTCTGAATGCAGTACCAAGAAGGCTTGGCTGGACTGGTTAAAGGAAAAAGGAAAGGAAAATTTATTGTTTTGGCTTTTGGAATAAGAATTGGAGAATAAAGGTTGATTGGTGGGTTCTGCCGCCTAGCGCATTACATGTCGCTTGGGAATTTAAAAGGGAGCTGCCGCCGCTTTCTCCTCTCTCGATAATTTCTCCTCTAAAGCTCTCGGCGGGCAGAACACTACCTCGGGCACCTTCGATTCTCCTTCCTCTAGCTCGACTTCACTTCCCCTTTGTCGTCGGTGCTGGGAGAGCCCGAGAATTCTGCTGCTGCCTTCTTCTTGTGTTGCTGCTGCCTTTTCTTGTGATTTTATTGTGCTTGGTCGGCGATTTTGAACTTGGCCGGCAGCTTTGGGTTGAGACATCTCCACTGTGAGCTTCTCCTTCCTCTTTCCATCTTCTTCTTCTTAATTGTTGAACTTTAGTCGTTGGTTGTGGCTTTATTGGTTCCTGGTTTGGGGGAGTTTGATGATCTATTTGTTCCTAATTTGGCACTGCTATTAGTCGGCTGCCGTGGTGTTTATATGGCTAGAGGGTGAATTTATGATGGGGGTTTTCTCTCTTGCACTATCCCTCTATTTCCCCCCCCCCCGAACTCGAACTGCTTATAGGCCCAGCTGCTTGGTGCCTGAGAAGGGACTTTAGTTCAGATTTTCAATTGGAAATTTGCTACTCTCTACTTCTCCTTCCCCCACCTTCTCTTATAAGTTGTTAGAAAAGCCCAATTAAGGGCCCATGTTTTCTTCTTTCTCTCTCCTTGTATTAGTCCCACATCATGTATTAGGATTTCTCTCTTCCTTCTTCTCATATATAAGTGTGTGTATACTTGTAACTATTAATCAAGATAATATATACAAGGTTTTGGGCCTCTCTTTACATGGTATCAGAGCCAGGTTTTCCGGCCTCGCGGTTTCACCTTTTCTAACCGCACGGCTTTGATTCTTCGCCTATCCGCTCTTCTTCTGCGGCCTGATCCTCTAACTCGCACCGGGTAATGGTCTGTTTCTACCCGTCTCTTCTCTCAACGGCTTCTCCCTTGTTAAGCCGCTGCCCTCTCCTCTTCCTCTCTCCCTCCCGTGGATCCACCCCTCCGTCCATTTTATAACCTCTCCTCTCCCTCCCATGGGCCCCACTTCTCTCCGCGGCTTCCCTTGCCACTTGCGGTTTGTCTGCTTCTAGCCGCCCGGTCTCTCTCTCCTCTAGCCGCTTGAGTTCCTACTCACGGCCTCTCTCCTCTAGCCGCTCGAGTTCCTACTCGCGGTCTCTCTCCTCTAGGCTCTAGCCGCTCGAGTTCCTACTCGCGGCCTCTCTCCTCTAGCCACTCGAGTTCCTACTCACGGCCTCTCTCCTCCAGCCGCTCGAGTTCCTGTTCGCGGCCTCTCTCCTCTAGCCGCTCGAGTTCCTACTCGCGGCCTCTCTCCTCTAGCCGCTCGCGTTCCTACTCGCGACCTCTCTCCTCTAGCCGCTCGAGTTCCTACTCGCGGCCTCTATCCTCTAAGCCGCTCAAGTTCCTACTCGCTGTCTCTCTCTTCTAGCCGCTCGAGTTCTTACTCGCGGTCTCTCTCTGCTAGCCGCCCGGCCTCCTCTCTGCCAGCCGCCCGACCTCCTCTCTGCTAGCCGCCCGACCTCCTCTCTGCTAGCCGCCCGACCTCCTCTCTGCTAGCCGCCCGGCCTCCTCTCTGCTAGTCGCCCGACCTCCTCTCTGCTCGCCGCCCGGCCTCCTCTCTGCTAGCCTGCCCGGTCTTTCCTTCTGCTAACCACATGGCGTCTGGTGCTTCCGCTGCCACCTCTGTTGCGTCCTTCTCTGCGGAAAGTATCACCTGTCTCCTCATCATCCTTGTTGGATCGTTGATTCCGGCGCTACCCACCATATCACCTCCCAGAAACCCACTGCGTATCTGCAAACGCCTCATCCTGCTCGCATCACTGTGGCCAACGGTGACACCCTACCAGTCTCTGGCTCCGCTGCTCTTCAGCTCACGCCGACCCTTTCTCTTTCCTCGGTTCTTCACGTTCCGGGGTCTCCTTTCAATTTATTATCTGTTAGTCATCTCACACACGACCTTGATTGTTGTATTACCTTTTCACCTTCTTCTTTTCTTATGCAGGATCGCCGCACCCGGCGTACCATTGGTACGGGACAACTGGTGAATGGGCTGTACATCTTGGATATCCCACCACCTCTTCTCTCTGTCATCTCCACTGATGATTGACATCGCCGCCTTGGACATGCTCCCCTTTCGATTCTCAAGCGGGCTCTTCCTGATATACCTTTACGAGAGTTCTCTTGTGAATCTTGTATCTACGGCAAACAACATCGTTCTTCTTTCCCCCCTGCCTGTACCAGGAGTAGTACTCCCTTATCTTTGGTTCATTCGGATGTCTGGGGTCCTTATAAAATCCCTAGTATTTTTGGCTTTCTCTATTTTGTCACGTTCATTGACGATTACTCTCGTACCACGTGGCTCTATTTACTACATGATCGAACTGAACTTCCCTCTATATTTCGCGCCTTTTTACTTGAGATGCGTACGCAGTTCGCTACCCCCCTCAAAGTCATTCGCACTGATAATGCTCGGGAGTATACGGGTCGTGCCTTCTCCAATCTCTGCACTGAATTTGGTGTCATCCATCAAACTTCCTGTGCGTATACTCCTCAGCAAAACGGGGTGGCCGAACGCAAAAATCGTCATCTTCTCGAAATTGCGCGCTCCCTTATGTTCCAAATGCACGTTCCGATCGAATATTGGAACTTTGCTGTCTCCACTGCCTGTCATCTCATCAACCGCTTTCCCTCCTCTGTTCTTGATTTTGCCTCACCCATCCAACTCCTTTATCCCTCCACCACCCTCACCTCTCTCCCACCGCGAATCTTCGGGTGTGTTTGTTATGTCCACCTTCTTGGCCCTCCTTCCGACAAACTTGCTCCTCGGGCCGCCAAGTATATGTTTGTTGGCTACTCCCGCACTCAAAAGGGGTACGTTTGCTACTCTCCTACTGACGACAAGCTGGTCGTTTCTGCGGATGTCACCTTCTGCGAAGACCAGCCCTTCCACTTACCCCGCACCACCTGGTCTTCTGCTCCCTCTCTTCCCCGGCCTGTTGTGCCGGTCACGCCATCTGTGCCGTCTTCTTCCTCCTCTCCCCCCGTTCCTCCTCGGGTTCCTCCACCACTTATCCGTGTCTACTTTCGTCGCCCATCCAAGGATGCTCCTGTGACCCAGCTCCCCGCCACCAGCGATGCCTCAGCTGCGGCAGATCACGCTCCCGTCTCTACAACTCATCCCTTGGCCCACTACGTCTCTCTACATCGGCTAACGCCGCCTCTCTATGCGTTTGCCACCTCTCTTTCCTCTATTTCTCTTCCTAACAATGTGCAGGAGACGCTTCAACACCCAGGGTGGCGGGTCGCTATGAATGATGAAATGCGGGCTCTCTGGGCTAACCGGACCTGAGATATGGTTCCTCTTCCTGCTGGCCACACCTCTGTTAGCTGCAAATGGGTTTATGTTATTAAACATGCGGCGGATGACACTATCGACCGTCTGAAGGCTCGCCTCGTGGCACGGGGCTTTACTCAGCAGCATGACCTTGATTACGAGGAAACCTTCTCTCCCGTGGCCAAATTGAACACGGTCCGCGTTCTCCTCTCCTTGGTTGTTCATCGTCACTGGTCACTTTTTCAGCTGGACATTAAAAATGTCTTCCTCAACGGCGATCTACAGGAGACAGTTTATATGCAGCAGCCTCCCGGGTTTGAGACCACGGAGGAGTCTTTGGTATGTCACCTTCAGAAATCCATTTATGGTCTCAAACAGTCCCCGCGTGCGTGGTTTGACAAGTTCAGTAAGGTGGTCTGTGCTAGTGGCTTCACTCGGAGCTCGGCTGACTTTTCGCTATTCACCCGACACCGGTCAATCGGGACTGTGATTCTTCTGGTCTATGTTGACGATATCCTGATTACTGGCGACGACAAGGCAGGAATACAACAGATCAAGGAATAGTTGAATTCCGCCTTTCAGACCAAAGATCTGGGCAACCTTCGGTACTTTCTTGGGCTCGAGGTTGCACGACGCCCTGATGGTCTTGTGTTATCTCAAAGGAAGTACTGTATGGACCTCCTTCATGATGCAGGTTATTCTGGGTGCAAACCTGCGGATACTCCTATGGACGCAAATCACAAGCTCTCGGCTCATAGCTCTGACTCGGACAAGCTGCTTACAAATCCAGAATATTACAGACGCTTGGTTGGGAAGCTGATCTACCTTACGGTGACTCGACCAGACATCTCATTTGCTGTGGGAGTTGTGAGCCGTTTCATGCACGCTCCTCGGACATCCCATCTTCAAGCTGTCGAGCGCATCCTTCGATATCTCAAGATCTCCCCCGGACAAGGACTCGTGTACAAGCCATCCACATCTCTATCTCTTGTCGCGTATTCTGACGCTGACTATGCAGGATCTATTAACGATAGGCGCTCCACAACTGGGTTCTGTACTTACTTTGGTGGACACCTCATAACTTGGCGTAGCAAGAAACAGACTGTGGTTGCGCGTTCCTCTGCTGAAGCCGAGTACCGGGCTATGGCTGCTGTTGTTTCTGAGCTAACCTGGCTTGAAGGCCTTCTGGGAGACTTAGGTGTTCGTCTCTCATCTCCGGCAACCTTATTTTGCGACAGTCAGACAACAATTCATATTGCCAAGAATCCGATTTTTCACGAACGAACAAAGCATATCGAAGTTGATTGTCACTTTATCCGGGAAAAGGTACAGTCAAAGAAGATAGACTTTGAGCATGTTCCTGCTACCGACCAAGTTGCGGACATCTTGACGAAAGCTCTCTCCAGGCCGCTATACTACCAGTTCTTATCCAAGCTTGGTGCCTACGACTTGTACGCTCCAGCTTGCGGGGGTGTGTTAGAAAAGCCCAATTAAGGGCCCATGTTTTCTTCTTTCTCTCTCCTTATATTAGTCCCACATCATGTATTAGGATTTCTCTCTTCCTTCTTCTCCTATATAAGTGTGTGTATACTTGTAACTATTAATCAAGATAATATATACAAGGTTTTGGGCCTCTCTTTACATAAGTTATGTTTTATATGTGGGCTGGTTTTGCACATATCCTTGTGAGCTGTTTTTTTGTTTTGAATTCGATGGGGAAGGTTGATAGATGTTGATTGTGACGGATACTGTGTTGTTTTTGTGGGCTTGTTGTGTACTAATTCTTGATGGGGAAACAAGTGATAATTGCCCCATTTGCCGGCTGTTTTTCTTGTGATGGTCTGCTATTTTGATGGGGTTTGCGTTAGATTTTGTGCTGCTTGTAGTTGCCCTTGAAACTGTTGTAGGAGCCCTTTGTGCTGTTGGGCTGCTGTTAATACCTGTTGTGGGCTGTCTTTTGTTAGCTTTTGATTTATATGCTTGGTTGAAAACTTATCGGCTTTTGTTGGCCACCTCTTTGGTTTTTGAATGAAGTGTTAAGTGGATGAAATATGTAGTGTCGAGTGGCCCATTAGTGGCTGAATTCTGATTTGATTTTGCCTTTTTAAAGTCACTTAAGCTAGCCCTCCCCTATATAACTCCTCTAGGTCGTAGTTGTGGTCGTCTTCAGAGTCCGCTTGTAACTATTTAACGGTGCAACCCTAAAGTAAATGATTTGATACTACAGAAGATGGCGTCCGACGGTAGACACGACGAGAGCCCTATGAAGGACAAGGGCATAGGAAAAACTGTCGTGAGTACTTACTCCTTACTGCTTTGATTACGCATACATTTGAATTATGAACATATAGAACTATTTTACTCCGAACTAGTTCCTTGCATGGACACTGGATATGAATTGAATTGGAGGAATTCGAAGATTTGAAATCACTAAAAATATGAAATCACTAAAAAGCTAAACATGGATTAGCAAGCAATGGAAACTCTGAGGGGAAATTTATATATTATTTCTTATATTTTGAAAATGAATATGAATTGATTATGAAAAGTTATGAAAATAATAATGAATTGAGAGTACGTCGACGCATCAAAAAGCTAAGAGTTTGCTTTGTAGGGGGGTAGAGCAACCGACTATTAGCTTTTGACGAGGGTCTCCAAGAAATGGCGGGGAGAAGAAAAAGCATTTGACATTTGTCAGAATGCGAGTGGATTGGAGGGAAACCCATGCAAATATAAAGAAGGGGGTATTAGGGGGGTGCGTGCCGCGATCGGACACTGGGAGAGTGAAGGGGGTGTTGGAAAAGGAAGAAACGACAGCGGTTCCAATGGTCAAAGACCCACTGATGAGTGGTGGTGGGATGGAGGAAGGAGGGCGCTCATCAGAAGCAGAGAGACATGCATAAGTTGTAAGGGGGCGTGCGGAAGAATCTGACGACGAAGCGCAAGTGTCATGGCAAAACGTTATCCGTGGCAATTTCAATTCAATCGCATCAAGCATTTACTGAATATGAAAAGAGGGACACAGGAATGAGAGTTTGAGGGCTGACAAAATGCGGCAGGAGGGTCTGGAAGACTGTCGGAATGCTGCAAGAGTCGCAGGAGTGCCACCAGAATGCGGAAGGGGTGTAGGATGGTCTCTGGGAAACAAAGGGAAGTGTGGGTGGCCGAATGGATGTCGTCGGGAGGCTGTAGACGGCATTGGTGGCAGAGGAAGCACCAAAGTAGTTGAAAAGGCGTTGGAATAGCCAAAAAAGGCACTATACAGTAGTGTTGGAGTAGCTGAAGAAAGCACAGAATGACGGTCTGGAATCAGCGGTGCGCGGTAGGCGAATGCAGAAAGTCGAGTTGTGTTGTCTTCGAGCTTACAACATCGAGGGAACTGAGAGGCGGAATCTTCGGGCGTGTAGAGGTTGGCGTCGAATTTGCGGCGTCAAGTGCGGGTCGGGGGAGGTGAGCTGCGTATGGCCCATCGAGTGCGGGATCAGTCGCGATCGGGCACCTGCGGGGGTGAGGACATGCAGGGCTCGGGTCGCGCTGGAAGCCGATGACACTGGTCGACGCATGCGTGAGGGAAAACGGTTACCAGAGGAGGAAGATCCAATTTGGGTTTCATCGGAAACCCTAAATATGCGGTAGGTTTGGACCAATTGATACGCGATAGTCATTTCAAGAACGAGATTAAAGAACACGAACTTGCATTGCATAAAATAAAAAGATACAATCGGGAGGCATCTCTCGCCAAACACCCGAGGGTTGGGTCCTCCAAGGCACTCCCCTCTCCAAGGAGAGACCAAAAGACTAATACTCCAAAGATACCTCACAAATGAAGGGCTCCTTATATAGATGGAGTCCTCCACTACAGGACAAAATACATAATAATGCATTGTAAACTGTGAATGCAAGATAATTGATGATGATCGTTGCGTTTTTGCTCGCATGGTGTATACGTATCATCCCCTCATCGATCACCCCTATTGCGATAATCAAGCTGCCATTCATATTGCTGAAAATCCTGTGTTTCATGAACGCAGATAACATATTAAAGTAGATGGTCATTTCATCTGAGAAAATGTTAAACTCCCCAAAACTGATCTGCGTTATGTTCGCGTTGCTGATGAAATCTCTGATATATATACTCACGAAGGCCTTGCCTCGCCACCTCTACCAACAATTCGTTTCCAAGCATAGCTCATACAATTTGTATACTCCTGCTTGCGGGCGAATATAGAAGAAATATTTATGTAAAAGCCCACTTCCTTAGCCCATCAGGAGATCTCTCTCATATATATGTTAATCTCACACCATGTTTGGAGTTAAGGTGTCACTCCTACCTACATATGTGCGCATAAACTTATATTTGAACTGAATGTGAAATAATAAAATTATTGCGCTCAGTATTCTGCACTTCCACATAGCATCTGAGTGAGAGGATTTATGATGTAAAACTCTCAACGATTGAGCCACTCGGTCTCGCCGATTGAGCTCACTTCCATTCCCACCGTAAGCAGTTCCTCCCGCCATCTACAAACTCGCCAGCGGTGCTCCTGAGCTCTCCAATTTCGGAATTTGGTGTCTTCCTAAATAATCCAACTCACTGTTTTTGTAGACTCTGCACTTTGTGTAGGACTCGTCAACTCGCCTTCTTTTGGTGCAGAACTTGTCTCCCCTCCATGCTTCCAGAGTTTGCAGACACCGACGCTCCTCTATTCGTTTGTAGGGCTCATTGCTTCCAGAGCCGCCGAATCTCTGTTCCCAAAGATTACCGATTCCTTATTTCCTGCACCCGCCTATGTCAAGGCTTGAGTTGCCCTCAACTTGAGCTCTCTGAATCCTTGCTCCTAGAGCTCATCATTCCGTGCTTCCAACGCTCGTCGATCCCTGCTTCCCAAGCCCGCCAAATGCCCTCTTTTTGATCTTGCCAATCCCTGTTTATAGATCTTGCCGACCCGCACACTCGTGCTCGCCTCTTGGTTTGAGCTCTACCACTCCTTCCCGCAGCTTGAGCTCGCCCTTATTGCCAAAACAAACTGTTTGCACTCACATCTCCCACTTGCCCTTCCGTCTATTCATAACATGGGATGCATGCTGTGTCCTCGTCAACCATTTCGGCCACACTCGCTTCGGCTACCATCTATAAAGTCCGCGATGAATTGAGAATTACCACTATATCCGTTCCCGGGAAGAAAATTAATGTTGAGTGAGCCCACTCGGTGCGTTGATTACTCCAGATTAAGGGTCTTCTTTATCATCTGACTCACGACTCTCCTGTTGAGCCTACAGAGAAATGACTTCGTGATGATGACCAAATTCAGTTTTGGAGTTTGAATTCCATAGAAAGTGAGTCATATCCTATGACCATGTACCACAAAACTGCAAAGGCCATGTGGGATGAATTGAATGATTTTGAAGTTAACTACGCCCATTGATGTCTCTCTGACTCCCTTTGTTGTCCTCCAATATTGTGCTAAACCTCTCCCCCCACCTACCGGGAACTGTAGAGGTTGCAATGTGTCTCACGGCAATGGGCGTGATGGATGAAATCGTTTTAAGAGACAAACCACTCACATGTGTACCCAGTATGGCCGGGTAAAACATAATGAAGCTATATGCTCCAAAAAACATGGGTTATTGCAGAAGCCACCTCACCCTCCTCACCCCGCCAATCTTGCAGAGGGTACTCTCAACACTTCCAACTCTAACATTGACACCCTGCGGGAAGAACTACATCATATGCGAGTGCTGGTTACTTTTACATCCGGATTCGTCGCCTCTATGTCAAATGAAGGTATATCATGTTTTTCACATAGCTCCTCTTAGATAGCGGTCTCCGGGGACCACCAATCACATTACTCCGCAAAAACATTTTCGATACACAGATATCAGTAGTCCCAAATTTATCACAGTTGCCAATGGAGAAACCCACCACGGTTTGCGGATCTAGAGTTGTGCCTATCACTATCTATTTCTCTATGTTCTGTACTTCATGTTCCTGACTCACAATTTAATCTTCTCTCTGTTAGTCAACTTACTTATGATCATGACTGCCTAGTCACTTTTTCCTTTTCTTCCTTTGCGGTGCAGGATCGATGGACACAATGTATCATTGGTAGAGGAAGATTGTCTAATGGGCTCGACACTCTGGACATCCCCACCTCAGCTTTATCCTCTGTCACTTCGGTTGATTGACACCGATGTCTTGACCATTCTCCTTGTTATACTGCGGATTCCTGATTTTCCTTTTTTCCTGAATTTACCTCCGAATCTTATATCTACAAAAAACATTATCGTTCCACCTTCTCCCATCATTGTACTAGGAGCTTGTTATTGATCCCACATCGTTAATTATCTATTAGCTGTTATATTATATGAGTCTTTAGGTATCGAGTCGAGTTGCATGAGTCGAGTCGTAGTTATGAGTTATTAGTATCTAAATATCTTATTGTTTCACGCATCTCTTTATATCGGGTATTTACTCCCATGCCATCGTGAGCCCTATATATAGGGACTCTTGGGTCATGTATGCGTTATCAAAGAATTAAGTCAAGTTTCTCTCTCTCTAACGCTTCTCCTTCCTCTCTCTAGTTCTTCTCTTTCTTTTTGTGCATATTCTAGGGTTAAGGTGAGCAAGCTTCCCTCTTCCTCCTTTGGGTGAGCAAGGCTCCCCTTGTATCTCCGACTCCACCGCAGGCCCATAATTGAGCTCTGCTCCATTTGATTTAGTTCATTCAGACATTTGAGATCCTTGTAAAACTACTAGTTCATCTGAATATCGTTACTTTCTTACTTTCATTGATGATCATTCTCGCATGAAATGAATGCATTTACTTTGTGATCATTTCGTACTCAATTTTTTGAGTTCCATTAAAATTCTTCGAACCGATATTATTTGTGAATATACTAGTCACGAAACTCCAAGAAACTTGCAGTGCATTGGATATTATACACTAAACGTTTTGTACCGATACACCACAATAAAATGGTGTGACCGAGCAGAATAACTACCACCTCCATGAGGTTGCCCTCTCCCTTAAGTTTCAAATCCATGTTCCGAAGATCTATTGACACTTCGCTATCACTATTGCGTGCTATTTAATTAAACACATGCCTTCAACCATTCTTGATGCATCCGTGGACGCATCCGGATGAACTGTGTGTGTGATTTCCTTTTAAAGTACCATTATCATATGTTTGTTATTGTTATCAGCGTTTGTATCGTTGTATCACATTTTTTATTGTCGCACTTTTCATTGTATCACACTTTTTATTTTAATGTCGCGTCTTGTTGGATTGACCAGCCAACTCGACCTTAAATGAATAGGTCCGGTAGTTTAGGGCGTTAGAAGTCAAGCACGTTATTTTTTTTAATTGCATGAGAGAAGTTTTCATTTCCTGATTTAATACTATATAATTAAATCAGTTTTAAATATGGAGTTTCAAAATTTAAACGCCACCTTGATTGCCCATAAAACCTCTTGAGTTTCTAAACTCTTCCCCTCCCCCCTTAATTATTCATAAACATTGCAACTTCCTCAATATTAAAACCCCTGTTGAAACCGATGCCTACCCTTCTTATTAAAACCCGCCTATCGGAACTGTTTTGGAGCAGCTGGCGTCAAAAAATCGGGAGAGACATCTTGTCTTCTTCCCCGATTTTGTCCAGCGTCCAACCCAGGCCCGCTGATTCCTCCGCTTCCTCCCGTCCTGCCTCGCCACTCCTCCTCCTCCCCCGACAAGACCGCGCGCCTCCTGAAGATCGGTCGACATCGACCCGCCCTTCCCGATCTTCCTCCGACTTCATCCTACCGCATCTCCTCCTTCCCCGACAAGGCCAACGCCCAAAAATTCCGGCATCCAGCACCGCTCAACTTCCCATTCTCCTCCAACCCCTCTCCTGTCAGCCACACCCGCAGCCTTTCCTCCTCCAGCCACCTCCACCGTGCCTCCACCCCTACTTCCTTGTAACCTCAAATCTGACCAGCCTCAACCTCCCATTTCCTATCACTCCCCAAAGCCGATCCACCACTGCCCAGTTATCAGTTTCCGCTGCAACCCGACCAGCCCGTGGCTCCCACTCTCGTGTAATCCCTTTTCCTGGGAAATCCCCGCAGGTAAACCTGTCAGCTCCTTAGTGTTAACTTCTACTCATGCAATTATTTTTTCTTGATCGAAATTGTTAGCGCTTGCAAATTCTAACGGCTCCTACTATCGTTCTTTTCTTTCAACCCTAGAATGTCTTTTTTTTAACATCTTTGAGCTGACCGCTTGCGTAATAACTAAATCGTGTGCTTGGAGCCAACGTTAGGCATTCGAACCGAATCGTCTTGAGTGTAGACTTGGCTAATCAAGTCCCTGTTCTCTCGGGAAAGTCGCTGCTAAGACATTTGAAGCAATCCGGTTGCACCAATTTGGTATCAGAGAAGGTTCGATTCACTCCTATTGTGAATCGAACGATCCGACGTTTCCTAAATTGTTTTCTAAAAAAATTATTTTCAAAGAAAAAAAACATATCTTTTACCAAAAAAAAGGTCAGCTTGTTTTTCTTTATATATATATATTATTAATTTTTTTTCTAACAAAAAAACAAATTTTCAGTTTTTTTTAAAATGGAGGGTAGAACGGACAAACTCGAGTCAAGCGTCGATGACTTAAATCAACGCATGGGCAACCTCATGCAAATGATGGAAACACTCACCCTCCAAGTGGGAGATGTTACCCAAGTCGTCAATGAGTTACGAACTTCCGTCAATAACTTAGAAACCGCTCGATACCTAGGACTAAATCAGGCACAACCACCAAATCCTAGGGAGGATGAACCTTTGCCGCCACCACTTGATCCCCAAAACCCACCACGATGGGATACAGACGTTAAGTTGGATGTAGGAACCTTTGCAGCTGACGTCAAGAAATCGGGAGGATGAACCTTTGCAACTGGCGTCAAGAAATCAGGATAGACATCTTGTATTCTTCCCCGATTTCGTCCAACGTCCAACCCAGGCCCGCTGATTCCTCCGCTTCCTCCCGTCCTGCCTCGCCACTCCTCCCCCGACAAGACCGCGTTCCTCCGGAAGATCGGTCGACATCGACCCGCCCTTCCCGGTCTTCCTCCGGCTCCGCCTACCGCATCTCCTCCTTCCTCGACAAGGCCAACGCACGGAAATTCCGGCATCCAACACCGCTCAACTTCCCCTTCTCCTCCACCCCCTCTCCTGTCAGCCACACCCGCAGCCTTTCCTCCTCCAGCCACCTCCACCGTGCCTCCACCCCTACTCCCCTGTAACCCCAAATCTAACCAGCCTCAACCTCCCATTTTCTATCACTCCCCAAAGCCGATCCACCACTGCCCAGTTATCAGTTTCTGCTGCAACCCGGCCAGCCCGTGGCTCCCACTCTAGTGTAATCCCTTTTCCGGGGAAATCCCCGCAGGTATACCTGTCAGCTCGTTAGTGTTAACTTCTACTCATGCAATTATTTTTTCTTGATCGAAATTGTTAGCGCTTGCAAATTCTAACTGCTCCTACTATCGTTCTTTCTTTCAACCTTAGAACGTCTTTTTTTACATCTTTGAGCTGACCGCTTGCGTAATAACTAAATCGTGTGCTTGGAGCCAACGTTAGACATTCAAGCCGAATCGTCTTGAGTGTAGACTTGGCTAACGAAGTCCCTGTTCTCTCGGCAGAGTCGCTGCTAAGACATTTGCAGCAATCCGGTTGCACCAATTCTAAACTTTAAGACTCCCTTCTCCATCCCGTTTCCCTCAACACCTCCCTTCCTCCTGACCCGTGTTTTTGGGTGTGTCTATTTTGTCCATCATTTTGGCCCTCCCGTGGACAAACTGACCTCACGTGCTACTAAATATATCTTTGTTGGGTACTCTTGCACACAGAAGAGATACTCTCTCACTGATTGGAAAATGGTAACATCCGTTGATGTCACCTTCCTCGACCAGCTGATCCGTCTACGACTCTCACCCAGGACGCACTCCATTATATAGCTCATCCTCTCTTTCATTATGTCTCATTTCCCCACTTATCTCCAGAACTTCACAAGTTTGCGGCCTCCCCGTTTTTTATTTCCACCCCTTTTGTGCAAGAAGTTCTCCAACATCCAGAGTTATGGACGAGCGTCAAAAACCTCCCGCACCGCAAAACTGCACTGATTTTCAAACTGAACCACGTTGTCTCAGTGCGGTACGGACCGTACGTTTTACTACTTCTACAAGTCGCAAGCCGTGCGGTGTAATTTTTCAGATCTTAAAGACCGCAAAAACCCCACCGCACCAGTTGCTCGACATAGTTTTTGTAAATATACATTAACTTGATTGCGTAACGCGCGGTGTGATTTTCAGATCTTATAGACCCCAAAAACCCCACCGCACCAGTTGCTCGACATAATTTTGTAAATGAACTTGATTGCGTAACTTGCGTTAATTATTTTTCGACATAGTTTTTGTAAATATACATTAACTTGATTGAATAACTTGTGTTAATTATTTTCAGTCCTAGTCTGCCTTGATTATTAGAATTTACACTTAATTACCATTTCTATATTATATCTTAGAATTTTGGGCTTTCATTAGTTCTGCTTGGAGCCTTAGTTTATTCCACCAAAGCCTGAAATGAACTTGAATGTGAAGATGAAACATAACCTAATGACCTAAGTCCAAAAGTAATGTAACTCATATATGTTTTTGTAGCATGTATTTTGAAAGTTTATGCACTATAAGTTAATGGTTAAATTGGTTATACATTATTTGTGACCATGTATCTTTTATAGAACCTCATTTTATCTTGTTTGTTTTTAACTTTCTATGTAATTTACACTTAAAAACTGCAGCGCACACTTTTAGTGCAGTGCGCTTTTACTCGTGCCTAAACCACACATTAATGGTGCGATTACGGCTTGAGTCCAAACCACACTGCTCTATGCACGCCACTTCCCGGGTGGAAGGCCGCTATTGACGATGAAATGGTTGCCCTTTGGGCTAATCAGATGTTGCGTCCTTGTTTCCATTCCTCTTTGCAAATCCAGTGTGGGATGTAAATTATTCTTCATTGTTAAATACCATCTTGATGGGAAGGTTAAGCACCTTAAAGCCCTTCGTGTGGCTCATGATTTCACTTAACAATATGACGTCGACTATGACGAGGCATTCTCTCCATTTGCTATGTTGACAGTTACATCAACTCGATACCAATAATCCATTCCTTAATGATGATTTAACAAAGGCTGTCTATATGCAACAACCTCCTGATTATGAAACCATGAGGGAGTCTCTTATCTACCACTTCAAGAAATCTATTTATGGACTCAAGCTGTCCCCTCTAGTTTGCTTTGACCACTTTAGTCACACCTTTTGGGCTTTTGGATTCACTCGTAGCTCGACACACTTCTCCTTATTTACATGTCATCGCCCAACAAACACATTGATACTTCTTGTGTATGTTGATGATATTATTATGACGGACAATAATCTGAATGGTATCTTTATGCTCAAGAAACACTCAGCCTCACATATTTAGACAAAGATTTGGTCTGCCTCCGATACTTCTTGGGTATTGATGTTAGCTCGGTGCCCTGATTGACTTATTTTGTCACAACGAAAGTACTGCATTAATCTTCTACAAGTTGTCAACTATTTGGGTTGAATTCTATTGACATACCAATGAATGTCAACCACAAGCTTTGTGCTCACAAGTCCGACTTTGATCTGTTTCTTCCTAATCCATAGTACTATTGTTGCTTTATTGGCAAACTTATTTATCTGACTGTTATATTGTCAGATAAATAAGTTCGGTGTTGACATGGTCGTCTGGTTCATGCATGCTCCTCAAACATCATACCTTCAAGCTGTCTAGTGACTCCCTCGATTATTTGAAGGGAGCCCCAATACAAGGGCTTGTGTATAAGCCCTCATCTTCCCTATCATTAATTGCCTATTTTAATGGGATTATGTTGACTCCCTCGACGATCCCCGGTCTATGAGTTGCTATTATGCATATTTTGGAGGACACTTGGTCACTTGGTGAAGTAAGAAGCACACAGTGGTGACACGCTCCTCTACGGAGGCTGAGTATCGTTCGATGGCGTCTGCCGTTTCTGAATTCACTAAGTTGGAGAGTCTTCTTACTAGTTTTAGTGTAGACCTCCCCTCTCCGGCCATCCTCTACTGCGATAATGAAACTGTCATCCATATCGCAGAGAATCCAATATTTCATGAATGCACCAAACATATTGAAGTTAGATTCTCACTTTATCAGAGAAAAATGTTCCACTCCACAAAATTAATCTGCTACATCTTCCCACTGCCGATCAAATTCTAATATCCTTACCGAAGCCTTACCTCGCCTCATCTACCAGTACTTCATTTTCAAGCTTGACGCTTACAGTTTGTATGCTCCAGCTTGCGGGGGAGTATAGAAGAAATACATATGTAAAAGTTCAATGTAAAGGCTCACTTCCTTGGCTCATTAGGAGATTCCTTTCATGTATTGATTAATTCAACACCATAGTTTGGAGTTCAGGTGTCATTCCTACTTATATATGTGTACATCAGCTTGTATTTGAACTGAATGTCGGGTGATAAAATTATTACACTTCGTATTTCGCATTTCCACAAAAGTGAAACATTATGTATGGGAGAAAACACAATAAAAGTAAATTTATTGCATGATGTTTATTGTTGGCATCAAAGCCATCTTTGTTAAGATGTGTTTTATCTGTTAAGATGTGTTTTATCTGCCTGAGTGTGAAGACCCTTTTTCCGATCTCCACAATGGACTCAAGAACCGAGCGTAGTTTTCAATTTATTCGTCGCAACATTGCATAAAAAATGATCAACATTTACAAAGTAAAAACACAACGCCACGTTTTCTTCCATTTATACAAGTTTGTTACAGATAATACAAGGTATAAATATTTAATCGACCTGGTTACAAAAGACACTGTCAATCTTCACAGGTGGCCTCATGCCTTTCCTGCGCTTCTTCGATCCCAATAAATATCTTAAGTCATACCTTCACGAGTTCCACAACACCCTTTTGTTTTTATTCCACCATTAGGGGAGCCCACTTTGGCACATTAAGAGATGCTTCTGCTTCCTAAAAATGGGGTCCATGATGAGTTAGTAAAAAATATGACTATATGAGTAAAATATCTCTTGAGCCGCTATACATGCAAACAATGTGGTAAATAGCAATATGCTTACAAAAAACAATATCATCATATTCTAAAAATTGCAGTATCCAAGATTTTCATTTCCACAAAACAAGCTCTTTTAGATCTTCGTTAGATGTCAAAAATATATTCAAATGTTCTCTTATTATTTAGTTATATAACTCAGGAAGCAACAAATGTGGGCCCCACCCATTTAGGGCAAATGTAGGCAAATCCCTTACGTGGGAAATCCATCAGCAACTAACTCCCTACATCATAGGATTCAATCTAATACTTAACATTTCCCATATGCAGACTTTTAAGCATGTTTTTATCTTGTCTTATTATAGTTTATTAAATTATTCATCTTTTCCCATGAAAACATGTATTTTGAAATATTAATTCCCCTCAGAAATTATATCGTTTTAATTTGCCATCCACATTTAATTTCATAGCGATATTCCAGTATCAGTGATTTAAAAAATAATATGCACATACAAGGTTATCTCAAAAAAACAAAAGAGTATGCAAGTAATATCCAAAATACTTTAATAGTGAATAATTCAAGAAATAAAAAACTCACCATAGTTTTTCCTTTCCCTTTATCCTTTTCAGCCTAAAAACAAAAGAGTATGCAAGTAATATCCAAACTACTTTAATAGTGAATAATTCAAGAAATAAGAAACTCACCATAGTTTTTCCTTTCCCTTTATCCTTTTGAGCCTAAAAAATGCCAAGTCTCTATGCCACTCACTAACACTATAGCGACATCAAAAAAAATATTTCTTACAATATAAACCAACCAACACACCAAAATAAACCCTTGGTAAACCCAAGTACTATTAGCAATCCATATCAAAATAAATCCAATTAAACACAAAAATCGCAAGAAAATAAAAAAGTAAACTAACATGAAGAAAGAAATAAATGTATAAATAAATATTGTACTGCCTTTCTTTTTCGTCATTGGGGATTTCAAAATGTGGTAAACATTTTGATTATTTGGGTTTTTACAATTTCTTCCCTCAAAAGGAGTTTTCGTCCTCAAAAATCTCATTGTAGGGATGTTGACATATCAAACGAGATGAAGAATAAAGATAACATGTTTATTTTATTTATTTGCAGGATTTACATGATAAGCAAGTACATTTACACTTTATTTTTTTTTCTCGCGAAAGGTTCCTAAATTAAATGCTCGAGGTTGGGTCACTCTTTCTTCTGGGACTTCTCTTTGAGGAACTGGGGTAGGTGACGAAGCTAAGGATTCAATACCCATTTGATATAATTTTGGTTGCGAGGGAAGTGGCGGTCCTCGAGAATTCACTTTTCAATTCTAAAGCTTTGGACATACATTCTTACTGTGCCCAGGTTGACGACAATAATAACAGAGTCCAATTAGACAGTCTCCTCAAAGCATTCTTCCACACTTCGCACATTTGTTGTAGTTGATTGGGACACATAGTTGGGCCAGATTGGAATGATTTATTCTCTTTTCCTTGCACTTTATTCTGGCTTGGAGTTTCTGTCACTTTTTGTTTTCTCACTTCTCGTCGTTTCTGCGATTTCTCCTGATCAATTTCTACCAGTTAGGCTCTCTCGACCAATTTTTCATATTCTACAATATCCAAGGAAATTAACAAATTACGGATATCGTCGTGCAGCTAAAACTGGCGACAATGATCTTCAGTGGTTACAAGGGAATCAACATAATATTCTAACTTGGAGAATTCCATTTTATATTGCATGACTGTCTTCGTTCCTTGGACGGGTCAAAGGAATTGATCGTGCGGTACTCTCTTTTCTGACCTTGGGACAAATCAGTTTGTAAATTCCTGTAGGAAATTAGTCCAGGTAGTGACGTCATGTTCGTCGTATTTCTTGTTGATGATATTGTCCCACCAGCGTTTCGCTGCTTCTCTAACAAAAAAGAGGCTAATCCCACCTTCCGGTCTTCTGGACACTGCATCACTTGAAAGATCGTTTTTACCCGTAGAATCTAGTCTTTAGTATCTAAGGGAGATAAGCCTCCATGAAAGATTTGTGGTTTTAATTCTAAGAATTGTCTTAAATCGATATCTAGTTGACGTTGTTTGGGTGGTAAAGGTGCTACGAGAGGACGTTCAGGAGGTGGATTCATAGGGTTTGGAATAGGAATAAGATCAACTTGAGGGATAGTTAGTTCTAATATAGCTAACATAGGAAATACTAGTTTCAATGCTTCAGTGATGTCTAAAAAAACTCAGATGGGCATTGTTGATTCCCATTATCACTTTCCACAGATATTGTATTTTGATGTACTTCGGGATCCTCTCTTAACTCTCAACGTCTTCGGCTTGAATAAACTTGAAGGGGTCCCTATGTGGGAGTTTTAATTCATTAGACTATTTAGACGGTTTTATTTATTCATGTCCTACTTTGTACTCAATACGATCGAATTAATTGAAAACCGCTCCCTCTGATACCAATTTGTGAAGACTGTGAAGATCCTTTTTCCGGTCTCCACAATGAACTCAAGAACCGAGCGTAGTTTCCAATTTATTCGTCGTAACATTGCATCAAAAATGATCAACATGTACAAAGTAAAAACACAACACCGTGTTTTATTCCATTTATACAAGTTTGTTACAGATGATACAAGACACAAATATTTAATCGGCTTGGTTACAGAAGGCACACTGTCAATCTTCACAGGTTGTCCTGTGCCTTTCCTGCGCTTATTCGATCCCAATAAATATCTTAAGTCATACCTTTGCGAGTTCTTCAACACCCTTTTGTTTTTCTTCCTCCGTTAGGGGAGCCCTCTTTGGCATACTGAGAGATGCTCCAGCTTCCCAAAAAAATGGGGTCCACAGTGGGTTAGTCATTAAAATGATTATATGAGTAAAATATCTCTTGAACTGCTATACATCCAAACACGGTGGTAAATTTCAATATGCATACAAAACAATAATATGTATTTATATCATCATATTCTAAAAATTGCAGTATCCAAGATTTTCATTTCCACCAAAAAATGCTCCTTTAGTGTTACGCCCCCGATCGCGGCCCGCTTCTCGGGGCGTTATTATGCTCGCAGGTGCAAGGAGACGATGAGCAACGAAGGGGCTGAACCATCCGGTTCAGCCCCCACTCAGTAGAACCGACCGGCCAAGGGCTGAACCAATCGGTTCCGCCCTATGTGGAGGGGCCGGCCGACTCCCTCCTTGGCCCGGGTATTTATACCCGGGGATGTCATCTTTTGGAGGCAAGCAATTATCCCTAAGGTATTTCTCCTTCTTCCCCTAAACCCTAGCCTCCTTCCTTCTTCTCTCTAGTTTTCCTTCCTATCTCTCTCTAGTAGTTCCTATCATTTGGTATCAGAGGCGGTCATTCTCTGACGATAGTCACCACTCGCACGCAAGAGGAGGTCACCCGTTTGGAGACCTTGGAGGAGAACTATGGTGGATTGATGGATTCAGTAGCCGCAATCGAGCAAGAGATGCGCACATCTACACAGCGGTTGGAGGAGCGCATAGACGTGCGTATGGAGGATCTTAAAGCGTTGTTGAAAGGAAAAAGCGTGAGCGAAGAAGAACCGATCGGTCCGCCAAAGCATCCGGAACGCCCGATCCGGGGCGTTTGGGCACGGGAGCAACTGGCTTTGGCGGAAACGGCGGCATCGGCCCCTTCCGACCCTGAGGGACCACCGGACGAAGGCCACAGAGCAGTGGCGTGGTCGGCGACTGCAGCGGGTGGGGGGGGGGGGGGGGGGGGCGTCGGGCCCAGTTTTGCTGGGCCGGCGAGCATTGGAGCAACCGGACTGGGCGGGAACACAGGCGTCGCGTTCTCCCGAACCTGGGGGACCACCGGCGAAGGCGGGGAAGCAGCGGCTTGGCCGGCGGCGGCGGCCCCAGTTTTGCTGGGCTGGCTGAGTGCGGGCCGGCCAGACATCCAGGCGGCGTCTCCGGTATTGCTGGACCAGTCGATTGCGGGCGGTAGCCGTGGCTACAGGCTGATGGAGGGCAGGGGGCTGCTGTGCGGGCTCCAGGAGGTGCAGCGGGGATTCTTCCTCACCCGCGAGGCGACATTCTGCCCGACGGGTTTGGAGGCCACGTTCCGTGGGCCGGGCAACACGTTCCTCATCAGGGTCAGCCACCTCAAGGCTACCCGGGTGGACATGATGGGCATGTGAGACGACAGAATGGCAATGACAGGGCTGGCAGGGGCAGTCTGGACCGCGTGCGTACATGCCACCGAAGTTGACACGTATGAACTTTCCCAAATTCAAAGGGGGGATACGTTGGAGTGGGTTCATAAGGTGGAGTTGTTCTTCAGCTATCAGGAGGTCCCGGAGGGGCAATGGGTGCAACTAGCGTCGTTCCATCTGGAAGACAACGCGTGTCAGTGGACTCAGTGGTTCCTGAGAGGTAGAGATTATGTACCCTGGACTGCTTTTGTGGAGGGGTTCACGGCCCGGTTCGGGCCACTGGAGTATGAGGACTTTGAGGCGCTGTTGCAGAAGTTACGATAGAAGGGGACAGTGACTGAGTACCGGACTGAGTTCGAGAAGTTGGCCAACCGGGTACACTGGGAAGAGAAGTCACTGCTGAGTTGTTTTGTGTCGGGCTTGAAGGAGCATTTTCGGGATGAGGTTCATGCTTATATGCCACGGAGCTTGAATCACGCTATCACCCTAGCGCGCATTCTGGAGGAGCGATTCAACCGGCAGCGGTCACGAACCACGGGGAAGCCTCTTGCCACACCCGCCATAGCCAGGAGAGAGCCACAGACGGTTACCAAGCCTACGGTGACTCGTTTGTCGTGGGGCGAGCTCCAGGCCCGCAAGGAGAAGGCCCTCTGCTTCAATTGTGACGAGAAGTTTGTGCCCGGGCATAAATGTCAGAAGCTACAGGTTTTCATGCTGCATGAAGAGGTGGCCGACGAGTCTTCGCCCGAGGTAGCAGTCGAGGAAGCGCTATTGGAGGAGGATGTGGATGTGACGGAGTTTGGGGTCTCTATTCAGGCCATGGAAGGGTGCAATCCGCCCCTCACGATGCGGATTGCCGGACGAGTTAGACAGGAGAAGGTGACGATATTAGTAGACAGTGAGCACCCACAATTTCATTCATCCGGCCGTTGCTCAGCGGGTTGGGCATGACATTGATAGGGGAGCTGCATTCCAGGTTATGGTGGCTGACGGCAGCAAGCTGCAGTGCGAAGGGGTCATGAAGGGAGTGGAGTTGCGGATTCAGGGATACATTGGGAGCACGGATGTATACCTTCTACCCATCCGGGGATCAGACATGGTACTCGGAGTTCAGTGGCTGCAGCAGCTGAAGTGGGTCACTTTTGATTGGGAGCTCATGACGATGGAGTTCCTGCAGCGTGACCGACAGTTCTGTTTGAAGGGTCTCCTGGTTTCGCCAGTAAAGGAAGTCTCTCTTCGGAGCATGCAGCAGCTCGGAGAGGAAGGGAGCTTGATGACAGTCCTTTTAGGGGTGCGGTCGGATGAGGCCGAGTCGTCTGAGGTACCCATACAGTTGCCGTCCTTAGTCGAGCAGTACTCTGATGTCTTTCAGGAGCCACGTACACTACCGCCATCGCGGTTTCGGGATCACCAGATTGTACTCAAGGCTGGAGCGGAGCCTACCAATATCCGGCCTTACCGATATCCACACATGCAGAAGGCAGAGATCGAGCGCAGCCTCCGGGATATGCTCGACACCGGGATCATCCGACCCAGCACGAGCTCCTTTTCGGCCCCGATTATTCTCGTCAAGAGAAAGGATGGCTCGTGGCGATTCTGTGTCAACTACCGGGCTTTGAACGACATCACTTTGAAAGACAAGTTTCCAATTCCATTGGTTGAAGAGCTCTTGGATGAGCTACACGGGGCGGCTCGATTCACAAAACTTGACCTACGGTCGAGTTTCTACCAGATCCTTATGCGGGAAGAGGACGTTCACAAGACGGCTTTCAGGACCCACGACGGCCACTACGAGTTTCTGGTGATGGCCAACGGGCTGACCGGCGGGCCCTCCACCTTCCAAGCCAATATGAACGAGATCTTTCGCCCACTACTTCGCCTTTTTGTGTTGATTTTCTTTGATGACATATTGGGAAGATCACTTGTACCATGTTGAACAGGTCTTTTCTATTCTACGCAAGCATCAACTCTATGCTAAGCGCTCCAAGTGTTCTTTTGGGCAGGAGGAGGTCGAGTACTTGGGCCACTTGGTCTCGCCTGAAGGGGTCAAAGCCGACCCTCAGAAGATTGAGAGCATGGTCTCCTGGCCGCGGCCCCAGACTGTTCGGGCTCTACAGGGATTCTTGGGCCTCACTGGCTACTACCGACGGTTCGTGCAGGATTATGGGAAGATTGCTCGACCACTGACCCATCTACCGCAGAAGGATGCCTTCTCGTGGCAGGAAGATGCTGAGGCGGCCTTTCAGGCGCTCAAACAGGCAGTGACGACCACCCCAGTGTTAGCCCTCCCGGATTTCACTAAGAAGTTCGTTGTGAAGACGGACGCCTCAGGGGTCGGGCTGGGTGCGGTATTGATGCAGGAGGGCCGCCCACTGGCTTTTTATAGTAAGGCGTTGGCGCCTAAGACGTTGGGACTGTCCACATATGAAAAGGAGTTGTTGGCAGTGGTTCAGGCAGTGGCCCTTTGGCGGCCATATCTTTTGGGGCGGCACTTCAAGATTCGTACGGATCACCAAAGTTTGAAGCATTTGTTGGACCAACGAGTCTCCTCTCCTCTACAGCAAAAGTGGGTCACCAAACTTTTGGGCTACGATTATGAGATCGTTTACCGCCAAGGCAAGGAGAATGTGGTGGCGGACGCCTTATCCCGCCTACCTGATGGTGCACTCACCCAGATTTCGGGGCCGGTCCTCGACTCGTTCGATGACATACTTGAGGAGGTCTTGCGGGATCCCTCTCTACGCGCCCTTGTGGAGGCCCTCCAACGTGGGGAGACTGTGACGCCCGGTTATCATCTACAGAATGGGCGACTACATTACCACGACAGAGTGGTCATACCTCCAGGCTCAGCATGGAAGACAGTTATGCTCCACGAGTTTCATTCCTCTCCCGCGAGGGGTCATGCAGGAGTGCTCAGTACCCTCCAAAGGGCGAGAGAAAATGTATTTTGGCCGGGGATACGCCGGGATGTGCAGCAGTTTGTACGACAGTGTGAGACATGTTAGCCACAGAAGTACGATACCACCACACCTGCTGGGTTGCTCCACCCACTTGAGATTCCGCAGCACATCTGGGATACTGTGTCGATGGATTTTATTGATGGATTGCCCAAGTCTCAGGGCAAGTCGGTCATTCTGGTGGTGGTCGACAAGCTCTCCAAGTATGGTCACTTCCTCGCTCTCAGTCACCCTTATACGGCGGAGTCGGTCGCCGAACTCTTTACTCGGGAAGTCGTCTGCTTGCACGGCCTCCCACACGCCATCATTTCTGATCGTGATCCCACTTTTGTGAGCCAGTTCTGGCGAGAGCTTTTCAGGCTTCAAGGGACTTGCTTGAGTTTCAACATCGCAAATCACCCCCAGACCGATGGCCAAATGGAGGTTCTTAATCGCAGCGTGGAGACATACCTCCGGTGTTTCGTCATGGACGAGCCTCGGACTTGGACCAGTTGGCTCCACTGGGCCGAGTATTGTTACAACACTGCTTACCACTCAGCCAGCAAGACGACGCCATTTTAGGTGGTTTACGTCCGCCCACCACCTTCTTTGAGCAGTTATGAGCCGGGCAGCACGACGTTACCGGCGGATGATCGGGCCCTTAGCGACCGCGACCGCACCTTAGTGACATTGCGGGCGAATCTTCGCCTTGCCCAGAATTTCATGAAGGCCCAGGCGGACAAGCACCGCAAGGAGAGGGAGTTTGTCGTGGGCGATGAAGTATTCCTTAAGCTCCAACCCTACCGACAGCTCACAGTGGCTCGTCGTACCAATTAGAAGCTGGCTCCTCGATATTATGGCCCCTTTCGTGTTCTCAAAAGAGTGAGGCCGGTCGCTTACACGTTGGAGCTTCCCGCGGGCTCCCGGATCCATCCGACATTTCATGTCTCTTTGCTCAAGAAGAAGATTGGTGACAGTGCCCAACCGAGCCCTTTCTTGCCGGAAGCTACCGTTGCAGGAGAACTTTGGCCGATGTCGGAGAACGTTCTATTACTCAGGTGGAAGCAGCGGGGTGCCGAGTTTCGAGCCAAACTCTTGGTCAAGTGGAAGCACTTCTCGGAAACACATAACTCCTGGGTTGATCTCTTGGACTTCAAGGAGCTGTACGCAGATTTCCATCTTGAGGACAAGCTGGTCTTGATGGGGAGGGGAATGTTACGCCCCCGACCACGGCCCGCTTCTCGGGGTGTTATTATGCTCGCAGGCGCAAGGAGACGACGAGCAACGAAGGGGCTGAACCATCCGGTTCAGCCCCCACTCAGTAGAACCGGCCGGCCAAGGGCTGAACCAACCGGTTCAGCCCTATGTGGAGGGGCCGGCCGGCTCCTTCCTTGGCCCGGGTATTTATACCCGGGGATGTCATCTTTTGGAGGAAAGCAATTATCCCTAAGGTATTTCTCCTTCTTCCCCTAAATCCTAGCCTCCTTACTTCTTCTCTCTAGTTTCCTTCCTCTCTCTCTAGTAGTTCCTATCATTTAGATCTTCTTTAGATCTCAAAAATATATTTAAATGCTATCTTATTATTTAGTCACATAACTCAGGAAATGTCAAGACATGCAACAAATGTGGGCCCCACCCCTTTAGGGCAAATGTAGGAAAACCCCTACGTGAGAAATCCATCAGTAGGTAATTTCCTACATCATATGATTCAATCTAATCCTTAGTGTTTCCCATATGTAGACTTTTAAGCATGTTTTTATCTTGTCTTATTATAGTTTATCAAATTACTCATCTTTTTCCATGAAAACATGTATTTGAAATAGTAATTTCCCTCAGAAATGATATCGCTTTAATTTGTCATCCACATTTAATTTCATAGCGATATTCCAGTATCTGTGATTTCAAAAATAATCAGCACAGACAAGGTTATCTCAAAAAAAACAAAAGTGTGCAAATAATATCCAAAATACTTTAGTAGAGTATAATTCAAGAAATAAGAAATGCCTAAGAAATGCCTTAAAAAATGCCACCGGCTATGTAATGACAAGTGTCTATCCCACTCACCAGCACTATAGCGACCCCAAAAAAAAATATTTCTTACATTATAAACCAGCCAACGCACCAAAATAAACCCTTGGTAAACCCAAGTACTATTAGCAACCCATTTCAAAATAAATCCAATTAAACACAAAAATCGCAAGAAAAATTAAGAAGTAAACTAACATAAAGAAAGAAATAAATGTATAAATAAATATCGCACTGACTTTCTTTCTTGTCATTCGGGATTTCAAAATGTGTTACACATTTGATTATTCGGGTTGTTACACTGAGTTGACGTAATGGGCTGATTTATTAAAGTCAAAAATAGTGTTATTGTACAAGTATTGATTGATATATTCCCAAATGATTTGCATCATGACGAGACTCATCTTCTTACAGAAGTCCATTCCTGCATTAGAGCATAGAAATTTGGAGCAAATGGATGCTAGAAGGAAACTGTGTTGAGATTATAATTAGCAGGTGATTAACCAGTCTAGGCTAACAATGTAGGCCCTTGCATTTTTCACAGTCAATCGTGGTGGTGAAGTTTGCCAAGCTTCCATGATATTGATTCATGACGTTAGCAGACGATCTATACATACAAGGGACGGCAGCTGCAACTTTGCTATTACAATTAATATTCCAGCAACCATTTGTTAATTTAATGTTAGGAGAATAATAGTTTAAACCTATAATATGCTAAAATGGAGTAGATTTTTGTTTCTCCAGTCTAATTGTCATATATGGTAGATGCTATTGGACACATAAGATTAAACAACTTGAGAGTGGAGACTATGCATGAGCAAGCCATTTTTGAGGATTCAAGGCTGCTATTCGCAAGGCTAACCCATATATGACATTGAAAATAACTTGAACTTGAGAGGGTTTTGGGGAGTGGAGTTGACTGCAGGTAGTAATAGAGGAAGAGGTGCATGCTAATCATAAGGAGTCAAGTAAAGGATGTTATTAGAGATAAATGGAGCAGTAATGATTCCCAGGGAGAAAAGTAGGCCATAAAGGAAGTGCAATTAAAGAAAAAAGACCTAACTTCCATATAAATCATGCATTGCGAGTCTTAAATAGCATGGAGTTATAATTTCATCCATATCTTATTGAAGTTTGATTCTCTTTTATAGTTTTTCCCCTGTCATTGGAAAGTAAATTAATGTAATTGTCAAGTGCACTTTATATCCATTTGTTGCTTATTGATGCAACCCATGTTTCATCGTTTTATTTCACACATTTATGTCGCATTTTATGTAAGCGCATGTTTTCGTGCAATTCATATTTTTTTGTTTACCCATGTTATTCTCGCTTGTGTATCTTCTATGTTTGCAACGCACATCTCACTTGCACACGCTCTTACGTCTTATTGGAGTGATCACCAGTAAAACCCTAATTAAAAGGTATGTCAAATTTGTTAAAATGATAATTAAGGAGAATAATGAAATTTAAAAATTAAAAACTAGTTTTCACAAAATCCTGAAATAAAATATCATATTTTTAATTTTATGAATTATCCCTCAAATAAAAGTCCCATTCAATTTCTCGATATCCTATTTGCAAGAACTTAGATCTTCTACCAAAGTAATACGCCCTTTAGATATTCCTACTTTCTTTGATATCCTCTATCAAAAATGGATAAAACCTCTTTATAATAACCGACCCTCACTCTTATTCAGCAGCTAGGGTCAAAAATCGAAAAACAGAGATCTCTCTCCGTGTTTTGGAAGTCCATCCGAATTCCCTCTCTCTCCCAATTGTGACGATCCCGTTCCCACTCCTAGACGACCTCACCGGGCTCGCAACCACCGGCCGACGTTCGTCTAGGGATCCGATGACCATTTTTCCATTCCCCGTCAGCTTCGACGAGTCCTTCGTCGGATCCGTCGCCCCAGCCACAAGAGATCGATGATCTTCTTTGATTTCCTTTTAAATTTCCTCTCCGCCTCTGTCAGCCACTCATTCGACGTCAGACGACTCCTGCTTTACCATCCCCTGATAAATTCAACGATCCTTCATCAGAACGACCCCTCCGACCACAAGTGTTGATTCCCACCATTGTTATCCTCAGTTCAGCCATCAATGCCCCCAGAGATTCTGATGCTTCATCCTCGATCTGAAGGTTTAATTCTCACCAGTCTCTTGCTCGTTCCCCGTTAGATTAATATTATGCCTTCATTTGTTTGATTTTTATAGTTTCAGAGCTTGCCAATAATTTTCATAAAACCTATTTGTCGTTAATTTTCAGATTGTGTTCTTCATTGCATTATTTTACATCCATGGAATGTCAATCTGTGTTAATCATCGTTTGCTCTCTTTGCGCATTTGCGAACCCTAGGTCTAATGCCTCATGTTATTATACGTGAAATCTATTTTACGCCGCACAATTTGAAAATGATCTCAAATTTATTAATTAAAATCTAATCCATAATAACCGGGTTACCTTACTTATGCTGTTAGTTCACTTTTTAATACTTAATTATGTTAGAATTTTTTTTACAGGGCTTGTTGTGCCAGATGTTCCTTTAGAGGAGACTGGAAATTTGAGAAACGCAGCTGCTAAACACAATATTGAATTAGTAGGTCCTTTCTGTAGTTTCATTTTTTGGTTGATTATTTGCAATATTTCCTGTCGGCTGTATTTTTGTCAACCTGAAATTTGAGTTTTTTTGCCCATTCCTTAAATTGTTTTCAAGCCTTTCAAGATCTGTATGAAGAAACAGCTGTTATTTCTTTTCTCATTTTTTCTGTTTAGCAATCTATAGATTTCTTAACTGATTGTGACTTTATATAAAATGAAAAGTTGACCATGATATGCAACTAATATGTCATTCCATTTTATTCCCTTAACAATTGATTTAATTTATTTTTGCTAGCATGTCCTAAATGTTTTATGGATAAGCTATTAGAGCTTTGGTGGCATCAATTATCATCTTCTATGCACCTTTGGGAACTGTTCAATTCTATTATCCCTCAAGTTTGCATGATATTGTTAAGGTATTTAGTTGTTTGTGAAGTATATAATTGGTGAGGACAATTGATACAAATACGACCCTTGGAGGCCACCACCACTTCGCGAAGTGTTGTTATCGCAGTTTTGTTAATGTATATGTCTATATAGCCGTAATTGACATTTTTGTAATTTAATTGTATGCCCACTTTCTCCTATATAAGGGAGTGGAGGAGTATCATTTTCCTATCTTGGATCATTTGGTTGCTTAGGCTCTCATAGTTGAGAAGAGCTCTTTAGGGGATCTTGCTCTCTGGTGTTAGATATCGAGCATACCTTAATATATTATACCTCTATTTTGATTAACCTTCTTGTTGTTTGGTTTGACGATAACGAGTATCTATCAACTGCCCGACTTGCCACCAAAATCGGGTTCAATTTCGAACCGTAAGTGGCCTCATCTTGCAGTTTTGTCGGCGGCTCAATCCGATTCCATGATCTTCGATCACAATCGCCTTTATGCGACTAACACAAAGTGGCCTATGCGCGTCTTCGTTCTCTCTCTAGCCCGATTAGCCGCGCCTAAGCCATTCTGCTGATTTAGCATGCATCTACTTTTGCGGCTCCATACTGATCACACGTCCTAGCACATTCGCCTGCTCGACAACCTTAGCCCACCCGCGCACGCTTCGACCTCAGTGGCGCCGACCACGCCGCGCTCAACCACGACCCATGTCCTCTTACTATCGTAGTCTCTTGTCGTTCCATTCCGGTTTGCCGCATCCGCACGCCTCTCGTCCGTCCACCTCAGCCTTACCCATCACCACAAGATCCTTTCACGCCTACACATCCAGATCAGTGTTCGCTCCTCTTGCTTCTAATCCTCACATCGACCACTGCCAGTGCTCCACCTTTCTTTCAGCTCCTACGTTATATGCCCTGGACCCGCTCCATGAACCGTCACGCTGTTGAGGGCACCTTCATTCGTCCTCCACTGATTCCAATCGCTCACATCAGCTCGAAGCTCAGTTAGACGATCTCAGTCTACTCCATGAGCTTGCAACCACTGCTCTCATCCATTAATTGACACATTCTCCCCCTCCGCCATTGACCGCATAACGACCCGATGTTGACTACGTGAGGTTCCAAAATCCCACCTGTGATATTCTCCTGGTCTATCTCCGTCGAATTGAGATTCCAGTGTTAGACTTACTAAATGTCTTTGATCTCTCCCGGCCCACACTGAAGGAGGAACTCTACCACTATGACACACACTAAGCGGGCAATGTCTGCGAGCATCTCAACTTTTTGCGCCAGTTTGTTCATTGAGGATTTCACACACTTTCACTGTCATTCAAAACCCATCGGATTTCATATGCTAGTAAAAGCTCGTGTCCTTAAAATGACTTTTTGAGTGGAAATGTGTCCGTAAGCTGTCTCCTATGTTATGTGTTGGATGGGATAATACTTCACTATTCCATTGCTAAAAAGTTACGAAGCCACTCACGTACCCTTGCTCGCCTCTTATCTTCATTCGCAAGGTTTTGACTCCTCTGAACCTTTTGCCCTTTGCACGCTGATTTTTCCAATTCCTTTCTATTTGGTGCCTATTTTTGATTTCATTCTTTTGTTCTCTTTTTATGCGTTTGTAGTGCTCGCCTACCCTTATTATAAATATAATTGTGTCTTCTTTCCTTCAATATGATGTCTTCACATTTCACCATGGTATTAAAGCCAAGTTCAACACTCACACCTTATCCCGATGATTTCCGTACCGCTCTATCTCGAGGAGTTATGCTCTTCCAGATCCTGTCGAATCTGACCTTGACTTCCATTCCTCTCAACCTCCTAATGCTCAACATATATGTTCCACTGTTCCAAACGAGTTCAACCCGATCTCGATGAGTTACGCTCCTCTAGATCCCATCGAACCCAATCTTGCTTCCATTCCCTCAAACTACAGCATGCTTGACAATTGGCACATTGCACAACTGATATGCTCCACTGACCTTAACATGTTACCTGTTCAATTGATCTCAGTTACGGATGTTATTTCCTTCTGTTGACCGCCAAGCTCCTTACCAACGCTCCACTAGCCGACAATGATACCTCGTGTGGTCTCGACACTGAAAGCCTTATATGTCCTTTTAAAGGTTGTTATCGGGCCATTTGTTTTTGTCTAAATAATTTTTTGGGAATATTTTTGCAGTGGCATGAGATTTGATTTTGATTCTTGGAATCTTAATAAGCTTCAACCTCCTTTTCCTTTGTTGTGTGCCAGAGAGTGTTGTTACTTTAAGTGATTCATCCACTCCGGCTGGATATATTTTGGATCATATAGCCTCCCAACTTACCGTGGTTTGTCTGAATGAGACAAATTATTTTACCAACCTCCCAACTTACTGTGGTTTGCCTGAATGAGACATTATTTACATTGTTCCCGATGTGTTACGGTGGCCCTTAGGAGTCAATAGTTATTTGCCTATATCAGCGACACTATTAAAGAATACAAAAAAGATTCTAGTACTTGGAGAAATGGGACTGAGAATTCTCTCATCATGGCATGACTTACTAATTCCATGCAAGAGACGATTGCTTGAAATTCTGTATGCTTAGACACTGTCGCATATATTTGGAAATTTGTGGAGTCTACGTATTATTGCAAAGGGAGTGCCGCTCATTGACCACTAAACTACACTGACCATTATCTTGATGGATTAACATCGACAGTGCACTGATCGAAATAATATAAACGATGAATAATCACCGTGCATCAAATCATGTGGAGCGCGGGTGGTGATATGAGGATGTCCTATGCCTTGAGCTATCTAAGCGAACAATTAATTGTTGAAGAGAAATGTGTGGGTCGGGGCGAAGGTAGCACCAGAGCTACGATGAGAATGGAGAGTCTATTCGTCGAATATGAGAGGAGAATTGTAGATCGTCACTTCGTCTTGTGAGCTTAGGATGGAGTGGTGGGAGGTTTCTTCCTTTGGATAAGGGTAGGTGACCTACAAGTCAGTGGAAAAATCGTGTATATAATGAAGGACCCACGATAAAAGCCCAAGAATCACTATTTATAGAAGGAAAAAGATGACCATGCATGCCCGTTCTCATAAAGTCGCATGGGCCGTGCGCGAAGGAAAGCATGGTACTGACAGAGAGCAGGCACAGACCGCGCACATGAAGGAACATTGCAGACATGCACGTGCCTGAAGAAGACGCACATGCACTCACAGAGAACCAAAATTTCAGCATGAAGCAGAATTTAAGATAGCACGTGGAGCAGAAGGAAGAAGGGGCAAGCAAGTCCTAAGATGGAGCAACCTGTCGAGAGCTTCAGACGGCGAGAATATGCGCATATGAATAGGAATCAGGACAAATAAAAGCCGCGATCCACCGCCTCACCGCTTAACAGAGCATAAAGTCAACACCTCTAGGACTATCAAGTCGATATACCAGTCCAAAGATCCAGTCGATATATAAGACCGGTCCAAGTATTCAGTTGACAATTACAACTCAGCCAAATGAACCTAGCCGGTCCAACTCAGTCCAGCCACCTCTAACATAAATAAATTCCAAGTCCAAAACAACCAATTACTTCAAGTGAACCCAATTACTCCAAGGACACCCATTCAGCCACTAGTCAAGAAGTGCGGGACGGCGCACAAACTCATACACTCTCTAACGTGACCCTTCGAAACTAGATCGGTCACCTGCCTATGCAACTCCTCATGCTCTTTCAGACTCATGCAATAATGGGGAAAATGAGGTAAGCTAACTCCTGGTATGAGGTCGATGCAATGTTGCATATTTCTCATCAGGGGTAGCTAATCGGACAACTCCTCCGACATAATTTCAGAGTACTCGTCAATGAGGACACACCATGCTAGGGATGTCCAAAATAGTGGGATTGGAATCGATACTTGGCAACATATATACGACTTTACTATCTTTCATCTCCTCCTGGAATTGGGGAACAGTCAGTAACATGGTGGCAGAGAAAGGATATCGTAGAGATAGTGGTAGAGGGGTGTGAAGTCCTCTCGGGGCTTTGTGAACAAGCCTATTTTTTCTGAGAAAGAAGAACAAGCTTGCGCCCGTTGTGCTCGAAGCAGTGAGAGTTCTTTATACCGTCATGCACGACGTGTCTATCGTACTGCCAAGGTTGTCCTAATAGGATGTGACAAACCTCAATAGTAACAACATGACACCATACAACGTCCTGATACGTACTGCCTATGGAAAACTCTACGAGGCGCAGGTGTGTGATAGGAATGGTCGTACTGCTAGTGACCCATGACAGACTATAAGGTTTTCCTAAGGGTTGTGTTTTCAACTTCAGCTTATCAACCATGCGCTGAGAAACAAAGTTCTCCATACTGCCACTATCTATGATGATGGAGCAGAACTGCCCCTGTATGCGAGCGGTGGTACGAAAAATATTGTTCTTCAACCAGTCGTCGTCAGCAGGAGTCTTGGGAGTTAGGAGACTGTTGGAGAACACACAATTACTGTTCGGGTTGCTCTCCCTCAACTTCGTACTCACTCTCAGGAGTCGGGTTAGTATGAGAGTCACTAAGAAAGACCCCATACTCGGGTTCTGACCCACTCTCAGAATCGATGATGGCGACGAAGTGGCGTCGCGGACACTCAGAAGATTTATGGCCCGACTTCATACACTTAAAACATCTAAACGTCCCAGGCTGAGGTCTAGTGTCTATAATCTTCTTGTCCTTGTTGGGAGGGGCAGAGAGTGTTGGGGTGCTCGTGGATATTGCTGGTTGAGAGGGCCCGACAGGAGTGGAAGTGTGAGTCGGGTGGGGGTAGACATCAGTAGACTTGTTCCCAGATGTTCATTTCTGCAGTGCTTCTACTCTACGCACGCGACTCGACACCTCTCCTAAGTCCTTGTAATCAAGGAGTTCTAATTGATCTCTGATGGAGTAGCGTAACCCGTTCAGGTAACGGGAAACTATCATGTTATCGTCCTCTCGAAGGTCGAGGCGAGACTGTAGGACTAGGAACTCGTTCGTATATTCATCCAACTTGCCTAGCTTGGCGCAATTGCTTCCAAGCCAGGAAACGAGCAATCCTTTCGCACCACTCTAAGCATCCCTCAGACTATTCTCCCTTCGAAGTCACATCCAACTTGATTCCCATATCCCAACGGGGTTGGTGACGTGGTTCGTTATGTGGTTCCGGGTCGGTGTGCGTGAGTTCCCGAGGTCGATGGTCAGGGTCGTTTTCGACCATTGGGGAAGGCGTTCGGTTGACGTGCAAGGTTGCTTCAATATTATTAACCGACGTGCGCAACCCGTTAATGAATTGTGTGACAGTACCCATATTGGCGGTGAGAGTTTCGATCGTTTTCATCAAGTCGCTCATGCGTCGGCCCAAATCTCTTACGCTGTTCTCTAATTGATAGACCCGCTTTTCTATCAAAAAATTTCAATTTTTTTTGTTGTTAAAATTTCAAAATATTTTAGATGCTTTAAAAATTCAAATATTTAAAATATTTTTATATATATTATAATTTTATATACATTTTTAATTTTAATTCAAATATTCGCGATAGAAGCGAATCACAGCCTCCTCTGAACCAAACTGATGTAACATAGGGTCAAGATTTCAAAAATATTTATTCTTTTGTTGGAAAAATATTTTTCTTTTCTTTTATTTGAGATAAAAAAAAATTCGTTTTAGTGTTTTAATTTTGAGAGAACAAAGAAGATCGCACGGCCAAATCGGATTTTGCACGCAAATTGATCTCGTCTCTCCGAGCTTTAAAAAGTTCGTTAATATCGCTCGAGTGGTCTTCCCACGTGTCTTTACGAATCGAATCCTCCACGAGATTATTATTCAACCACAAACAAATTTGCACCATTAATTTATGACTAACGATAAAATGAGCAAATAGAACGTTCGCGACAAGCTTAAGATTATTTAGAGGAGCACATAAAAATGAATAAAAAAATTGAAGCGAGAATACCCAAAAAAAACATAGCAGGGGAGAATGTCCAATCCAATTCCGTCGGGCAGGGAGAACAGCGGGAAAACAACAGACAACTTCGATTTCTTCAGTCGCAGGAAGAACAATCCTAGAGGAGGTCGGAATTGAGTATTGCAGTTGACGACTTCCCTCACCCCGGGGTCGAGAGCGCCGACGGAACAAGGCGGGAATACGTCAGAGCCAACGACAGGGACAGGAGAGACAGGCGGCAGTGAGCGTGTAGTCGAGACCATCGCATACACGGGAGTTGGCAGAAGAAACTGGCGACCGTCGGCGATGTGGAACAAGGAGGATTTGACCGACACTTGCAGAGAAACGAAAATACGTTTCTCTGCTCTTGTCCGGAATGTGGCTTCTCTTGCACCGGCCAATATTTATTAGCATTGGTCTCCTCCTTTGGCCTAAAATTGGATTTCCTATTCTTTGGTTTCAAAATTATAATTGCACTGATCTGTCCAATAATGGATGGACCGAACATTAAAATTCCTATTGTTCATCATATATATTTCTAGGCAATAAATTTTGTCTAGCTTATATAATATCTCCTCCTATTAGCTTCAATTTAAATTTAAATTTATGTTTTTCCTAAAATAACCTAAGCTTACCATTACCGCCCTAATTACCAAATTACCAGACCTTTTTATCAAAGATCTCATCGGAAGATCAACCCGACGAGCCGCAAATAGAAACGGTTAAGCAAATAAATACATTAAATTAAAACGATAAATGCAGAATAACGAAACTACAAATGCATAAAAACAATAATAAATCTAAGATACGTTGCAGAGCGTATCAGGGATCATTATATTAAAGTACTCGCGTAAAGCTGGTATTCGTTTCCACCCTATATAACTCCCTTCTTGCCGCGAAACGTTCCGCATTAATTCGCATTTGAGGAGCGGTCTACGGTTCCAGGGGCGATTGTCAGGAGTTGCTACTCCTACAGTCGGTCCCTCGACCTTTTATATAATTCCGGCGATTATACCCATCATCTGATCGAATTCAACTCGAGTAACTATCTCATTAGGGTTGCGAGAACCCTCTGACGATATCTCGACAGGGCATCCCCTAACTATCTCAGCAACTTTCTTCAATCACTCAGGTCTAAAAGTCACGTGTTCGTTCTGTTAGGTTAAAAAGTTTCCTCCATGATCCACTGCGCAAAAATCAAAAAGAGGTGGGTTCACTACGAGTGATCAAATACTCAAGCCTCAAGTGGAGGCACTAGATCTAATGGGGAGATGTCACGGGATCTCGAGTTGTCGATGGGATATGCAAGATCTCAGGGAGATATCGCAGGTTCCCCGTCTGCTGATGGGATATACGAGATCTCAGGGAGATATCACGGGTTCCTTGACTAACAAGATCTCTTTAGATGGGAAAGAGGGCGCCGCTTGCATCAGGGCCATATTTCACACAACGTGAACCGTAGCTGTGCGTGATATTATTTATCAGTCAAAAGGGCTACAACGGCTGCAAGGAGAGGAGCTCAAAGACCCTGTACATGCGTACTTGCAACAATCGTTCCGAGGTTACACGAGTCCAAGGGTCTTTTGGCTCGGATCTCTAAGATGCCTTTAAAGATACTGTTCACGTCTATTTATAGACGCAGGGGATCTACCCGCGGCCCGTAGGAAACTTCTGAAAATACGGGCTGCCCGCTTATAAGGTATGGAAAAAATGTCAAGCAAGAAGCCAGAATTGTCGATGAGATCCCTTGTTGGGTCAACGGGACCTGTCTAGTGTCTAGTTAAGGTGGAAAAATAGTTATCCCCCTGACCGCTGATGGCGAGTGTGGCGGAATTTGGGCAGACAATACCCATCTAAAGTGACCTCTTAACATCACTCTCCTAACCTTACTCGACGGTGGCTATAATCTCTTCATCAACCGTCCCCTTAGTCTTCGCACTAGGCTCATCCTCAATAAGTAATTCCCATAGGGCATTGTGCCGTCATGTGGCCTCGTCCAGAACTTTCGTAGCACTGGATGCCCTTGGCTTGGGAGTGCCAAGGAAATTGTTTTGCCTTTTATATTCGTAGGGGCACAAAAGTAGCAGTCGAGGCCCGAAAGGGCCTTCTAAAGGTTGAGGTGTTATGCATTGACTTGTCGAACTAACTGACAAATGTACTGCTCATACTCTAATGCACACTAAAATATTTGCTCTGCAACCTCTAGTCGACGCGGGATTAGTTCCCTACAAATATCCAATTGAAGGTATGCCAAAAAATGGGGCGTGGTGTAATTGGTCTCCTTAACTATGTCAGTCCTCACCATATACTCATCAAAATGTGGCATGTACTCGATAACATGGAGTGTCTCTTGACGTATGACATACAATTCCTTGGGAAGTTAGTCCCTATATGAGGCGGGAAGGAATTTGTCCTTCAACCGTGTAACACCCTAACCCAGTTTAACAACAAATCAACAGTCTGGTCGGTCTCTGTGATAAGAAGTAAATTAAGCAACGGTAATAAAACTGGTACGTAGCAGACATAAATGAAAAGTACTGAAAGTAAACTTACATTAGAAGCAGAAAATGTATATAAGGGTAAAAGTGTACCTCAACCATTATGAATTCACAAAACCATTAGAATAAATAATGAACCAAACATCTGAAAGTCTGAAATACTTCAAAATGTCCGATACATGAAAGTTGTTAGAATTAGGAAAAAACCGATTCATTTCATTATAACAGGCACCCCCTCTTATATAGTGAGGGGAGAATACAAGGCTAAAAGCACACCAGAAAATACAACTAGATATTAATTCTAACAACTAAATATAAATTCTAACACTCCCCCTCAAGTTGGGCATGTTATATTTCTCATGCCCAACTTGTCAATCAATCCATAGTGAAGATTTGCCCCAAGACTCTTTGTAAGAATATCTGCCAGTTGGCCCTCTGAGGGAACAAAGGGAATACATATGATCTTCTTCTCAATGTGTTCCTTAATGAAATGTTTGTCCACCTCAATGTGTTTTGTGCGATTATGCTGAACAGGATTGTTGGCAATGCTAATGGCAGCCTTGTTGTCGCAGTACAACCGAATAGGAGTAGTTTCACTAAACCCCAGATCACTCATGAGGGAGCGCAGCCAGAGTCCTTCACAAATGCCATGTGTCATGGCACGAAATTCTGCTTCAACACTAGACCTAGAGACGACTTGTTGCTTCTTGCTTCTCCAAGTGACAAGATTCCCCCCAATAAACGAACAATACCCAGACGTGGATCGTCTATCTTCAACACTTCCTGCCCAGTCAGCATCAGTATAAACTTCGATCTTCAGATCAGAATTGGAGGTGAAAAGGATTCCTCTTCCAGGTGAAGTTTTCAAGTATCTCAAGATCCGATGGGCAGCATCAAGATGTCTGGCCCTCGGGGAGTGCATGTATTGACTCACAACTCCAACGGCGTAAGCAATGTCGGGTCGAGTATGAGACAAGTAGATCAATCTCCCTACAAGTCTTTGATAACCTTTAACATCTTCTATAAGATCGCCATCATTTTTTCCAAGATTGTGGTTAACCTCCATGGGAGTGTCAGCAAGTCTACACCCACTCAGACCCGTTTGTTCTAAGAGATCAAGAATGTACTTCCGTTGAGAGATGAGTATGCCGTTCTTAGATCTGGAAACTTCAATACCCATAAAATACTTCAGTTTGCCTAGATCTTTCACCTCAAATTCTTGTGCCAAGTGTTTCTTTAAGGCTTTTACTTCATCAATGTCATTCCCTGTAATAATGATGTCATCAACATAGACTATTAAAATTGTTACAATGTTGGCCCTCTTTTTGATAAACAGAGTATGATCAGCATGACTTTGTTTGTACCCCAGGGAGACCATGGCGCTATGGAACCGTCCAAACCACGCCCTTGGGGATTGCTTCAGGCCGTAGAGAGCCTTCTTCAATTTGCAAACTTTTCCATCTGAACCCTGAGAGATAAAACCGGGTGGAAGGGACATATACACTTCTTCTTCCAAATTGCCATGAAGGAAGGCATTTTTAACATCCAATTGGATGAGATCCCAACCCTTGCATGCAGCACATGACAGCAGGACCCGAATAGAATTCATTTTTGCCACAGGAGCAAAGGTTTCTTGATAGTCAATGCCAAGAGTTTGAGTATACCCTCTCGCCACTAATCTTGCCTTGAAACGTTCCACTATGCCTTTGGAATTTTGTTTGACCGCAAAGACCCACTTGCAACCAACAGTTTTCTTCCCATGTGGAAGGGTGGTTAAGTCCCAAGTATTATTCTTCTCCAAAGCTACCATTTCTTCTACCATTGCCCTTTTCCAATCAGGATGTTCAAGTGCCTCCTGCCAGGTAGATGGAAGAGAGACCGAAGCAAGGGACGACACAAACCCTTTATAAGAGGGAGTCAGCGTATCATAGGAAACATATTGAGATATAGGGTGTTGAGTACTCAACCGGATACCTTCATGGAGGGAGAGATCCTCTGACAGAGTTGGCATAGGGTCTGGGAGCATGAGATTAGCCGTTGTGTGCTGACCTTTACGCCGTCGGGTGTAAACCTGTATGGGACGAGTAGGCGGAGGAGAAGAGATAACGGGAGGAGCAACGGGAGAAACAGTGGGATGATCAACCGGAGAAATAACCGGTATGATATTCTCGCTAGAGGGAGGAATCGGAAGGGAGAAGGTAGGAGAACTCACTTCAACAGCAGGCTCCCCCTGAAGTGAGGGAGCATAATAAGGAGTAGAATCACGAAAAGTAACGTCAGCAGATACAAGTGTCCGACGAGTAGGAGGGTGATAACATTTATACCCCTTTTGAGTAGGAGAATAACCAATGAAGACACACTTGAGGGCGCGGGGGTCGAGTTTAGACCTCCCAGGAGAGGGAATGTGGACAAAGCACGTACTCCCAAATATGCGAGGAGGAAGAGAGGATGTCGGAGAAACTCCTAAGGTGGTGAGAGGAGTTTGGTTACCAAGGACAGGAGAGGGCAAACGATTAATGAGATAAGCAGCGGTAAGGACAGCATCCCCCCAATAGAACTTGGGGAGATGCATAGTAAGCAAGAGGCACCTGGTAACATCCAGCAAGTGACGGTTCTTGCGCTCGGCTACCCCATTCTGTGACGGGGAATGAGCACAGGAAGTTTGATGAAGAATGCCATGAGTGGTAAGGTAGTGGTCAAAGGAAGAGTTGATATACTCTCTACCATTGTCACTGCGTAAAATTTTTATGGATGCAGAAAATTGAGTAGATACCATCTTATGGAAGCGTTGAAAAATAGAAAAAACTTCACCCGTATGTTTCATGAGATAAATCCATGTCGTTCGAGAAAAACAATCAATAAAGGAAATAAACCAGTGACATCCAGAGATAGAGCCAATAGAGCAAGGCCCCCACACATCAGTATGAACAGTATGAAAAGGAATAGTACTAGGTAAAGAAACATGATTAACAGGGAGACGATGATGTTTTGCAACGTCACATACATCACACACAAAATGTATAAAACAACTAGAGGGAAAAGTAGATAAAAGACGCTGCATAGTGGAAACAGAAGGATGACCAAGACGACGATGCCAGGTAAGCAGCTGGGATGACTGGGTGGCATGAAGAGCGTGCGGAGAGGTGGACCCGTTGGAGGGGTCAAACACATACAAGCCGTCCTGCAAGCTACCAGACCCAATCGCCTTCCCCGTCTTCAGATCCTGAAAAACACAATAAGTAGGAAAAAAGGTGACTGAGCATTGAAGGGAGGTAGTCAACTGACTAACAGAAAGTAAACTGCGGGTGAAATTTGGAACATGGAGGACCGAAGATAAAGTGAGAGATGAACAAGGTATGGACCCTTTCCCACAATGGAGGAAAAGTATCCATCAGCAATACTCACTTTATCTCGACCAGAGAGAGGAGAATAAGACACAAAACCTGAAGCCGAGCCAGTCATATGATCAGTAGCTCCTGAGTCAATAATCCAGTGGGGAGAGGAGGAAGTTGTAGCAGAGTGAGCACCTGAGATACCTGAATGGGCAAGGGCAGAGGAGGAAGAAGCAGGAACCGGCTCAGTAAGAAGACCCTGCATCAAGCGGCGAAGAGTCTGCATCTCATCAGCAGAAAAAGAGGACATAGTTGCAGGAGGAGGGCCAAGAAGACCCTGAGGGCTGCTCTCAGGAATCTCAGTCAGATGGGCAGAAGGATGTGAACGGCCAGAAGTGCGTCCACGACCTCGCCCCCCACGGGAAGAAGACCCACCACGAGAAGAAAATCCTGGAGGGAAGCCGTGCAGACTGTAACAGGTATCCCGGGTATGACGAGGCTTGCCACAATAATCGCACATGAGATGATCCTTATCCGTGGCACAAGGCTTGAAGTCCCGAGAGGCCCTGCTACTAGTGGTGGGAGGATGAGCAACCAAAGCGGAACCCTCAGGAGTGGTGGGCATGTTCCAGGACTGTCTACGATCAAACTCCTGCTGAATAATGCTAAAGACCTCAGGCAAGGAGGGAATGGGAACACGTCCCAAAACCTGCACAGTAATCTGATCGAAATCGCGGTGAAGCCCCTGGAGAAATTCGAACACCCTGTTGCGATCCTCACGAGCCCGTAATAGGAGGGCATCAGCATCACAGACCATGGCAAGAGACTCAAAATGGTCATATTCCTGGTAGAGTTGGGTAAACTCCAAATAGTAGGCAGAAGGAGGACGATCTCCCTGACGAAGATGGAACAGCTGTCGGCGAAGATGGTAGATTTGTGCCGCATTCCCTTTGCGGGAGTAAGTAGATTCAGCCCGTTTCCAGATGTCAGCAGCAGTGTCGAGGAAGAGGTAATTCCGGGCAATGGACTCCTGCATGGAATTGAGGAGCCAAGACATCACCAGCGAGTTTTCAGAGTCCCAGTGGGACCAGGTAGCAGAGGTGCAAGCAGGCGCAGGAGTGTCGCCACTAACATAGCCAAAGAGACGCCGACTCTTTAAGGCCAGAGTAATAGAACGGGACCAAGATAGGTAGTTGGTGTCATCCAGACGAATCGTAGTGAGCTGAGAGAAACTGTGATCGGAGCCAACCCGGGTAGATCCAGCGGGGGGCACAGAGGCACCGGAAGCACCAGAATCAACGTCTGACATGGCACCAACGAAGAAGAACGGTCTAAGGGAAGAGGGGAAATCTTAGGGCATCATAGATTTGAACTTCCGGGAAGACGAACCGAAAAAAACACCAAGAATCAAGGATGATAATAAGGAGAGGAAAGCGAAACTATTTCCAGAAGGCCGCAAAAAAAAAAATCCCGAGGGAGGCCGCAAAAAATCCCGCCGGTTAAGCCATAGCAAAACCGGCGGATGCAACCAGGAGAGAAAAGAAGATGAGGCGGGAGAGAGAGGAGAGGAGGTGGTAGAGAGGGGGAAGACGCAGGCGGGGCGAGCGGCAGACGAGGCGAGGCGAGGCGAGCGGCGGACAGGCGCAGCGAGGCGAGCGGGCGCGCGGGCTAGGTTACGCCTTGCTCTGATATCATGTTAGAATTAGGAAAAAACCGATTCATTTCATTATAACAGGCACCCCCTCTTATATAGTGAGGGTAGAATACAATGCTAAAAGCACACCAGAAAATACAACTAGATATTAATTCTAACAACTAAATATAAATTCTAACAAAAGCTCTTAAACATTAATGATACACACCGTTCATGAAAGAAAAACAGTACAGTACTGAAAGAAAAAACTGAATGAAAACAAACTATTAGAGGAACATCTGCAAACGCGCTCATCCTAACGCAACTTCCCACCAGAGCCCCTTGTAAAAATATGCTCGAAAATGGGTCAGCCCAACCGGAGAGTCAAAAAAAAAACTATTCTGGCTAGTAACACTAAAAAAATATGTCGAAAGCATATGAATGCATGTTTTAAAAATAAGTTTTTATACTATAAAAAAACTATATGTTGGTGTATCATGCATGGTTGTCTAAAAATAAGTGGCAACATAAATAATTGTTCTAGTTCAGACATGTTAAGCATTTTTACTTAAGTCCCAAAAATTGGTTGCCTAAAAGAATTTTTATGCTTTGGTGTATGTTTAATTTCTAAGTGATTTATGTTTATCCTCCTTTAACTTCTAGGCAGAGTTACTACTATTGCGCAATACTAATCTAGCTATTCGAGTCCCTACTAACCAACTCAAGTGTTCTAGTGTCTCACGGACACGGACTCGAATCTACTAATCTTCTAAAAAGGGTGTCGTGTCCCAAACTTTAGGCTCATACAGTACACTACGCCCTATGAGCAAGATAGTGTGCATGTATCTGGCACAAGAGGAGGTTTTAATCGTGCCTACTAATCGTATTCTATATGGAGCTACTCTACTTACATATTCATATGTGTATTTTGTATAGTGTCTCTTATTAGCTACCCAATCAAATTTCATATCTATATAATTGATAATTCTAAATATTTATGGATATCTGGCTGGAAGGGAAAAAATCTAAATATTGACTATGCCTTACATATAACAAATGAATGTTTGTTGGGTTATAGCTCTCTAGCAATAATTGTCGTTCATTTAAACTACAATAATTTTCTAAATAATAAAGAGCATTTTTGAGCAGGACTATCTGATATGTCTAGCCAAAAGGAATGAGAGTTTCTTACAACGACATTGCGGCGTTCATGCACAAGACGCGGCGACTTTTCTCCTTTTAGTTTATCTTGTGTCCTCGTATTCTTTTCCGATCTACGCAAAGTCGAACTATGGATCTGGAGCAAAACAAATACTATAATTAAGTAACAATCAAATTCCTAGAGTTTTGATAGCGTCACTCCCATCTAACACATGTTAACAAAAGAAAAGGTTACAAAAATTTTACAAGAGCACAAAAGGACTGAAACCATCCCCTACCATAATAGGGCCCTAAAATTTCTAGTCTTTTTTATCGATTTAAAATTTATGGCTGCTTGCTAGGAGGAAAAAAGAATTAGCCGGATGGGCTGCCCTTGAATTTGATGAGAAGACTTCAAAAGCCCAGTTACTGCAAAAAGGGCACGGCAGAAACGAAAAACATCAACCCTCGCCTCACCAAACAACTGAGAAGTAAGGAGGGATCGAATAAAAGCGGAGAGAATAACTGAAGAGTTGTCTCACCTGGCTTGAAGAATAGGAATCGACTGCCAAAGGAAGTCGACTGGAGATCTCCACTGGACGGGGCAGAATGGGCAGAAGGGGTGTCGTTCAGACTTCTCAGGAAGAAGGCAGCTTCTAGGGTTTCCGATGAGAGAACAGAGTTGGCACTGGAACCGAACGAGGAGTCCTCCCGTGACGTCGATTGACTGAGACGAGAGGGGAAAAACTAAGGCCGGCGGTTCCTAATTCTGTTGAGAGGGAAAAAGCTATGAACGGATTAAATGGCGTGAGGATTTATGCCAATTTGATGTGGGAGGCGGCGGTTTTCTAACATGGAAATAGGGTTACGCATGACTTATAATTTGAACAGCATTCAAGCTTCGATTATGGAAACCGCAAGGAGAATGTAAAATTCCGATTGATTTTTGATGGGGGAAAAATCAGGGGCTTAAATTAATTTTGATAAGTGCATAACCCTATAATACAAATAAATTTGAACACTATGCTCTTGTACAAGTAGTAAACACGTCGAAAAATTTATAGTAGCTGAAATTTATCTATTTAAAGTGTGATAATCAATTATAAAGAACTTCGTACATCGGCATGGCATTTGCTCGATCAATTATGCTTGCGATCGGGCCCTGCAAACCAATTTAATTTTTGTAATAAGTTACAGATGTTGCAAACTGCTGCTTCATGTCAACTCATTAGATGATGGGATAATAACAGCTTTTGTCCCATGACCTTTCTAGCATCTCAAAAGATCTTTGCCTGCCCATGCAATTTCATCTTAGAAAATTTAATACATCGTTCGCTGCTCACGCCGTACCACTTAAAATAATGATCTATATTTGATAACCATTCACTAAAGGTCGTCGGGTCAAGTTGGCTGTTGCAGGTTGGAGCTTCGATGCAAAAGCATTGGGTAATCTCATCCTTGGCAGGCGGGCTACCTCTGTGGGACTCTTGATACTTAGTGTAGTTGTCATTCTGATCGTAGCTATGACGAGTGAATGGGGAGCCACACTCTCTACGATCCGTCTTCTTGGTCATAGCCGTCACGAGTGGGTGGAGGATCTTGATCTATCTGACCCTGTTGCTGCGAACAGGGCCCTTCATGGTGAGGGGGATACCTAATATAAGTGGGGCCTTGGCGACGTTCTAGAGTGTGTACGAGATTCTGCCTTAAAGGAGGGGAAGGTTCCTGACGGAGAACATCCCTATTAAAACACAAGTCGTTGAAACTCTACTAGCGTCATGCCCAAATTTGAGCTACTCGCCTTATCATCCGGGGTCCTATATATATAAGGTAAAGAACCTACTACTACATAACACACATATGGCCCCAATTTGGGCACTGATACCAAATCTGATGCAAAGTAGGTTGTGGAAGTGAACTCTAAACAATGTAATTCTAGATGTTTTTTGGAAAATAATTCCTATCTAGCCATATGATGATGCACACATGCACTTAGCAATCCAACTGTAAATTGCGACTAATAAAGATGGGTAAAACCCAAACAGTTAATCACGTTGCAAGATTAAATAATTCAGCAAAGCAATTAAGTTCAGCTTTCCTCCGCTCGGAGGGCCATTAAGTAAATGCAATAAAGGGAATGAATGTCGCAATGAGTGAGCAATCCCAAGACGGATATACGAACATAGCAAAACATCCAAACTCATATAGATGTACGAAGCCGTACAACAATATAGAATAAAATGAAACTGAATAAGCAATACTCATAGCTCGGGGGGAGGAAGGCGTCGACTTTGGCGAGGAGATCTGATGATTGTTAGAGCGATGGTGATGGATAGCTGACCTGTCGGGAATAATGGCATTGGATGGTTGTACGAAGGATAGATGGGTGTTGGCGGGTTGTGATGGGGTAGGCAGTGACTATATAGGGGGGGTGTAGGCATCAGTGGGTAGGATTGGGGTAAGTGGTGGATTGGAAAGGAAACAAGGAGGCAGCGGGTTAGGGATGATGTTGGCGGTGGACGAAAGAGGAGGTAGGGCGACAACAGGCTTACAAAGAGCTCGTGATGGCTGAGAGGGGAGATTGAGGCAAGTGCTAGGGTAGAGCCAATAAAGGCAAGAAACCAAGGAGTCGATACCTTGGGTTTGTGGAATCGACACCGCGAGCGATCTCCAGACTCCACGATAAAAATTTTCAAAATATGCAATGAAACCCCAAACCAGCCCTCTACCCTTATATATATATGGCTTGGAATATATAAGATCAAGTTTTTTTCATAGGAAAAAAACTTGAGCTCGTTCTCCCACCATATATATCGGAATTAGACAAATAATATATGCATTTTGTAGCCAAGAATGAGATCTACAATTTTTATGTTTAACATTTTTCCAAAATATGTACGGTTTGACCAGCATCTGGCCCGAAAGGTTGCTGACTCTAATTTTGGAATTTATTATCATTATATTCATTTCGACCCAGCAACCTTTCGGGCCAGATTCCGGCCAAAACGTGCATATTTTGGAAAAAAGATCAACATAGAAGTTGTAGATCTCGTTTTTGACTACAAAATGCATATATTATTTGTCTAATTCCGACATATATGGTGGGAGAATGAGCTCAAACTTTGTTCCTATAAAAAACATGAGCTTTTTAGTATATTAAGGGTCTAGGGTATATATATATATATATATATATATATATATATATATATATATATATATAGGTTGCTGAATATAAGCAGCGCGCGGATATAATCCATATCCGTGCACTGCGTATAGTCGTTAGATTGAATCCAACGACAAAAAAAAGCCGGGGGGCAGCTGACGGCTATGGGCTCGCCGGCCACCGACCACCCCGGGCTCGTGGGCGTGGACGCCGACGAGCCCCAGCCGCCGGCCGCCCCCTGCAAAAAAATTTCCAATTTTTTTTACGGCGGGGTGGCCGGCGGCTGCGGGCTCCCCGACCACCGGCCACCCTGGGCTCTTCAGCTTGGACGCCAACGAGCCCAGGGCGGCCGGTGGTCGGCGAGTCTGCAGCCGCCCCCTGTAATGCAGCAGATGGAGCAATATGCGCGGATATACATTATTCCAACACACACACGAGTGGTAGTGCACGAGGGGTGGGGGGTGTGCATGCAATATATGTCGTGGGGGGCGACATTGGTCGTGGGCGACGACATTGGTCGTGGGCGGCGACATTTGTCGTGGGCTTCGACATTGATCGTGAGAGCGATATTTGTCGTGTACTACCACGACCGTGGTTGTGGGGGCGATAAAGTATCCGAAATAGAGAAATAGAAGAAAATAAAGACTCCTTACTAATTTCAGCCAACCACAACCAAAGCAGTCTGAGTAGGGCAGAGTAATTTCCAGTCATATATTGTAAATGTACAAAACAGTTTTACATAGAAGATGTAATCCACAAATGAAAAATGAGAGTATCTATTAATATTTAGACAACTAAATGTCCTATATTGTATTGGTATCCTAGAAACAAAATAATGATAGTTAAAATTCCTAAATCCTCAACTTAACCTAAACTAATTTGTGAAAGGAGAGTAAATTTTCACCTTTTCATGACAAAAATGACATTCATGAGTGAAATGTCTGTGTTGGTATCTTCAACTTGATAACAGTTATTATAATAACCGTTGTCATAAAGCCTGCGTGTCACACTTTAGACAACGATTATTGTCTAAAGCTCATTTTTTTACTTAAAACAGGATGTTTACCAAGTACCAAACTAGCAAATACAAACATACAGGCACACAATTTTTTTTTGATAGCAGTAAGCAGTAGCTTCTGATATATGAGCAGTTAGCAATAAGAAAAAACAATGTCAATCAATAGTTCAATACAGATTACAAACTTCAAAGAAAGCAACTAATCGTAGTTAGCACTTAACACTTAGCTAGCAACTAATTGTAGCTAGCACAGATTACGGACTTCAGAATATATGGCCAGTTAGCACTTAACACTTAGCAATAAGAAAAAATAATGTCAATCAGTAGTTCAATACTGACTTCAGAGAAAGCAATAACAGAAAAGGGAACACAAAAAAATCATAGTATAATATTGTGGTCAAATCCAAAATATCTTCATCCAATGCACAATAGCATATCATCATGAATAATGTTTTTAAAAAAATTTTAAAAATCATAAAAGATGAACTAGAATCATCATCTAGTAAGTCGTTATTGGCATTGCATGTGCTTGATTGGTTTGAGGTACCTGTCTTTTGCCCATAATTATCTTCAATATTTTTATCATCACTGGCAAAGAAAAAATGATCTAAATCTGCATCTCCATCATCCAATAGTTGAGGATTAGCTCCAGCTCCACTTCGTAAATTTCGAGCCCCAGTTCCAATAGCTCTCTCTACAGCTTCCCATGTGAGATTATTATCTTCAAAAACTAGTGCATCATCTGTTTTGTTCATCATCCACTCACTACTTCAATCTAGCTTATCAAACACTAAAGGGTTGTAATTTCTTCACATTTCACGTTTTTTCTGGAATCGTGCTTGTAGACGACGATTATATTGGATGTATACAAGTTCACTAAGCATTTGATGCTCCAATCTATTTCTTTTCTTTGTGTGAATCTGAATCAAGATAATTGCAAACTTATTAGTCAATATAAAAATATTAATTACAAACTCAAAAGTACTCCAGTTGCGCTCACAACTAGAAGAACAACATAAGTCAATCTATTTTTTTTCTTTATATTGAATATTTGTATACTTGCAAACTTAAAAATACTCCAATTGCGCTCACAACTAGAAGAAGAACATAAGCCAAGTATGCACAATGCTACCTTTGTAAGGTCAACATTCGGTCCTCCATGTGCACCCCATCAATCCACTATTCATTTAAGACAAATATAAATTATTTGACATATAAATAATTTAAGAAAAAATAAAAACTCTTGTTGACTTTGATGAATATCCCTTATCAGCCATTTTCCTGTAATAAGAAAACCCTAAAAAACTAAACCATCCAAAAACCCTAAACAAAATTCATAAAATAGCACAATGATATTGAGCTACTACCACACAATCACATATATAAATATATATGTTACTATGTTAGTGCTAAATACTAATATAGAACTATAGAGTCGGCTGGTTTAGACATGTACAATAAGGGTTAAAATGCAATATTTAGGCTAATATATAGAGTTAGTGTGTTTTTAGGCTATCTAATACAAAAATGCACATTGTGTTGTTTATATATATTTAGCATTGCCAATACATGAGATTGAAAGATTCAGTGTGTGCCTGCTAGGCTGCTACACAATGTTTATACTACTACTACTAATAATAATAAATACATTAGCACAACGATCAAAACTGAGAAAAGTCTTAAGAAAAAATATACCTAAGTGAAAATATGAGATTTGTCGAATAAGAATCTTCAAATCGAAGCAAAGGAGAGCAAGGAAAGCAAAAACTTGAACAAAATCGCCTTTAGGGTTTTACGCAAGGAGTAGCATCTGTAAGAATCAAAAAGTCGAGGTAAAAACGAGATTTTTACGGCTCACGGTTTAAAATAGATAGTATAGGATGTGGTTTCTATAACAACCGCAGTCTATTGTATGGTTCACGGTAGAATAGACTGCGGTTGTTCTACAACCGCAGTCTATTCTAGGGTAGAATAGACTGCGGTTTATATATAAACCGCGGTCTATTCTAGGGCTCAGGGAATAGACTGCGGTTTATATATAAACTCAGTCTATTCTATGAGCCAGAATAAACTGCGGTTTATATATAAACCGCAGTCTATTCCCTGAGCCCTAGAATAGACTGCGGTTTATATATAAACCGCAGTCTATTTCCATATTTTTTTAAAAAAAAAGGTGTCCATCCTGGAGGCATTCAATTGGGCGTCGGGACGCAGTCTATTCCCATATAAACCGCAGTCTATTCCCAATTGTAGACTGCAGTTTACAATTGGGCGCCGGGACGCCTAGGCGTCGTCTAGACGACGCCTAGGCGACGCCATGACAAGACTGGTAAACAGGCTACACTCGTGTCTGATGCTCCTATGTGGGCCTCACCCGCAGGCAAGCGGGCTACGCCTGTGCGCAATGCTCTCTTGTGGGTTTCCGGTACAGGCAATCAAGCATCAACGGAGCTCTCTTCTTGGTTAAACTCCATAGTTGGTGTATTTACTGATGTTTTTTTGAGATGATACATTCTACCTGGGAATGAAGAAGATGAGGCAAGAAGAACACTTCTTCAAGGGATAATTAAGAATCTGAGAAGCATCCTACCAAGCCTCCATGCTGGACATTATGTTAAAGAAATACCCATCGGTTTCACGTATTGTCAATTATGATCCATCTATAAATTTTATGAAATTAAAGGTTACTCCTGTTGGATGCGGCAACTATGATGATGTCTATACTCGTCACCTCAATCTGTTTGAACCATTTTCATTTTACAATTGAAATATCGTTCAACCATTTTTATGAAGCGGCGGAAGAGATCAACGATTTGATTCCTAGTGGAGATATATACCCAAACATATTTTGTATGATCATTTAGTTTTGTAAATGAGCACAATACAATTTTCATTCCTATATTATCAAGAGTTTGATATAGTTTGACAACAACAACAACAACAAAAACAAAAAATTGGTAGAAGTCCTGAGACTTCATGGTAGAAAGTGAGAATACACTTCAATCCAATTTGAAATTAAGGCTTCATTTGGTTTAGCGGTGGCGGTTGTAAAAGGAGCTGCTGTAAATGCAAGTTTGTAAAAGGAGCTGTTGGAAACTGAATGCTGGAAATGAAGATCTGTTTGGATAGTCTGTGTTTGCAGAGCTGTTCCAAACAGAGAATCGTTTGGCAAAACCGCAGTGGCGTTTTGAATTTTTTTTTAAAAAAAAATTGGTTTAAATTTTTAAAAATATGTCTGTAATATACTCTAATAGACTGCCTAGTTGAAACATATAAAGGTACTCAAAATACTTCAATATACTGCTAAACATTAAAATTTCGAAAACCCGAAATACAATAGTTTTCTATGTGGATACAACAAACATATTCAAGCTCTTAGCAGTTGATCGGCAATGGAGTCACGCAACGCCACCATCTCATCCACCCCTACTCGAATCCCTCTAACATGGTCTCCACTTGAGGTTTCGTTTATCTGTCATGTTCTTCTTTGAAGGCCCGCCGGGTAAATAAATTGCGCATCTTCATCGCAAGCATGAAAATGAGTGTTTGAGCGGGATGGATGCCTGCAAATGTAGTTATGCAATGTCATTGTTGCAATCACAATGTCTCTTTGCTTTGACAAACTGTATGGTGACATATCTCTGAGAATCTTCCACTTCTTTTTTCAAACTCCGAATGAACGTTCAATAACACTCCGTAAAGACGAGTGAGCCTAGTTGAATATTTCTCGGTGCCCTTGTATAGGTCGACTGCCCCTTCTAAAATCTGGTAAATGATACCGTGTACCTGAATATGGTTTTAAAAAATCACGTTGAAGTGGATATCCGACATCTACCAGATAATATTTGCCTGCAACATTGATAACCATTTATTGGTGTGAATAATAGTGAATCTTACGAATTCGTAATCAAAAATGGTCTGAAGATATAAAAGGTTCACCAGACGGTGGATACGAAAAATTATAACTCGTGTCCGTAAGAGCACTTTGGAAAATACGGCTATCATGAGTAGAACTCTCACAACCTGCTAATGCGAAAGTGAAACACATGTTGAAATCACAAACCGCTATCACATTTTGCGTTGTTGTGTCATGCGACCAATATAGGAAACATATAGATCAGCTGGAACTCGAGCATCCACATGTGTTGCATCAATAGCTCATATGCAGTCTTTAAAGAAAGGCATGTATCGAGGATCATTTACAATTTGTGGTGGAATAGTAGTGAAAAAATGATCTACAGGCCTGATGACATCAGAAGAGAGTCTCTTAATTGCAGTGATACCCTTTGAGAAAAATCTACTTATCGTTTCTGTAGAATGTTGAAAGCGTTCACTTGCAAGTTGCATGGATAGATTGTGTCCCAAAATATACAGTGTAACTGCAAGCACCTCACGTGGTTGAGTTCTCCTGTAACCTTACAATCCATAATGAAGTGTGAGTAGTGAAAGCAAATCACTAAAAACCACCTTCGACATTCTGAAGGCACTAAAAAACCTTGTCGGGTGGCCATCTAGAAGTTCAGCTACCCATCTAGCCTCTGTCTACCCAGATGTCATGCATGCTCTACTATTTGATATAGCAGTCCTATTTATTTGAAAAGCTGAAGTTATTACAAACCGATGCTCATCGACTCCTCTATTATGATACGTCAAATCAACTACTTGTTGTTGAATTTCCTCATTAGAACTGTCTGAGGATGACATTATATATCTGCAACAAATATATAAGAATTCAACATTACATCATTTGCTTTGAAATAAACATAAGTCTGAAATAATTAAAGTACCATCGCAGCAAATTAGCAAATAAATATCCTGCTCCAAAGTAAGAAAAATAGCAAATGAACAAATAAACATAAGTCCCAAACTTGAAAAACAAAACATACAACACAGACATAATAATATCCAGTCCGAGCAGAGGGACAAAACACAAACTAATCCGCTCGTTTTTCATAACGAGCCTGCAGCCACCTAAGACGCCTCTCCTTGCGTATGCTCATAAAAGTTTCTCAATTTTGTTTATCCTTCAAAAGCATGGTGGAATAGTCGTAGAAATCAAACTGGTACTCATCCATAACCTCTGACATACTCTCTAGCTCTGAAATGGCCTCAGGAATGGTGAATAACGCTGAAGATATCTGGATGCGAGGCGTCTCTTGCATGCATTGCCCAATAATGCGTGATGTTTCAACCGCTCATTTAATGTCGAACTTTTTGCCTTCTTCGCAGTAATCTTTCTTTTGCACTTACCTGTCCGTTTTTCCTTAGCTGCGGTGGAATGTGGAGACTCGTTGATGTTTTGTGTACCATCTCCAGCAGAAACATCCTGTTCATCGACCGACTCGAGTTCAAAGTTTCTGGAATTTGGGGCTCATGCTAAATCTCCAGTTGCAACGAATTGGCTAAACATCATATGAAGTTTCTCCTCTAACTCAGGAGATATACCAGAAAACTGAAACTTCCTTGCAGTAGGAAGAACCTATAATAAGAAGAAAAGAAAGGATTAGACAAATCATCCGGCAAAGTATTGAAAAGTGTTGTCTCAACTCTGAAGAATTTACTTACTTTCAAACGTTCTTTCCACCAGTCTTCCGAAGCAGCTATAGTTTTGCGGATTGGATCCCAGCCAAGACTCGTCTCACGCCCCTTTAGCTCTCTCCATAATTTCCAATATTTCTTTAGCTGATCCCACTTATTCTTCATTTGATTTCGATCATATGACTTTCCCGTACGTGCCAAAAAAACTGTTGTTAGATTTGTCCACCCATCCCTGCTAAAATGCGTGGTTGGGAGATTACCCATCTCAATCTTTTTGAGACACAGGTCACAAAAAATCATAACATCATTGACCTCCCAATTTGCACTAACACCACCTTCTTTATGTTTACCCATAACACGAACTGGATAAAAGAAAGATAAAACTAAACATAAATAATCAGCACACATATGTATACATATATAAGCACACACATACAAAATTCACACACAAACACACACACACACAACACATACAGACAAACTCACACAACACACTCACAAAAACACACAACACCATGCATACAACACATACACACACACACACCCAAAAGACACACACCATTCACATAGCACATAGCACAAACACACACATACAACACAAACACACACACAACACAAACACACAACACAACACAAAATTCACACACACGCACAGACACAACACATACAAACAAACTCACACAACACAAACACACAACACAGTGCATACAACACATAGACACACCCAAAACACACACACCACGCACACAACACAAACACACACCACACACCACAAACACACACCACAACACAAAATTCACACACACACACACGCACACACACACATACAAACACACACCAGACACACCACACACACCACACAACACACACAACCCAAACACACACCACACACACAGCACACACACACACCACGCACATCACACACACAGCACAAACACACACCACACACACATACACTATACACAGCCGAAGCACACACACAACACATAAACAACCTCTCAAAACAACACACACACACGCACACAACACAATCAATGCACACACACAACACATACAACACATACGCACATACAACACATACACACATATACACACACAATACACATCAACCTCTTGAGCATTACCATAAACCGAAACAAGCCAACCTTCACCAAAAAAATTGGAAGGGGAAGGAAAGGTATAACTGCTGAAATCGCCGAGCCGTCAGAGAGGAAGGAGCACACAGTCGGAGAAGAACCTGTGGATTCGATCGGGAACTTTGTCGTCGCCGTCGCTGGAACGTTGCCGTCAGAAAAGGAAGCAGACGCCGCCGGAAATCTGGCACGAGAAGAGACTATGCGGCGGAGAAGAAGAGGAGGCGGGATCGACTCCAATCGCCGACGGGAGATGAAGGAGGCGGGATCTACTATGCCGCCGGAGGAGAAGAGGAGGTCGGAGAAGAAGGAGGCGGGATCGACTCCAATCAGAGACGGGAGATGAAGGAGGCGGGGTGTACTATGCCGCCGAAGGAGAAGAGGAGGTTGGAGAAGAAGGAGGCGGGATCGACTCCAATCAGCGACGGGAGATGAAGGAGGCGGGATCTACTATGCCGCCGGAGGAGAAGAGGAGGTCGGAGAAGAAGGAGGCGGGATCGACTCCAATCAGAGACGGGAGATGAAGGAGGCGGGGTGTACTATGCCGTCGGAGGAGAAGAGGAGGTTGGAGAAGAAGGAGGCGGGATCGACTCCAATCAGCGACGGGAGATGAAGGAGGCGGGATCTACTATGCCGCCGGAGGAGAAGAGGAGAGGTCGGAGAAGAAGGAGGCGGGATCGACTCCTATCGGCGACGGGAGAAGAAGAGGAAGCGGGATGGATCAAATCGGCGACGGGAGAAACAACGCCCCTTTTTTCCGCCCTAAACGCGATAAAACGAAGCAGAAACCTGGGGTTTCCTCCCGCGATGTTTTGAGCCAGGAGAAACGGAGCGGGGATCGAAACAGAGTCGGAAAAACAAATGAAAAACGCATGCTAACGTTTTGTTTTGTCCAAACGCGATGGCCAAAACACTTAACCAAATGGGGCCTAAATAACAACCCTGACCAAGACAACCATTTGCCATGAAAGTTGATGTGTTAAAGTCATTTGTGGCTGCCTCAAATTTTTCTAAAGAGAAGGCTCGATATGAAGAAATATTGAGAGCTTCCAGCTTCATTGTTTGAGAGGTATACCCTTGATGTTGAACAGGAGAACATCATTCAAAAAAACTATGAAACATAATTACAAAAAGTTTTGAGAAGAATGTGGGGAAATTGAAAAAAAATATCTGCAAAATAGAATGATATATGAGCAAAAGATCATGGAAATGAGAGAGAGAGAGAGAGAGAGTATTGGTATCGGTTAGAAATTTTAACGGCCATTAGAAGCATGCTCAATAACCCTAGAAAGTTGTGCATCTCTCAGTGAGTCTCTGTTTCCGGATTTCTTATTGATCAGATATGGAACTGCCCCGTGGTTCTCACCTTGCAGGAATTTTCTTCAGCAGCCAGCAGAAGTAGCTGCAGGAGTCGATTGCGGCGGCGGCACCCGACAGCGTCAGGCGGCGGATGAAGGCGAGGCGGAGGAGGGCAGATTCGTGGGAGATTTATTAATCTGCTCGACTTCTCTTCCTCCTCCCTCTTCAAGTTACTAATCATTCAAATTTTTATTCTACGGAGGTTCAAACCGACACTGCAAAGAGGATTACGCTGGCAGACGATGACGGGTAATGCAGCCGGCAAGCAGGAGAATGCCCAAAAATGGTAAAAGAAGGGAGTCGGAAATGGGTACCGTGGGTGTTGGCATTGTCGATTTCTACAGTAGAGGAGAGGCGGAGGTGTGTTAGGAGATGTGTGAGGAGGAAAGAAATTGAGGGGGGAAATCAGTGCACCTTTGTCGGTAAACACTTCGAATGCCGGCGATGGGGATTGGGGTTCAGTGTAGAATGGATTCTCTACGAAAGCTCCAGCGAGACCTTGGAACGTCGCGGATGCGGAGCTTTGCGGAAGCTCCAGCAAACCCTTGGAAGGTCGCCGATGTGGAGCTCCAGCACGCAGGAAGTGAGTGTCGTGGAGGAGCAGTGAAGGGGAAGTGTTACAGTATGCTGGGCGGGATAGCCGCGGGATTATGGTTACAATCGGGCGATGACGCTCAACATTGATGTCATCCAACGGTTGGGATGGTTTTATTGGGATTTAGGTGTACCACATGGTCACATATGTATTTCTTATTTATTATATATATATATATATATGCTAGTCCTACTTAGGGCAGCAGTCTTGGACATTTAGTATTCTTTGTTTGAGATAGGTGTCCGATTTCCATAAATAGTACATCAATCAATCAATACAAATATATAGAAATGCCCAAACTGGGCTTCAGACACAACCATTGACTTGGATCGTCCAGACGAGGATCCGATCAATGTCTCCTATGAGAGTAGACCTGCACGGACCCCAATGGATGACGGCACATGCTCGAAGTGAACCCTGTCACCTATCCTTTTTAATACTAGAATCTTCTTCCCATCTTTTTTTATACTGTTTTTACCTGCAGCACGTTGGCATTAGGATCAACACCTTAAGCATTAACTTTTAAATTTAGTAATTTATAATTGGCTTACTGCAATCTAATATTATGTATCAGTACTGGTAATAGATACTGAAAATCTTTATGATAGATTACCTCTATAATCTTTGGTATAATGATGAATATGCTAAATATCTTACATAATGAATTGTTTGCAATGAATTAAGGTGTTGCTTACAACACCCACGACTCCAACTTATAGGATGAAGGAAATTGTGGAAGCTTCAGAAGGATTTGTGTATCTTGTAAGCTTTTTATATTAATACAGCATTTAAATATTCTCCTACTTATTTTAATAATTTATCTTCCATCCTGCTTTATAAAACATAAATTAGGTGAGCTCTGTTGGCGTCACAGGTGCTCGTTCATCTGTGAATATGCGTGTTCAATCTCTGCTTCAGGATATTAAAAAGGTTTCTCTATATCCTCTTTTAATCTTATTTATTTAATACCATTTCATAAAAAGGGGAAATGCTGTCTATTTTAGTTGCTATATTTTTTTTATCACCCTTCCTTTTTAAGTCAGCTTTCACATCGAATATGGAACTAGCAATGCTGCTCAAATAAATTATAGAAGATTGAAATTTACTTGCAATAGAAAAACTTGTGATGCCATAGTGCTACACATGAATACAACGTTAAGGAGTGTATTGGAGTATTCATAACATTATATCTTAAAAACTAGTTGAGTATGTGGATACGAGTAGATTATTTCTACTATAACTTTGTTCACTTTTTTTGAGATGCTAGGTGGTTACTCGTCGGCCATATTTCTTGCCATAATTTCCTTTGAAACATGCCAATTTGTTGGAGTGATAGAGGATAAATTTACAGATATTCCACAATTTGCTTTGTACTTTTGTGCACTTATTTTTGTAAATATCTTTTTTTTTACTACTGTATAACCCCATTTTACATTAATTTGCTTAACAATAGCTGATTTACTAATTCAGTTTGCGTTCATGTTAAAAACATAGAAAGAAGGCTTACAAAAAATTTATATTATTTTTCATTGATTTTTGTAAGAAATCCGCACTTCCATCCCAAAACTCCGAAGTAATAGGAATGGGACGGGGTTTATACGTACAGTTTGGTGATGCGTGACTAATCAATAGACAGGACACCTAGGATAATTCAACTGGGGATTATTCGCATATGGGGCAACTCCACATGATGTGGTTCGACGCGATGTGGACCCAGTGGAATCAATCAACCGACATGCCCACCATGCAGCATACCAAATCGGCGCTCTTATGCCATGTGAAAGTTTAGAGTACAAAGCTCAAAAGTTAAATAAATTTTATTAATTTCTCATCTATCTATACAAGTCATGTGCACACATATATACAGGTGGGAGGAGTGACACCCTAACTCCAAATTATGGAGAATTGAATCAGAGTCAGACTCGTGAGCACGGAGCTTGTGATTGATATTCATTGATGTGTCAACATGTTTACAACTTCAGTAGCTGACATCTTGTAGAAGATCGATGCAATACTTTCTTTGTAACAAAGCGAGTCCATCAGGTCAACGAGCTATTTCAATATCCAAGAAGTATCGGAGGCGGCACATATCTTTGATCTCAAAATGTGAGGTTGAGAGCTTCTTGATCAAAGAAATATCATTCAGATCATCGTCTGTGATGAGAATATCATCAACATACACAAGAAATATATCTATGTTTGCAAGCCGACGAGGAGTAAATATGGAGAAGTTTACCGAGCTCTGAGTGAAGCCAAAATTTCTAACGACTTGATTGAACTTATCAAAACAAGCCCAATGAGACTTCTTGAGACTAGAGAGATTTCTTGAGGTGACAGACAAGGGACTCACCCGTGGTTTCATAATCAGGAGATTGCTGCATGTAGACAATTTCAGCAAAATCGCCATTAAGGAATACATTCTTGACGTCAAGTTGATGAAACTACGACTGATGGTGGATAGCCAAGAAGATCAAGACCCATACATTGTTCAACTTAGCGACGAGAGAAAATATCTCTTCATAGTCGAGGCAATATTGTTGAGTGAACATGCGAGTCACACGACGAGCATTGAGGACCTTAAATGTTCCATCAAGACCATGATTTTCAGTAAAGACCCATTTACACCCCACATAGGATTGACCAGGAGAAAGAAAAACAAGATCCTAGCTTTGAGTGGCCCAATGGGCATACATTTCCTCCTTCATGGACAGACTCAAAAAAATGAAATGGAGAAAAACCTCTCTATTTCAACAACCCAACGAGCGATCTTGCCAATTTGCTTCCAGTGGCCTGATGTCATTTCTCCCACTTTCAACGCCGCCTTTGGAGGCCTTTTCAAGGACCGTCGATGTTACAGATATTTACGACGAGGATCGCCCATGGAGGGTCTACATGAGACGGGAATTGTGGGCGACAGTTGCGGAGGACGTGACTCAAACCGACGAGGATGAACCGGGTGCGACGGGCGCGCCCCGGACCGACGAGGCCGAACTTGGCGAGGGCGGCATGGAGAATAATTAGTATTGAGTCTTATGTTCTGTTTATGTCTTATGTTATTTTGGATTTTGCTATTGGCACCTCTCTACTATAAGAGGGCCGGTTTGGACTTGTTATGTTTTATTTTGGTTGTGTTATGAAAAATGTTGCTCCCTTGTTTCTTCTCAAATCCTAATCTCCTTCTTCTCTCCCTCTTGTTGTCGGCTATCCCCGAGCCCGGATCTCTTCTCGATCGGTAATACTTGGTCTGACTTGCCGTTCCGCCCGCCTACATGCCGCCGGATTCTGCTTTCCTTCGTCGATACTCGGAGTCGCCAGATTATCCGCATCGAGTCGCCGCAGAGGGTCACCGCTCCGCCTCGCGCAGCTCTTCCGTCGCGGAACACCCTGCATCGCGCCGATCTTCCGCATGGTTCCATCTACGTGTGGCCACCCCGACCCTGCTGCCTCTGATGGCCCCCGATGACACTGTCCAGCGCCGCCTCGACCCCCATGACTCTCTGTTCGCCTCCATCCAGGGCATGCTGCAAACCATCCTAACACGTCTGGAGTCTCGCTCCGCCTCGCCCGCATTCACAGCCAACGACGATTGCGCCTCCTCTGCCTATGACGTCTCGCTGCTCGGCGCCCCCTCCAGCCAGCCACCGTCCTGCCTATCTCGGGTCGCTCGACCCTCACCCTCGACATTACGCACTTCTCCAGTACTGATCCTATGGGGTGGATCGCCAAGGAGGAACAATACTTCGACCTCCACCTCACACCGGGGGCGGACAAGGTCGGCACAGCCATGGTGGGCCTTGACGGTTCCACTCTCCATTAGGCACGGTGGTTCTTCATGCAAGGGATCCTTCTGTCGATCCGCTCTCACCTTCGCACCCATCATCCGCGAATGTTCACCGAAGCACTCGATTTAGCGCGTGTCGTGGAAGCGGATCTCTTTGCCCGTCCGCCGGACCTCCTCCTCGACCACCACCATCGCGGGACTTCGGTCCACGTCCACTGCCCGCGGGCAGACCTCAACCGGACCACAACCTCCCCCCCCCCCAATCATGAATGCACCGTGAAGGAATATCTTGCAATCAACAGGGATGTTCTCCCCGAAATCACATTGGAGGATTTTGAGGCGCTCGAGATCACTGACGAGTCACAACTCCCAGAATCCGACGACACCACCTTCCACTGCTTGGACCTCCTGTGCTTCTCAGTGGGCGGTCTCACCGGACCATGAACGATTAAGCGTGGCGTCCTTGTGTGGATTAGGGGAAAATCGTCGCCTTGTGCGTGACGTCCAAGTCCTTGTGTGGCTTTGGGAGAAATCGTTGTCTTGTGTGCAGCGTCTAGATCGTGGTAGATCTAGAGGAGGCTAGTAGCAAGATATAGAGAGAGATACGCTTTAGCCTGCCGGTTCTTGGTAGAAGGACCGGCGAAATCAAAAGTAAATTGTATTTTTCATAAGCCTTTGTCTCTAGCTCTATAGAGATACTTTGTATTCACTTTTAGCACGTTTGAAATAAATCGTTATTGTTTTTGTTTTTATATATTTCAGTGTGTTCAACTCTGCTTATGAAAAATTAGTCTTCATTTCATGATTTCATTGTTTTTGTTCACCAAGTAAACTTTGTTTAGTTAAAGAAAATTAATTAACCCTTATTCACCCCCCCCCCCCTCTAAGGGCGCCACACGATCCAACATCACCTTCAACAGCAGTTTCAGATGACTGATATTGGCACATTGCGTTACTTCTTGGGCATCGAGTTCTCTACTACTACTACTACTGGCTACCAGTTATCTCAGCAGTGCTACACCTCAGACCTACTGGCTCGTACTGCACTGTCCGACTCTTGCACTGCTGCTACTCCCCCGGAGCTCCACCTTCAGCTCTGTCCGGATGAGGGCTCTCCTCTTTTTGATCTGACATGGTACCGCCATCTGGTTGTGAGCCTGGTTTACCTCACCATTACTGGACCTTACATTGCTTTTGATGTTCATGTGTTGAATCAGTTTGTGAGTGCTCCCACATCAGTTCACTATGCTCACCTGCTGCGTGTTCTCCAATATCTTCGTGTCACTATGACTCATGGTCTATTCTACCCCCGCAACAGCTCTCTCCAGTTACAGGCATATTCTGACGCTACATGGGCCAGTGATCCTGTTGATCGTCGTTTTGTTACCGTTTTTGTCTCTTCTTGGGCTCTTCACTCATTGCATGAAAATCCAAGAAGCATACCGACATTTCTCGTTCTAGCACAGAGGTTGAGCTCCGTGTCATGACCACTACTGCTGAGAATATTGTCTGGTTTCGTTGGTTGCTTGTTGATCTTGGTGTTGCTCCCTTTGGTCCTACCACTCTTTATTGTGACAACACCGGGTCCAGATTACCTTGAATCCAACCAAGCACTCGCTCTCCCCAATGACATTGGTGTTGATGTCTCCTTCCTCCGTGATCAGCACACTCAGGGTACTCTTGTTCCTTATTATGTCCCCACCGAGCATCAGCTTGCCGATTTGCTCTCCAAGCTTTAGACTCACGCTAAGCAGGAGTTTCTTCTCACCAAACTCTCGGTGTATGAGTGAGGGGGGGGGGGGTGTTTAAGTGTGACTCCATTATAGTATAAAGCGGGGCAGGGCTCTGTCCAGTATTGTGAATGAACCCATCTTGCGCATACTCCCAGAAGGTAACAATATCTTTGTTGCACCATTATAGCATCTCAGTCACTGCCAAATCTGTCTGTAGTAGCTTTTCCAAGAGTAACAAACTTCTTACCTCTAAGTCTTTTACAACTCTCTGGGGTCTTCTGCCACCGAATCTAGCCATCTACAACCAACTCATTAACCTTGGCGCCTTCTCCCACTTCTCTTCATCACCACCAAATTGGCAGATTTAGCAATAACTTGTCCACTGCTGACAATCTCCCCACTGTCAAATCCATCACCACGTTATGCTTTGCCACCTACCAAAACGCATGCAGCCACAGTCAACATGTACACATCTCTAGGGCCTACTACTTACGAGAAGGCACGTCTCTAGGGCCTACTACTTACGGAAAGGCGCACGAGAATAAAGTTGATGTTACAACTCCCTTTTGCTAGATAATGTATTCATGAATTATGTGCATGTGATCTCATCGTTGCCACCCTCATGGCATCTCCGATATTAACAAACTTTTTGCATCCAAGTCTGTACAACTTTCCGGGGTCATCTACCACCAAATCTAGTCATCTACAACCAATATCATTAACCTTGGCGGCTTCTCCCACATCTATTCATTACCACTGTGATTAGTGTCAGCTTCATTACCACTGTCATTAGTGTCATCTTCATTACCACCAAATTGACAGATGTAGCAATAAGTTTTCCATCACTGACAATCTCCCCACTGTCAAATCCATTACCGCGTTATTTTTTGCCACAGCCTTCCAAAATGCATGCAGTCACACTCAACATGTTCGCGTCTCTAGGGACTAGTACGCACAGGAAGGCACAGAAGAACAAATCTGATGTTACAACTCCCTTTTACTTGATAATGTCTTCATAAATAAAGCTCAGCCGTTGAATATCTAGTTCCGATAGCATAAAACTTAGGATGAAAATGGTTTTCCTCTGGGGGAGCACTTTCCTTTTTTATAAATAAGAAATTAAAACTATATATATATATATATATAATTTATTATACAAAAAAATGTGGTTATAGAAAAGCACATATTTTTCAAATCCAAGTATTTGAATGATTTAAATGAAGAAGTGTCTATATATGATACATTTTGTATAAATCGAATTAGATTGACCGAGCTGTGGGGCTTCACAGAGCCGGGCAATAAAAATTATTTTCTCATTCCGAAGTCGAGCGCAACAATATTTGCATCTTTAAGTTCACTGTGCTTGTGTATATATTACATACTAAGGATTCAGCTTCATCGCTACACAGCGAAAGGCCCTGCTCTTTTATTTAGAAAGAGTTGTCTATGTACGTGTCATCACAACTATCGGCATAAATCACCTCCTCTTCGACTTGGAATCAGCTTGTTAGCTGCATGCAAGATTCTTGGTCAGCTACGCTTATGAAAAGTGAAGCTCGATGACTGGAAACCCTGTTGGCAAAGCCCTTGGTTTTACTTGGGCTTCGTTTGGCAAGGTGATGGGGGTTGTGAACACGGTGGTTATGAACCGTCGTTCGTGAATGCCCGACCTCACCTAAAAAAATTCTTACATTTTATGCTCAAAACTAGTTTATTTTTTTGGTAGCGGTCATAACATTTGTTTTGCCAAGCATACTGATGCAGTGGCAGGTCGACTCAAAAGGGATTTCCAAATGCAGGCCTATATGCGATGATATGAAATAAAAGTGCACTAGTGGTCTGCTACAATTGCAACAAGTAATTAACTATTATGAATTAACAGCAGGTGCACATACAGTGTCACGACTCCGCTCTAGGCGACGCTAGCCGATACAACGTGATAGTGTCACGGCTCCGCTCTAGTCGACGCTACCGGGCTGCAACCCAAGCACCCCAACCCCTCTCCAGTACTCTGGTGGGTTGTTGGTGGCCACAACCTCCCTTTGATGAGCGAACTCGACAGTTAAGTTGTGTCGTACGGGGACTTCCCATGAGGTCACTCATCCAGTACTACTGGATGGGTGAAGGAACTCCATAGTTAAGCATGCTTGGGCGAGAGTAGTACTGGATGAGTGACCTCCTGGGAAGTCCCCGTACGGCTCAACTTAACTGTCGAGTTCGCTCATCAAAGGGAGACTGTGACCACCAACAACCCACAAAAGTACTGGAGAGGGGTTGGGGTGTTTGGGCTGCAGCCCGGTAGCGTCTCCTAGAGCGGAGCCGTGACACTGTCACGTTATATCGACTAGGGTCGTTTCACATAATTTATATTGGAAACTTTATTACATAGTTTAATGACGTTTTGATGTAGGCGGCCAGTTGTTTTTTATTGTAACGACCTTAGCCGATACAACGTGACAGTGTCACGACTCCGCTCTAGGCGACGCTACCGAGCTGCAGCTCAAGCACCCCAACCCCTCTCCAGTACTCTGGTGGGTTGTTGGTGGACACAGCCTCCCTTTGATGAGCGGACTCGACAGTTAACTTGGGTCGTACGGGGACTTCCCAGGAGGCCACCCATCCAGTACTACTCTCGCCCAAGCACGCTTAACTATGGAGTTCCTTCACTACTCATCACCAATTGAGCAGCTCAATTGGTGATGAGTAGTGAAGGAACTTCATAATTAAGCGTGCTTGGGTGAGAGTAGTACTGGATGGGTGGCCTCCTGGGAAGTCCCCGTACTGCCCAACTTAACTGTCGAGTCCGCTCGTCAAAGGGAGGTTGTGGCCACCAACAACCCTCCATAGTACTGGAGAGAGGTTGGAGTGCTTGAGCTGCAGCCCGTAGTGTCGCCTAGAGCGGAGCCGTGACACTGTCACGTTGTATCGGCTAGGGTCGTTACAATAAAAAATGGAGATGGGGATGGCTGTTGGGGTTCATGTGGACGGGATAAAGAGTCCTGGTGAGGTAAGTTGTAATTTAGGAGGCAGTGAGGTTGTAGGTTGTTGTAGGGGAAGGGGGATGAGGCCAGAGTGGTGCGGGAATGTTTCCGGAAGGCTATTAGGAGGGGGAAAACGGGGCTTCAGAGGCCGACGGTGGGAATAGAGGCGGAGGTGAGCGGGCTTGTTGTGGCTGGCCGGGGAGAGTAAGGGCGGAGGCGTGCAGGCTTGTTGTGGCTGGCCGGGAGGAGAAAGGGCGGAGGCGTGCTGGCTTGTTGTGGCTGGCCGGGAGGAGAAAGGGCGAAGGCGTGCGGGCTTGTTATGGCTGGCCGGGAGGAGAAAGGGCGGAGGCGTGCGGGCTTGTTGTGGTTGTCCGGGAGGAGAAAGGGCGGAGGTGTGCGGTCTTACCAGAGTGGGAGATGGAGGCGGGGGTGGCCGGCGTCGCACCGGGAGCGGAGGAGGAATAGGGCGGCGTCGCACCGCTGCTTGACCGACGGGATCCAGGAAAATCCCCAACCATCGATAACTCCTCCAACAGAACCACCGAGTTTTATAACCCTAGGGGGTGAACCGGTGCATCCCCCACTGAACCAGCAAACACCTTTACACAATAAAATTAATAAAACTACCCCGATCGGACGGCTCACAATGTTTGGGCCAATCGGGGGCTAAATACACATCCAAACAAAAAAAACAAAACATGAAAGTGACTGAAATCGAGCATCCAGGCGCGATCATAGACTTCGATCGCCCATCCGGGCAGCGGATCACCGCCTCCTGGGGGTGTACACGCGAGTGGGTCGTGGCGCGCCGTCACATACATTCTATGATAATGACGTTTTTGACCAAATTCATCGGAGCAAATAAGCCGCACCAAATGAAGCCTTACTCTAAATTGTGAGAGTTGTAAATCACAGTTAAGGTCGGTCTGAAAGTGATCTTTTAGCATCATATCCATTTTGGTGACTGATAATGTTTGCTTGATGTGTTACAAATTAGGAAATACAAAACATGGAATGATTATATTGGACGAATGTCTGGAGTGGCAAAATGAAAGTTCATAAAGCCTACCCGAAATTGTTCAGATAAGATTATTGATGATGATAATGATGGTGATAATTCTTTTTGTGGATCCATTCTCATTGGCAGGTAGTTTTCTCCAACTGTACCAACTTCCCCACTAGACACTACAACAAAGTCGCTTTACGACAACATTTTTTTATGTCTTTAGTGACGATTTCAAAGCGTCGCGAAAGTTTTTGTGACGTTTATAAAAACATCACTAAATCGTCACGATTGCGCATGTCGCCGTAGCTCATTGCGACGCTTAAAAAAAACGTCGTGATTTGCGATTACTCTACCGCGACATTTTTCCAAAAAATGTCAAGATTGACGGTTGTTCTATCGTGACACTTTTCTAAAAAATGTCATGATTGACAGTTGATATCGTGATACTTTTTCAAAAAAAATGTCATGATAAATAATTGATTTATTGTGACACTCTAAAAATGTCGAGAAAAATATCAACTATATCACAATATTTTTTTGTAAATTGTCACCGAAATATTGAAATTTTAAATGCAAATAATGAATAATTATGAATACATATATAAGGGGTGTATATATATGTGTGTGTTTGTGTATATATATATATGTATTCTCTCAACCTAAGAACATTAAAGAATGGACTACTTTCAAGTAGTAGAGAATTCAAAAATAATTACAGCTTAATCAATGATACCTTAAATACTTATGAAATTAATGAATAAATATTCATTTTACATTTTTACATGGATATAATTGCAAATCTTTACATAATTATCACAACCCCAAAAAATGCTTCACTCCACATCTCCGATAGTCATCTCTTCCAACCATTGAAGTGTATATGTATGATTGGAGTACATATTTCCATCAGCACCAATTAGTCAAATTAATACCTGTAGGAACATGTGAATGAATCAAAACTAAAGTTCAGTTAATCAATATTATAAAGAATCTAGCAAAGAATCAACAATATTAACATACGAATCATTTAAAAAGTGTAAGATCTTAAATGCTAACCTCCATCATGGATGTGATGCTAATAAGATCTACCCGTTGACGAAAATTTTATGAATAGCCCTACATGATCATAGGGACAAACTATAAGTGAGGTGGATGATATGTAACCTGATAACTTTAATAGAGCACATCTTTAAAAGAGATCATAAAGAATTTGCAAACTACATCAGTCATATAATTTGCTATCTGGTTACCCTAACATTAGTACTTCTAGTACAAAATTTGCATAAGAATTTAAAAGTTCCATCAAATTCAATCTAATCATACACTCTATTAGCAAACTATATCAGTTATCCCAAGACAAAATGAAGAACATCAAAAACATATAAGTCAAGCATACCTTCTAAACTCATTGAACCACATAATGAACAGTTTTTTTGGCAGGTTTGAGGTCATGCTCTACTTGGATATCAAAAATAATTTTTATATTTAGATTCAAATAACATTGCTAGCTAGCCTAATAGAAAACATAATGAACTTGTATGTCTGCTCAAGTTCATCAATTTGGCTTCCCATTTCATCTAATGTTGGAGACTATAGAAAATATAATGAACCAAAATGATACGACATAGTGGAAGAAAAACTATGTTTGGAGACAACATACCTCAATATTGCTTCTAATCGGTCATACGTACTAAAAAAATACTTGTTAGACAAAAATTGAGAATTTCTAGCTGCTTGTAGAGGCCTGTAATAAAGTATGATACCTCAAATTAATATAAGTTTTTTGGGAATGGATAAATTGTAGAATTAAAGATAGAAAAAAATTCTACAACTGACTCCCAAATAACTATTTTTGAACAAATTCTACAACATTCATCATAATGGACAATGGACAGAATGAAATCATTTGAATGCAATCCATACAGTTGAAACTCAAACCTTCACATCGATATATCTTCCTCTCCAAGCCAAGAATGACAATAAACCGTAAGTATCTACAACATCTGCTTGTTCACCCTTAGTCTTAATGGAAGATGAGTAAAGATTTTTTGTAAGCAATATGCGTGCATGAAAAATATCTATCCCTTCAACTGTCTGAGCATATAATAGTGAAAAATTGAACATACATAACTCTTTGGATTACCTGAGCCTGAAAAATATCTATCCCTTCAACTGTCTGAGCATGAAAAATAACTTTTTTTGGATTGCCTGATAACTCTGATTAGAAAGACTAAAAAAGTAGAACACAGGAACAAACATTGGCAATTGTGTCCAGTATTGAAACTCTTTTTAGAAAATGAAGGGATTAACATCTCATCCAATTCCTTGAAAGATACAACAATCAGTCCAATATATCTCTTGAATAATTGTTGCAAAACATAAATTCTGTGATGCCTAGAATTTTTAATAAATTCATTTATTGTACAGTGAAGGAAAAAACCTTCATTAGCCTATGAGTAAACATAGAAAGTTAAATAGATAAATATGAGATTACCTATGGGGAATGCAAATCCTTGATGGGGTTACAGTTGCAGAGGAGCAGGGGAAGCTTACGAGTAAGGTTGTTGGAGCGGAATGACTGAGGATGGGGTTTTGCGTGTTTGGCGACGGGATTTGCAGAGTCGGCGACTGGAGGAGAGACGATGCTGAGAAAGGGGAGTAGAAGAGCAGGGAGGTAACCGTTTGGAGACTGGCGGTGGCGTCGTAGAGGTGGAGATGCGTGCTTAGGAGCTGCAGTTCCCTTTGGCGAGATGGAGATCCGAAAGGCTTGTAGACGGAGTCGATGCCCACTTTTCGTCGAACTGTGGACTAGGAGAGATCAACTTGCGTAGGCGGCGTGGCGGTGCTGCCCTATCAGGCCAAGGAAATGTCGAGGGCAAGAATCGAGGACTCGAGGAGTAATGAAACCGCACCTTTGATATTAGGTCGTTGTCAGATGAGATGGCATCTGGAGGAGTTGCGACCATCGTTGGAGGAGAGAGGAAAGATCCGAGACCCAACAGTGGGGGATTCAGATAAAATGAAATTGTGAGGTTGGAGAGATGAAGGGAAAGGGAAGCGCGACGTGTGGGAGAAACGGGATTTGAAATAAAGTGAAAGGCAACCGCACAGTGTTAGGATGGACGGTGAAGAGGCAACAGGCTGCTTCTTTAGCACAATGAAGAGTGGTGGCTGCGGGCTTGGACGGTGGAGAGTGGTGGGATGTGAGAGGGTGGAGTGTTAGGGTTAGAAGAGGAAGGTGTTGTGTGGGAGGAAGTTTGGGGGCATGATTCAAAATAAAGTGAACATCAGGATTTGAAATAAAGCGAAAGAAAGGGGAGCGTGCCATGTGATGATGGACAGCGATTACATTGAACCAAGGGTTCTGATTAAAAGTAGGTCTCTCTTAGCTTAGAGTATTTCATTGTCATTGTATTTAATTTCTTTTTAAGTAATATAGAACTATAGAAGTATTGATATATATAATAATATTATTATTGTATTAAAAATATTAAGTCTAACAAAACTGACTCGGGTGAATTCCCAGGTCATTTGCTCGATTTCACGTTTTTTAGATAATTCTATTACTTGAACTCGAGTCCATGCTATAGTTTCGCCGATATTCATCGGAATGGAGCACCGATAGTTTAGTCGAACTCATATATGTTTCACGAGTCTAACAAAACGAACTGAGTTTAATTCTGAGATCATTTGCTCAAAAGTCATATTTGAGACGTCGCGTACCTTAAGGAGACCGTTTTGGTCAACTTCATATATATGCAGCGAAATGCAACCAAACGAATGTTGTTGAATTAGTATGTCTTACGAGTGTAACATCACTGGCTGGAGACCATTTTGAACTCATTGTAGTTTGAGATTTGGAGTAAACCAACTATAATTGATTCACTAGACAAACAATGTTGCACTGGCCCTGAATGGGCTCACCAAAAATGGGTCGATTGAACAAGTTAGGTCCCCTAGGGGTTCAATCGGTTGGGTCAAAATTTGTGATGATACACAAATATTGATTGAAGATCTTATTTTTTGATGTCGTTTTTAAAATAATCGTCACAAAAGATAAACATATATATTGACGCTTTTTTATGAAAATCGTGGAGAATGCTATAATTTTGTATTGGTGACATTTTTGGGAAAAAAACGTTGCTAAATTGAAAACTAACGGTGATGCTTTTAAAAACGCACAATAAAAACGTCACTGTAAAGCCTATATCTTGTAGTGAGAAATGCTAAAACAACATGGCATGGACTTGTGCTCTTGACAATCTCTTGTTCGTCCTTAACTCGTTCAGCATTCGCCACTAGCTAAGTCAGCACCCCCCGAGAAAACTTAGTGTCGGAAAGAGCAAGTGATTACTTTAGACAATGAGGGAGCATGATAACAAGAGAGAGCTCAAGAACTTCGTATTGCTTGAATTCTTGAGTAAGTGATGAAATTTTCTTATATAAGCCTTGAATGATTTTCCCTCCAAAGAATGTAAGTATCTAGACTACATTTATTTAATTCTTCCGTATCTGTCTTTATAGTCATGAATCTACTGAGAATGCTCTACTGCATAAGACTACTATAAATTGGATTCTCTCGAAGCCCCCCCCTATAATGCTTTGAAGAATTTGCGGCTTGGCTGTGTCAAGCAGCTGCTTGTTTCTTCTTCCACAGAATCTTATAAGCAAGTACCATCTTTATTCCTGCATGTTTCTTCCATCATACCTATATTTATAATAATTGCAATTTCTCCACAGGCAACAAATAAAGCAGTTGCTGTAGGTTTCGGCATTTCGAAGCCCGAACACGTCACACAGGTCGGCCGTCGTAACTTAGTTGTGGCCTGGTTTTCGTGCATCCCACGTCCTTATTATCTTCTGATCGCTCCTACGTAATTGCAGGTTGCTCAATGGGGAGCGGATGGCGTGATTGTTGGCAGTGCAATGGTCGGGATCTTGGGCGAGGCTGAATCCCCTGAGCAAGGATTGAAAGAACTGGAAGAGTTCACAAAGCTTCTTAAGGCTGCACTTCCTTGAGAAGGCTTGTAGTACAAAGGAGACTCAGTGTAGTAGTTAACTATAAATATCATTACATCAATTATTAACAGGAACATGGCATTCCTGTGTACACAAACAAGCATATGAAATTAGGAGTTACCCTACGCTAGAAGATGTGCTCCACCAGACAATATCTCTTTCAGGCATTTTGTTGAACACTCTGCTCGCTCGTGCTATCCAAAAAGCATTGCCATCATATTCAAACTCCAATATAGGGTCGAGTAATTAGAAGATAATTTGTTAATTATATCATAGCCGTAAAAAAAGACTTAAGGCTCCGTTCGGCGAGGTGGTGGCGGTTGTGGACATGGGGCTTAAACGGTCATTTGGTCATTTGTTAACGCCAACCTAAGGAACTTCATCCGTTTGAACATAAAAGTGGATAAAGTTATGTAGGTGGGCGTTAACGAATGACGATTTAACCCTCATGTTCACGACCACCGAGCCAAACGGAGCCTAAGATTTTTCCCAAGCACAAGTCCAAAAAGGAGGTGGGTAGCTAATAATGTTGTGATTTTGCGTAGTCAGTTTCCATGGCTATTGACTTGTTCTCAAATGTTATTCAAATATAAATAAAGGAATTATTGAGGAGATGAAAAGATTGGCTGGAATGAGGTTATCTAATCCTAGGATCAGAATTTATTCAACAATCCCTACAGTTCTTGAACTGGAGAAGTTTGGAGAGCTGGAGATGGGTGGAAGGGAGGTAGCCTAGGTGAAGGCGGGCGGCGAGCAGGATGCGAGTCAGTTGGCGGGACAACGACGTCCGGCAAGAGGTTTCACTCGAGGGAGGCGGTTAGCGTGCCTCGCCGCCTCGTATGGAAGCTGGACGATGGCCTCCATCTCCAATGTACTTTAGCTTCAGCTTCTCAGTTGAGAAAGATGGCGTCGCCGGCGAGTCGGGGCTGCTAGGTTTAACGTCGCTGGTGAGTCGGAGAGGCTAAGGTGGTTGGAGTATCGCGGGCAGCTGGGTCTCGAAAGTGGGTGGAAGAGAAACTCAGAAACAAAGGGTCAGGGTGCATGAATAATGGTTTGCAGATAGAGCTCATAGAAATTTGAAGAGAGTAATAAAGATGATTAAAGTGACCAAAATTTGGTCTACCAATAGATAAATCTGATCCGTGAATAACAACCGCCTTCATTTATTAAGAGTTCATTTAGGATGTTTATAACGCTGTAAAATTGGCAAAAAAAATTCCATTGGAGGTTAGACATATGAAAGTTAGACAATATTTCCATGAATTTTGTACATGGTTTGGCCAGATTCTAGCAGGAGAATAATGTCATTTGGGTGATTATGAATCGTCTAACCAATGTAGCTCACTTCATCCCAAATAAGAAGGATGTTACTCTGGAGAGGTTTGTAGAACTGTTTGTGCGCAATATTGTTGGATTCCATGAGATTTCAAAGAGTAGCATTAGCGATAGATACGCCTATTTTACTTTCAAGAACCAGAGGTTGGTTCACAAGAGCTTTGGGACGAAACTCAAATTTCTATGAAATTTGATCCACAAACCGACTGTCAGACGATGAGGACTAATCGTACAATGAAGGATATGTTTAGAATGTGTGCACTCGGTTTTTTGAAGAAGTTGGAGGACCATATATATTTGATTTAGTTCACATACATCAGTATCTTTCAAGCGAGTATTAAGATGACACCATACGATGCTCTTTATGGGAGGTGTTGTCGGCTGCCGATGTCTTAGGCGGAGGTGGGGGACACCTGGCTTTTGGGAAAGAAAGTGGTGGTTGATGATTTTTGAGATTGTGGAGTCTATTCAGGCGCGTATGAAGTTTTCTCAAGAACATCAAGCAAGATATTATAATGTGCACTATCAAAATTTGGAGTTTGTGGTTGGCGATATGATGCACTTGAAAATCAAGCCAATTAAGGGTGTATCAAGGATCCAACATTTGAAAATATTGAGTCCATGATATTTGTGCTCGTTTCAAATTATTGAGTGCATAGGTGAGTCAATATATTGTCTTGCATTATTGGTAGAATTGAGTGGTTTACATGTATTTCATATCTAGGTTTTAAGGAAGGCCTTAATGGAGCCTAGTGTTGTGTTTGAGATGAGAACAACGTCGATATAATGAAACTTGATAACTATTGAGTCAAGCTCATGAAAGTACATTAAGACAATCGCGGGCAAGACGAATTCTCTTGAGAAAGAGAATAAGATGAGTATTCAGAACTTTTCACTATGGTTATGATGTTTACTAAGTGAAATTTATATAATTTTGGGGACATAATTTCTTCTAAGGGGATGAGAGTTGTAACACCTCAAATTTTCAATTTGATTGAGACTATAATGGACCTGTGAAACTTATGGAAGCCACGCGAAGGTTGGTTATAGTTTGGAGGTCATTTAGAGAGTTATCCATATACGACCTCACACACAATCATGTCCCCAGGCCTGTAGAAGGACTCATGTTCCCGAGTCGTACATAACATTGAATAGGTCTAAAACAAGTCATGTAGAGTAGTCGTGTCACTGGACACAACCATAAACATGACTTGATCAAACCATGTTAGTAGGCATGTCCATGCCCAAAAAACCAACATGTATGCCACTTTATTGTATGGTGGAACATGATCGTGTACACGGACGTATGTGAGGCCATGTACGAGGTCCTCAAATAGATTTTAAGGCCTATTTTTGAGCCATTCGGTTTGGGTTTTTGTGATCCAATGGCCATGATATTTTCCTGAAGTCCTTAAGTTTGGAATATGATTTTTGAGTGCTCATTTTCCTCCTTTTCACTCTCACTTTGGATGGAAAACAGGAGAGGAAAAAGAGGGCTCGAGGGAAGAAGTGGTGGCAACCAGAGTTCTGTTTTACTCCAAACGACGTGTCGTCTCTGGCATTGGATTGATCGGGCTTCCACAATGATTCTCTATTTATTCTCGCAAGGATTCCGTGGCGGGAAGAAAACCATGGAAGGTAATGATCCCCCTCTTCTCCGTTTTAGAATGCATTATTGCATTCCATGCTTTATTTTGCTTTCAATGTCGGTGATGGTGGCATGGTGGCACTTGGTGCCTCTTATTAGAGGGATTGAGATAACCAAAATTCACTGCAAACCATCGGGGCATGGAATTGCCACCTCGGCTTGAATGTATTACGTTTTTGGATTCCATTTTCGGATGAGGCATTGTTGGGGAAGCCAAATTGCGGTAGGTGGCCTGATTTGGTGATGTTGTTTGACGGCATGTTGGAATTTCACTAGAAGTGCGAATACAACAATATTACTGTTATAATGCTTGTATCTTGTGAGAGTTTGTGATATTTGATTTAGGGAATATGGTGCACATGAGATTTCTAACATTCAGATGTGTCGCTATGAGATTGCTTGAACTAATGATTAAGTCGTTGGAAAGGGTATCAACCTTCTGTCCACGCATAATGGTGCCACAAAGTTGGCCATTGGTCTTTAAACGATGTCACTAAATTAATCTTGAAAAGTGTGTCAGTCGTCAGTATTTAGGTATAATATCGTCGAGAGAGCTTTGTGTCTTTATACATATTGTTGTCGTACTTGATTTGAATAATTACACGAGTTTCAATATACACAAGTTTGTCTTTTGTGTTGTATGATTGCACTTTATAGTATATTAGATTCATACTCGTGAATATGGTTTTATGGTGGATCCAAGGTGATGCCCAGTTGCATATATGTTTGCATCGTAGACTCATTCTTTTAATGCTCAACAGAGAATATGATTGATGTCTATGAAACCCAAACTATAACATGTGAATGCATTATGTTTGTCATTTAATTTATATACGAAATGCTTACTTGCATGGTGATATGGTTCTATGAGATCTGCTAAGATAACCAAGATGAATGGTTTTGTTACATAATTTGTGACCAACTCATAGCTGACCCTCATTTACTCTCTCATGAAGTTTGGTTGCAGGGTACGGATCTGAAGCAGATGCTCGTTAGCCGGATAAAGAGCCTAAAAGAAAATAGCCTCATGAAATATTTCCCCTTCTTGTTTTTTTTACTCTCTTATTGATATTCCGGCCTACACACCGAAATAGACTAGGAAGTACGTTTGATTTGATACGACATATTTGCATAGGCCTTAAGGCCAATGACTTGTGTACCTTTCTAGTTTATGTTGTGGTAGCCCTATCGTAAGTTTCCCCCAAATGATATGAGGACAAATCAAAAGTTTTCAAAAATGGAGTCACAGTAGTACACATCATTGAAGAAACCTTGGAGCAGTAGCAGTAGCAGGAGAAGAAGAATGACAGCAGCCCTAGTAGAAGAGAGGGAAGCAGCAACAGCCCTAGCAGAATCGTCGGCACAGGAGCACGGCAACGCCGACGCAAAGCGCCCAGCACAGAGAAAGGAGAAGAAGAAGATGATGAAGAAGCTTTCCCTTAGCCGACACCGAGAAACGAGGAGCAGGAAGATATCGTAAATCGCAGAAGCAGGGAGACAGTGCGGGAGAAGAAGAGCAGACGACTCGATATAAACAACAAAATCAGCGGTTAGCGGCAACATCGGGTCAAAGCACTGCTCCAGGTCACAATCCCAATCTCAAATAGTGAATACTTGGCTAGCCATGTGTCAACACAAAAGACCTACTCAGCCACCTTATCCAGCACCATAACAGCCAGCACAACATCCAAACATAAGTCCACCCACCAAATACCAAACTCGAAGTACTCAAAAATAAAAATCAAACGAAATATTCTCGTAAAAACGTACTGCCTTTATGTTATCATCATCGGGGATTGTAAATCAACTATTTATATAAAATCAAAAATTATAATATGTTGTGCGCCATATTTGGTTCGTCACATATGTAGACACTCTCTTTTGGTAGTTATACTTCCGCTTTGCCATTATAGTACTTGTATTGAGATTTACTAGTTCATGTCTTGTTTTAATATTGTGTTTGTGATGAATGTATGTTGTGGTACCTCGACTGAACCTCGTATTATATAGCTATTATAGATGCGGTGTTACATCGATGCCTTGAAATGTCGATGGGTTTAAAACTTCTCCATTGTGAGGGCGTCTGTTTGTGTGTCCTTTGGCACGTCGTTATCCTCTGACATGCCATCGCCACTTATGCTGCCTCCGCTGGCTCAAGCCGCTACCGTCGCTGGACAACTTGCCCGAGCCGCCCGGGGGGGGGGGGGGTATGTTCGTCATTTTTTGGAAAATTGGTGATCCATGTGACCGGGATCGAGCAGCGTCGTTCGTCAACTCCAAATCTAGCCAGACACAATTATCAACACGTCCTTTCAAGAAAGCTATACAATGACCCGCATGCCTTCATTTGAAGAGAAGCAACCAGAGAAACAAGAGAAATCCCTAAGATTTTCCGGCGAGGACGTGAGACTTAGATTGTTCCTTCGCTCTGAATCCTCTTTGTTTGCTCTCAAGTCAGCTCGCGCTCAATGCTCACGTGGACGCTTCAGCAAGCACATGAGAAGACATAGAAGAATGTTCTCGTGGAATCTCCATGGACTTCTTTTTTACTCTTTTCTCTATCTTCAAAACTTGTAAATGGAGAGGATGTCTGTCACCCTTCTGGAAACTCAAACTCTAGTAAACTAAAGGAATCCAATGGATTTTGTTCTGACACGGATCTGGTCACGTGGTTTTTCACCCTTTCTGGGTTTTTCATGTTAAAACGTCCCACTTGTCATTGTTGTTGGTTCTCTTTTGACTATTTGTGTGATTGTCCCAACTTCGAGCTAGGCCGGTCCGATTCTCCGGACCGAAGGAAAACTAAGTGACCCGCAACAGGTTGGTACTATCTGTGGAAAAGTTTTTCCAACTCAACAACAAATTTTTGAGGATTGTGCTTGCCCTAGGCAAGCACCCCCAACTGATAGTAATGGCAAAAGAAGGCGCACTCGTTGCGGACTGGGTAACTTGCAAGGAGCCAAACAATCAAACCTCCAACAACCCACCTGTCGGCAGCACGCCGTGCCTTGAGTAGATAATCGTCGCACAAGCATCTTTAGTGGAAGAGCGGATCTGTCAGATGGACGAATGCCAGGCTCAGGAGCTCTCCCTACTAAAGGACTTAAGAGGTTCTCGGGCCCCCAAAGTAGTTCTTGCAACAAAGGATCAAACATCATTCTCTTTAAGCCATCGCCATAGAATGTGTGTTTGGCATGACAACGATTATGATCACCACTAAGAAGTCAAACTCATGAAAGTACATTATGACAATCCTGGGCAAGAAGAGTTCTCTTGAGAAAGAGAATAAGCGATGAGATAGGAGTATCAGAACTCTTCACTCTGTGTATGATGTTTACTAAGTGAAATTTATACTTTTTGGGGACATAGTTTCTTCTAAGGGGATATGGGTTGCAACACCACAAATTTCTATTTGATTGAGGCTATAATGGACCTATGAAGCTTAGGGAAGCCGCGTGAAGGTTGTTGATATCTTGGGGGTCATTTTCAGGGTTTTATCCATATACGACCTGACACACGACCGTGTCCCCAGGCCTGTAGAAGGACTCGTGTTCCCGAGCAGTACACAACATTGACTATGTCTAGAATAAGTTGTGTACATCAATCATGTCATTGGACACGACCTTAAACATGACTTGACCAAACCATGTTAGTAGACATGTACACGTCCAAAAAACCAACCCGTATGCCAGTTTATTGTATGCTGGAATAAGACCGTGTACACAGATATATGGGAGGCCATGCATGGGTCCACAAACAGATTTTAAGGCCGATTTTTAAGCCATTCGATTTGGGATTTTGTGATCTAATGGTCATAATATGTTCCTGAAGTCCTTAGGTCTGGAATATGAGTTTTGAGGGCTCATTTTCCTCCTTTAAAGTCTCTCACTGTGGTTGGAAAAGAGGAGGGAATAAAGAGGGCTCGAATAAATAAGAAGTGGAGGCAACCAGAGCTCTGTTTTACTCCAAACAATGTGTCGTCGCTGGTATTGGATAGATCGGGCTTCCACAATCATTCTCCATCCACTCTTACAAGGATTTCGTGGCAGGAAGAAAAGTGTGGAAGGTAGCGATCCCCCTCTTTTCGATTTTAGGAAGCATTATTGCACTCCATGCATTATTTTTGTTTTCAATGCTAGTGATGGTGGCACCTTGTGCCTCTAATTAGCGGGGTTGGGATATCCACAATTCATTGCGAACCACTGAGGCATGGGATTGCGACCCCGACTTGAATGCATTAGATTTCCGGAATCTTGTTGGGGTAGTCAAATCGCGATAGGTGACCTGACTCAATGATGTTGCTAGACGTGACATGTTGGAATTTCATTAGAAGTGTGAATGCGGCAATACTACTGTTATAATGCTTGTATCTTGTGAGAGTTTGTGATATTTGATTTGGGGAATATGGTGCACATGAGATTTCTAACATTCTGATGTGATGCTATGAGATTGCTTGAACTAATGATTAAGTCGTTGGAAAGGATATCAACCTTCAGTCTACGCATAATAGTGCCACAGAGTTGGTCATTGGTCTTTATACACTGTCACTAAATTAATCTTGAAAAGTGTTTCGGTCGTCGGTCTTTAGATATAATGTAGTCGAGAGAGCTTTTTGTTTTTATACATACTATCGTCGTACTTGATTTGAATAATTATACGTTAAGTTTCAATATACACAAGTTTATGTCTTTTGTGTTGTATGATTGTGCTTTATGGTATATTAGATTCATACTCGTGAATATGGTTTTGTGGTGGATTCAAGATGATGTCTAGTTGCATATATGATTGCATCGTAGGTTCATTCTTTTAATGTTCAACATAGAGAACATGATTGATGTCTATGAAATCCAGGATATAACATGTGAATGCATTATGTTTATGTCTATGAAACTCGTATAGGTTCGATTTCGAAATTTTAGAACCTGAACCGACCCACGGTTCTAAATTGTAGAACTGAACCAAAAATAGCGATTTGGTTCCGGTTTTATTTTCGGTTCTGGTTCGATTTTTGGTTCGATTTTTGGTTCTTGTTCGGCTCTCGGACTATGTTTGACTCGGCTGCAGTGATGAGAGAGTCAGCAGTGAGAAAATCTTTTTTTTTTTTGCAGAATGGTTGAAAAATCTGTGAAACTGTTTGTAAGTGCTTATTTCTCAATGCCGTTCAGAAATAGAAAACTGTTTCAACTATTTGGAAGAAACAGTGGTGGAAGAAGCTGCGATTTTTTTCATAAAGTTAATAAAAATCAAATTAAAATGCTAATATTGTATTGTTAGACATACAAAATTAAAACCACATAGCATAACCAAATAAATTTGTCCCCCAACATTGACATGCATCACAAACTTTTACGAGTTTTGAATTTGATCTGCTATGAAGTCTCATAACGCTGCCTTAGTAGTTGACCCAGACCCTTCAGTGTTAACAAGATCTATGTTAGGATCGACATTACTTAGGTTTTCCCCTGTTCTATGCTCGTAAGCCTCTGGGTCTACCAAATTTTCATCATCATCACATGGACCAAACTCTAGATCAACGCGTGAAGGATGTCGTCGTATGTAGTTGTGTAGATCAACGCGTGTACGGTGGCATCCCTCGTAGGATACTCCATCTTTTTTCTACACCCCAAATGTTTTTTCAATTACGCTTTGAAACGAAGAATAAGTTTTATTGAACATTTCACGCCGTCCTTCAATCGGTCTTTCACCCTTGCAAAGTCCGGCAAGTGATATCTCGTTTCGGGATATGACTTCAGTAATCCATTTTGTAATGGATAACCCGCATCTACTAGATAATATTTTCCTGTAATAACCAACTAAATTACAATTCATATATATTTTTTACATAATAATTTACAAATTAGAAAAATAATGAAGTCGCACTTTGAGGAGGATATAGGAAGTTACACCTTGCATCCCTGTCAAAAATAGTGGCAATGACCATGACATTGATCTATAAAAAAAAATTATGGGAATGAGAAGGAAATACCAAGGAAAATCCGTCAAAAATCTGAACACTAGCAAAAATCTGTCAAAAATCAGTCAAAAAATGCCCTAAGAAAGATGATCTATAAAAAAAAACTGAACACTAGCAGGAGGATCTTCCAAAATGCACAAAAATGGGAAGGAGAAGGAAATACCAAGGAGAAGGAGAAGCTAGGTGCTGAGTACTTGCGTCGGCGAGCACCGTACACCAGTCCGCGAGAGAGGAGATGATATTGTGCTCTGTCGAGGAGGGAGGAAAATGACTGGAGTCCGTCGGGGAGAGAGGAGAAGGCCGCCGGGCGGAATGTCGCGCGCGGGGAGGGGCAAATCGCGGAAAACCTAACAACTTAGCGGGAGGGGGAAAGTCGCAAATAGGCAAAAGCGGAAAATAGATTTCTAATCGCGCCTGGGGAGGCACGACAAGAATAGAGGTAAAAACCATGTATATTTTGAAAATCTATTTTGTCATCGCTCCTTCCAAATAGCTGTTTGGCGCGACTTTTCAAAAATCTCCAGTCCACAACACCAATAACATGGAGCCAAACAGAGCCTCAGTTTTGGTTTGGTTCTCATTTCCGGTTTTGTTCTCGGCTCCTTAAATTTAAGGAATAAACATGTTACATTAAAAAAAATAAATGCAAAACAAATATATGATCGGAATCTCATGTGTTACCAACAGAATGCTCAAATTTTAGGCTTCTACATGTATTTATCTGAATAATTTAGGCTCTATTTGTTTGGGCGTTTCGGTGCTCCGTTTTGGGCAAACGCCGCCGGAAGGCGGGTAAACAAATGAACCTCCGACGGCGTTTGCTCCGTTTCCACCCGCCCGCCTTGAGAAACGCCCCAAAAAACTCAGTTTGAAGCAGTCACCTTACCTCTCCGTTTCGAACACTCCATTTCCATCCGCCAGATCAATCCGCCACCACCGAAACAAATGAAGCCTTAATTTGGTTTAACCTTGAAAAAACCAACCTGCAATTGTAGTTGGTACCTTGAACAACAAGTTTTAGTATGAGTTTGCTTCATTGAAGCTGCAACCTAGTAATTTAACTAATAGATTGCTCAAATTTAGGCTCCGTTTGGTTGGGCTGTTGCTGATGGAAAGCTGCTGATGAACTGTTGCTGATAGAAAAAGTGCTGATTCTGGAAAACAGAGTTTTGTTAAAAAACTGTTTGGGTGAAACGGAGTTTTCAAAACGGAGTTTTCAAAAAGTTGTTTGGATACAAAACGAAGTTTTGAGCGAATTTTTTTACATCCTGAATTTTCCTGTTCCAAATCTGCTGCAGCTAATCTAGTATTCGAATTCTCGTGAATCTGTGGTTGATTTAAATCCGTACCTCTGTTTCACTTCCACATCTCATGAATGTTCAATGCATACTAGCTAAATATAAAATTTATTTCAAAAAAATTACTCCAGATCAGAGCAAGGAGGATCTAAGTAGCTGCAGCAGATTTAAATCCGTACCTCTGTTTCACTTCCACATCTCATGAATGTTCAATGCATACTAGCTAAATAGAAAATTTATTTCAAAAAAATTACTCCAGATCAGAGCAAGGAGGATCTAAGTAGAGGAGATTAGGGAAAACTCTAGAAATATTGTCCGAGTCCAATGAATTACAGATCCCGATCAAGGATGAGAGAAATACCAAATCAAATCAAAACAGAAAGCAAATCCATATCAAGAGAGAAAGAGATCGAGTGATAGAGGACCATGAGAAGGTGGAGAAGAAGAAGAAGAAGATGAAGAAGAAGAAGAAGAAGAAGAAGAGAAGAAGAAGAGAAGAAGCAGAAGAAGAAGAAGAAGAAGAAGAAGAAGAAGAGAAGAGAAGAAGCAGAAGCAGAAGGAGATCGGGAGACTGATTTGCGACCGTAGTCGTCAGGATCTCGAGCTCTCCTCCTCGTCGCGCTCCGCTCGAGCTCTAGGGTTGCGGCAGAACGCAAAGGTTGCGGCTGAACGCAAGATTTTCCAGCGGTTCGCGATCAATAGGAAGCCGCGGAATTTAAGAACCGGCGGTTCTTGAAACAGCAACGCCAAACATAGCTTATGGGTAAAATAGAGGTGCGTTTCAAACGCACCGTAGGCAAAAAGCCCAACCAAACGCCACCTTAAGCTTCTACATGAATTTAATTGAATAATTTTTTATTTACTTTGTTATATGTCGGCCATTATTTTTTAGGAAATACGGCGCCCACGGAACACACAAGAATCGCAGAAAGATAGCAAGCAAAAACATACAAGGATTTTAACATGCAAAAACCCCAAAACCGGGGAAAAAATCACAACCACTCGCGCCTAGAAAATCCACTATGAAGAATAATCAAAAGGGAATACACCTCTCCTCTTCTGCCGCTCCTCCTCAGATTTTCTAACACTTAGAATCCTAAATGAAATTGTGGTCAGTGTCCAGTATACCCAACACAGTCAGACTCCACAATCTAACAATCATTTATCAATGATGATAATACAATGAATAATATAAGTTGCATATTACTTTTTTCTGGTTTGGTCATGGGTATTCATATTGTTAAGATAACTAAAGAGTTAGGCTCTGTTTGGGAGGACTTATTTTCACCGGTCAAGATGTTACGACCGCATGGTCCGGTTCATGCGGTCGGTTAATTAAGGTCCGGTTCTTGCGGTCGTAACCGCTTGACCGGTGAAAATATGTTATCCCAAACGGAGCCTTAGCATGTAGGATGGATGTCATATTTTATATAATAATCTGGGCACATTATACATATATCGATTAATATACAAATCCTTGCAGCCATTTTGACCGCTGATTGCTTAATGTTTATAAACCGGAGACACGGAGAGCCATTCATTGATTCACTTTTCACGAGATTTAAATTAAGTTATTACTTATTAACTATTAATTAATATAAATTATAAATTAAATTATTATTTAAATTGGTTCGGGTCGGTTCTCGGGTACCCGACCATAAGTCCCGACTCCCGAGAACCGAATTGAACCGCCGGTTCTATTTTTTAAAGAACGACGTGCCTGAACCGAACCACTAGGGAACCTACCCAAACCGTCCCGCTCGGCTCGGTTTTGTTTTGATTCTCGGTTCTTTGGGTACTTATGCACGCCCCTAACTGCCGTCGTACTTGATTTGAATAGTTATAAAGTGGGGTATTGGTTGCTTGGTCTATATAAGAGTATATTGTTGGTGTACACATTAGCTATTATGAGATTTTGATAGACGCAAGTTGATGTCTTGTGGTATATTAGATTCATACTCGTGAATATGGTGTTATGGTGGATCTGTGGGTGATACCTCGTTGCATATCCATTTTTTAATGCTCAACATAGAGAACATGAATGGTGTTTGCGACACCAAGGCTATAGCATGTGAATGTATTATGTTTATGTCATTTGTATACAAAGTGCTAATTTGCAAGGTGTTATGGTTCCAAGCGGTCCGCAAAGATGGCCAGGATGAGTGGTTTGTTACACGGTTTGTGGCCAATTCATAACCGAGCATCGTTTACTCTCATGAAGTTTGGTTGCAGGGTACGGATTAAAAGCAGATGCTCGCTAGCCGGCTAAAAAAGGCTAAAAGAAAATAGCCTCATGAAAGTTTTTTCCTTCTTGTCTTTTGTACTTTCTTTCAATGATGTTCTGGCCAGCGCATCGAGATAGACATGGAAGAATGTTTGATTTGATATAACATGTTTGCATATGCACAAGGCCAATGACTTGTGTATCTTTTTAGTTTATGTGGACACTCTCTTTTGGTAGTTTATACTTCCGCTTTGCTATTATAGTTGTATTGTGATTTACTTGTTCATGTCCTGTTTTAATTTGTGTTTGTGATTAATGTATGTTTTGGGTGCCCTACCGGACCTCAAATTGTATAGTTATTATGAATGTCGAGGGGTTTTGGGACTCCTCCATACTCATGAGGGAGAGTCTGTGTGATTAGTGGTGATGGACATATATCATAACTAAAACTATCTTGTTTTAGAAGAGTACGTGTATGTGTGTAATATCATGTGATTATTTAATCATGATTAGTATTAATTACTACTAATTATAGATTAATAATCACGTTTGAGCATTCAATTATCAAATAGAGCCGAATTTTAGAAAACAAAGTCAACAGTTAGACTCAAAAGGTCAAAAAACTTATGGATTGATATATTATTTGCTAAAATCTGAGATAATTAGAAAAATCACGTTTTTCGGCACAACTGACATGAATCTTGAGAAACGGAGTCCTTTAATTAACTCACAACGTTGAAAAATATAGGAAAAAACATTATTTGTTGAAATTGAAATTCGTGAGAAAAAATGCATTTTTCGGTGCAACCGGTGCAAATATCAAGAAACTACGTCAACCAATAGAATTGGAACAATGAAATATATTACAATTGAAATTTTATTTGTCGAAATGGGGGCACACATAGAAAAAGTGCAATTTGGTGAACAATTTGGCAAAACGGAGGTCGAAATCGGATTCGGAATGTCAAAAAGCCCGAAGGTAAGTATTTTTCGTAATTTTCCAGAACCTAAAAGGGACACAAAATGAGCAAAGAGAGGAGAGAATGTCACGTGGCACCACATGGCAGTTGCCGACGCCACATGGCGTCCACCAGGCGCCACGTGGTGGCTTCAGAAGCACGCCAAGTGCTTGGGCACACGCGGGCCACTCGTCGGCCCGTGTGGAGGCCTGCCATTGGCCCAAGTGGTGGGCTGGGAACGCTCCTGAGCATGCCCATCGCACGTGTGGTCCAGATGGATGTCGCGTGGTGCCCGTACGGGCGACGTGTTGCCCATCCGAGAGACTGAAAGCAATCTCTTTGGCTTGATATGATTTTTTTGCATTTCTGGGTAGGGGTGAGGAGCGATAACCGAAAACTGATAAAACCGATCAAACCGGCCGAACAACACCGATTTTGAATCCGAGTTGCTGTCCGGTGTTGGTTTGGTTTGTAGCTTTTGAAAACCGGAGGTTTAACGGTTTGGGTCGGTTTTCAAGTTGTAAAAACCGACCAAACCAACTAATATTATAATAATTTTAAATTATGTATATGTAAGCTTCTATTTGATATTTTGATTTGGATCAATGAATGTGGGTTTCCATAAATTATATTATGTATATTGTATTCATGAATCATTCCATAAATGTTTAATTAATTATTCCATAAATTATATTATGTATACTGTATGCCTGAATCATTCCATAATATGGGCTCATCAGCTAGACCATGTCCAATTTTGTCCGTGAAGTATGGAAGGCCTGGTTTTCGATTTTCCGTGATTCCTGAATCCTGAAGGAGGCCTACATAGTTGTAGTTAATACTTAATAATAAATATATAAAAAAATTTAGGGCTTCTCAGTTCTCACGAGACCGTCATGTCACATTTGTATGAGGCGTCGTCGTGCCGATCGTGAGGTGTGAAAGAGAGAAGTTGCCTGCGTCGCCATGAATTATCGAAGGACTGGTTTCCTTTCCTTGTTGTTGCATGTGTCGCCGTAGGAGAAGCTGCCTTCGAGCTCTTACCATTGCCTCAGGCGCCGATCGTAAGGTGTGAAAGAGAGAGTCCCGCTCGAACCGATCAAGTTCGATTCGGGTCAGTTTGAACAAACCAAAAACCGAGCCATGTCGGCTCGGTTTCAATTTGGGTCCAAACCATCCCAAAGCGAACCGCTCACACCCCTATTTCTGGGAGCTATAGAACTCGGATTGAGGGCAATTTTGGAGGCGTTGTGAAACCCTTATAAATACTCATCCAATGGGCTACCTTTATCAATTCAATTCAATTCAAGTCTCTGAGAATTTAAGAGAGGTGGTGCTAGGGAGGAGAGAGAAAGTTTTGGATCGCTGCCAAACTTTCGAGGAAACTCCAAGAGGGGCTTGAGATCGAGCTAGTTTTTGACCTCGTCTTGTGACGAAGTCTTACTAGGTGTTACGAAAGCGACGCCAAAATAATAATTTCTTCGAACACACAATTAATTATCGGAGTGCTATCAGATTTATGCCAAAGTGCGGACCTTGCTAAGAGGAGGTCTAGTGTTCAGATTTGGGAGCGTGAAAATTGAGGTAGGTGAAAAATATTATAATATTAATGTCTTGCTAGTTATTATTTTTTGTAACTTTTGCAGATAATTTTTTATACTTAAATGCTGCCGAAATAATTACGATAACTCGCTAGGCATGACGAATGGTTGAGTCGCTTGTATTCAAGTGATAATGATGTCCCGAGTTGTAGAGTGCATGCATATTAATAATGTGAAAATGCTATGTTAATTACCATGCAAAAATACAATATTTAATAATTTATTTATGCATACTAAATTATCATGAGGTCTAACCAATATTATTTTAGTCAAGTGTGGTCTTTTATGACTTGACTGATCTTGGACGGTTGCGATCAATGTGAATAATAAGATGTGTCGATGCACAATATTATTAAAAGGATTATAATATTAATGAAAATAATTACGCACGTAGAATTATTGTGAGGTCGGGCCGGCGTTATTATAAGATCAGTCCATTATGGTCGTTTGCGACTAGACTGATCTCCGGGTAATAATTAGTCAGTTTGCGACGAATAAAAACAATTCAAGATAAACTGTTATAGAATGATGACTACTTGAACATTATTATATTGTTGTGTGGTGATGTGCACTAGTATATTAGTCTAGTATTTGACTCGATGAGATATAAGTGGGTAATGCTGTATAAAATCTTTTTGTGATCTTGTCCGCGGGCATATAAATTTTAGGGAGTAGAGCTCCCTAAAGACTATTTTGCGGTGTAGTTCCGGACGCATATTTTGTGAGCTGAACCCATATCGGCGGATTCACTATCCACAAGACATAATGGGTCTCAACTGAGACTAAAAAGATAGTGAGCCTTTAGTTAAGCCAACCGGTGTACTACAAGCGCTAACTAATAATTGAGCTATTTTTCTATAAGAAAAATATATTTGGACAAGGGACACGAAACATGTGCTGATATGCTTATTTTGTTTATTGCTTCCACTATAATACTCTGTTTTTCTAATGTGCATTGCATACATAAATATTATATTATTCTTCTAGAGGAGAGCAATCAAAGATGATTATCAAGTCTACTAATATTTTTAGGTACTTACGAAGATCAGGGCGACGAAGTACAGTGAGAAAGACCACTTTATATTAGGTAGCATGTAAAGATGTAAATGCAAGAGAAATATATATGTGTGGCAAGTTGCACTTGAAAAATATTAAAATATCAATAAAATGTATTTATTTCTTGCTTTTGCTTTGCGTATTGCAAAAGATCCAAACTGCATTACAGTTCCCGCCTCATTAACTCGAGCTTATTGGGTCAGAGTGTGACTGTGTGTGTGTTTCTATGTGTGTTTACGTATCTGTCTGTCTGTGTGTACTATGTATAAGCAAAGAAGAGTCTTTTGTGTAACAATAACATGTTACTACATTGCATAAATAGATGATCTCATAAAAAATAATCGCGACCTCAAAGATGGAGAATTTGACATGCAATAGAGGCCACATCTTTGACATTCTATTTCCATTCCTATATGATTGCATACAACAATAATAAAACATTCTAAGCTTCATATCAAGCTCAAATCTCAAATGACATGCAAAGTAAGGCATCAAGAGCCTTAACCTATCTTGCAAGTGAAAATTTCATTCATATGCTTGTTTTTAATCTCTATAATAATAACATATAGTTGTTGATTTCATAGAGCCAACTATAACAGTCAACTACAATGAATATATATTTTCTCAATTCATTGCAATGATTTTTATATTCTGAGATGAGAAAAATCATAATTAAGATTATGCTTTTTCTTCATCTAGACATTTCTCGTACATTGGGGGCGTCATTTTGTAGCACTCTTCTAGCATATAACACTCTCTTGCATGCACATGCTCTACTTGAGATGATGATGATTGTGAAGTCAATCGTGAAAATGCATGAAGCATTTAGGTAATTGCAGGCACAAATACTCTTTTTTTGAAACAATATTTTAGGTCAAATCACCGCCGAACTCATTCATATGTGATCAAACATTAGCAAAACAACAAGACCTCGAAAAAAAATATGAAGGTTCTTCTAAATGCAAGTAAACAATTATGATGCGTTTACTATTTCAATTTAATGTCATTGCTGCTAAAAAAACCTATATCTAAGCGGTAGAATATAAAAAAAGATGAACCTAACATAGAAAAAAAATCAAGGACGTGAATGAAAGCTTCGTCTCCACATTCAATTTAAGCTTTGTTTGGGGTAGTGGAAAAACATTGGTGGAAAATCAATGATGACATTATAGCTGTTTAGAAAGATGTTTTGAAAAAACCATAGATTGTTTGGAAAATCTCAATTCAAGTGATTTTCAAAAAGATATTTTGCATTTTTTTTGTCTAGAACAACTTTTTAATAGTAGTTGTTTAGTTTTTTTTAGTAATAATAAGTTGTTTTATGTTAATCATTTATCACATAAATAAATAAATATTATATAAATTCTAAATAAACAGAATAAAAAAGGCTAGCACACTGCATCAATTTTTGCATTTAGCAACATTTGAAAATTATTACCTAAAACTACAAACGGTTGCCAAAATATTGAAAACTATTGTGATAGGGTGTTGCCTATGCCCGCGTTATTAAAGACCAACGACAACAATTTTCATACATTTAATCAACACTATACAAAGACTATTGTCTGTACCCTTTGTAGAGACAACAATTTTTTGATAGACCTATCACAACGTTTTAGAGATTGTTGACTTGTAGCACTAGGGGTGGTAGCCAACTGCTTCGAGAATGCTCCAACACCTAGGAGTGGTGTTTACGGCGTGGAGGAAGGTCTTCAAGGGCATCAAGAGGCTCTCTGACGAGTTTGATCGGCTCCGACAATGGGGGTTTCGTGCTACTTTCACGCTTTCAAGCAAGTAGAATCGGGAAACGAGAAAGATTGATGGGGTTAGAAAGAATGTGAATAACTATTTTAAGTCTTAATTTTGATGTGTGAATAACTATTTTTTGTGCGAGTAGTTGTTTTGGCTGAGATTAAATAGGAGTAGGAGCATTTTTAACATGTTGCAAAATATAATTTTAATAGCCAACATATTATAATTGTTGTTTAAACTGAGTTAGCAAATGCAACATTTAAAAAAAGGAAGCTGTTATTAGCAAGCCCACTTTCGTTACTAGCAAACCAGAAAAAAATAGATTCAGTCATTTTTTGCATTTCTTTCTCTTCCCAAAAATTATTACTAGCAAACCAATCTTGTTTTTTGTAATATTTGTATTTTTAAATTTTGAGCCCCAAATATTTCTCATTTGAAAAAGTGATAACCATGAAAGTTGAAGATTTCATCGAGATCTACAACTTTTATGTTGTCTATTTTGTGATTTGAAGTAGTTTAAGTCTCCAATTTGGGCCCAAAAAAAGACACACACGGAATGAGTCGTCAGTACAGATTTTCGGGGTGATTTTTTTGGGGCCGAAATCAACAGTCTAAACTGCTTCAAATCAAAATGTATTCAACATGAAAGTTGTAGATCTAGTCGATCTCTACAACTTTTATGTTGAACACTTTTTAATTTGAAGCAGTTTAAGCACTCAATTTTTCACCCGAAAAAGTCACGCCGATCCGAGGCGTCCGTACATATGTTCGGCGTGACTTTTTTGAGGGGCCAAATCGGGGGTCTAAATTGCTCCAAATGAAAAAAGGGTTTACCATGAAAGTTGTAGATCTCGTCGAGATCTACAACTTTTATGTTGAACACTTCTCACAAAAATGTACATATAAGACACAATTCAAAAAGACGTATATATTCTTATATACACCTAACTCGTATATACAACACACCTTATAGGAATTAGAAATCAAATATATTTCAAAACCGGGCGATATTTGGTTTAAAGATTTTAGTGCAGATGATGATATTTTGTTGAAAAAGAAGTTTGGACATACTAAATAAAATTTTGCGGCATTTTGAATCATTTCTAATGCTAATATAAGTGGTTGAATGAATACATTTGAAATCATTTGTAATGTCATTATATGTATTGAGTTATTTTGAAAAAAATGAATGTTTTAAATATAATTTAATTTTTTTTAAAAAAAAATTATATTGCTTAACTAGTAACAAAATAGTTTTCAAATAGTCATTTTGAAAATTGAGGGTTTGCTAATAGTAATGATTTGATAAAAATCAAATTGAATTTGCTAGTAACAACACTCTTAAAAAAATATTACCAGTAATAAATAAGAGAACATATATTGAATGTTGGGTCAAATGTGTTGCCTAAAACTATTACTCTATTGCAACAAAAAAAATTGTTTCATATTATATATTTAGACAACATTTTATAAATGTTGCAAAATATAGTGTAGCTAAAAACAAAAATGTTGTAGCTGTGGCGAGAAACAAGATCGCGAACGAGTGAAAAATTGTAAGTGTGAGAAAACTATTTGTGGTGGCTAGAAAGAAGGAAGACAGATCGTGTATGGTCCAATCGTGACTTTCGTAAGCCCAGAGCGAGCATAGGAGGAAGAAGACGATCCTTGCAAGTTGCCGCGCGGCGGACCCGCAACCCAAGCTACAGAGCACCAGTGCCGCCACTCGAATTCTAATACCCAAAGCGCTCCCGCGACGCAGCCTATTGCCCACAGGTAGCTGTAGTGCTCTTCTCTCACCTCAAGTTGTATCAGGAGCGTCCTGTCGCCTTGATTCACCAAACGCACTGTAACCGCAAGCAACTAGTGGATTTTGATCGACACAGATCCGATCACGTGATTTTTTACCCAATTGAGTGGTTTTTCCACGTCATCACATCTTGAGTCGATCTTTCCTTTTCTCTGACTGTGTGCGCGCTCGACCGCCCCGCAAGCTAAGGCGGTCCAATTGAATCCGGTCCGACCGAGACATCGAGTTAGTCCGCAACAAAAATAATAATCGCTAAGGTTATAATACATTTTTTGAAATTTAAAATAAAAATAAAAATTTATAACCAAGAAGAATAAAATTTAAAAGATAAAATTTTTAACAAATCACCCGTTCTCCCGTGATGTAGTAGTGATTACCCAGACTCCATTGGGTGGATTAGGATTCTTTCCGGTTCGAGTGAACTTGATAGTATCCAATTCACTGTCCTGATTTGATCTCCCAAATTCGATGGCAAGCTGAGCTCAACACTTAAAGGTGAGCTGAATTGGCGACGTGACTTTTGCAATTATTTATTCTCCACCGTTGGATGATGAACTGGATACTATCCAGTTCATCAGAATTGGAAAGGATCCAGTTCCCCATTTGGCAAGGCATTTTTGCTCCAGTGAGTTTAGACAAAAATGATATTATCATGCAATATATGTTTGTCATGCCAAAGGTTATGATCTCATCATTACATTGAGAACATTAAACGTCAATGATCATTAAAGAATAACCAATCAAACAGTAAACTACTAAATAAGTAGATAAAATTCACACATGATAAGAATCAAACTTATAATCTTTCTATCATGAAGCCTCAACTTATCCAACTGGGCCAAACATCACTGACAATGATTCATAACTAACAGCCGTGCCAAACATGAAATTATTCGGTCCGAAGCCCGTTCCGAAATCTCCGTCCAGGAGCTATAATTTTTTGCCATGCGAAAGAAGTAGGGGTGACGATCAAAAACTAAAAAACCACCAGGATTTGTGAATTGATGGCCCATCAAGATCCAGTTCTCAGGCTTTGTTTGGCGTGGGGTTTTCGCCGGCCGTTTGAGGCAAACGCCGCCGGACGGCGGACAAACAAACGGCCTCCGGCAGCGTTTGCTCCGTTTCTCCCCGCCGCCCCTAAAAAACGCCGCAAACCGCCCCGTTTCGATTCCGATCTTCCCGCCTCATGTTCGATTCCGATCTTCCCGTCGGATGGGCCCGCCACCGCTGTGTTAAATAAAGCCCAATACTTTGTTTAGGTTCGAATTCTCGATTGCCGGTCTGTTGGCCCAAACCCTTCACATAAGAACATTTTAAAACCCTAATTCTCACCCTCTTCCCCGTGCTTTGCGACCATTTTCCCTTCTCAATCTCATTGAGCCATGGCTGTAGCTCGGTTGCTGGGAATTCATCGCCTCCATCCAACGTTTCATCCTGTTTCGCTTTCTCCCTCGTATTGTGGTCTAATCACAAGTTTTTTTTTTATTTTCATTCTACTTTTCTCAGAAAGTGAGACTGATAACTTTCTTCCTGCAGCTGCGGGAGCTATTGGAGAGATTTCAATGTGAAAAGTGAAGGTAGTTTGCATGTATGATTGAATTCTGAAACATGTACACATTACTACTGCTACGCTTCTCACGGATTGCCTAGTTTTTACCTAGTCAATATTGTCAGGAATCACTCGCCCAAGTACTGTCTCGCGTTCTTACTCAATTAATGACATTACTGATCAAAATGTGAGTGGTTCAGCCTGTTCTGATGTCGTGGAAGTTCTTTCAGGCTAACTTATTTCAAGAAATTCTGTGATTCAAAGCAGTATTATAGTCTTATCTATTTCTCCCAGGTATCAGAATTCACTATCAATTGCGGTGGAATGAGGTGGATGTCGATGATGAGAGTTCCCCGCGGAGCACAGCAGGTGACTGCATATTCCCGTTTTATTCTTCATTTCCTTTGGGTGTTTTTCTATATTAATAGAGTTGAATCTGTTAGTTAAAAATGCTTTCCTAACCCAGGCTCCGTTTGGCATCCAAACTCACCACCGGAGCAAACCAAACAGAACCTTAGATCACAATGTTTTTGAATGTCTGCAAGTATCAACCAAACGGAGCCTCAGAACACGGTGGTTATGAACCGCCTTCGTGAACGCCGGTCTCACCTAAGAAGCTCTATTCACTTTTATGTTCAAAACTAGAGCTTTCTTTTCTTAGTGGCAGTCATAACCGTTGTAATGCCAAACATACATTCTAAGACGATGTTGTTTTTGACCAAACACAGCCTAAATATTATACTTTTAACTATTATCTTGGTCACATTTGACTAACTGTCAATGAAGCAGAAGTAAACCTGGTTATTAAGATAACCTGGCACTAAGATATTATTGAGCCAAATCGCCCATTCACAAACTAGTGAAATTATCAAGTCTATTTTGGCCTAGAAAAGATAGTTGTAGTTGGACCTAAAAGTCTTAAACATCACACTATCACAAATGATCCTAATATTTAATAAAATAGATCGGTGAATCCATGTCGTGAATGAAAAAGAAAGAGAAAAACACATCAGATTTCATGAATATGTGCACCATTTTAAAACGATCTCGATTCTAGACAATGAAAATTGTTATTAATTTTACTCTGCTTCTTTCAACTTGGGATCAAATGACATTTGTAGCTGGTGAATAAAACACCAAGACATTATAAACTGATACGAAATATTTCATATTGATCTTGCCAAACTTTCAAATGGATAGATAAATTAAGAAAAAGAAATCAGAGATTATGACAATATATGCTGCAATATTCCTTGATTGATGTATTCAACTTATGACCTACAAAACATCATTTGTGGAAAGATACATATTTCATCATAAAGTGTAACATAGCACTGTGATGGTGGGAATATTGTCTTTAAATTTAGTTATTTCATTCTTTTTGGCTAATAGTTAGAGTATCAATTAGTTAGAAATATATAACTCTAATGCATATGGGAATTATCTTGTTTGAGAATTATGGCTCAAGCATTGTCTTATGGAATTGACCTTAGATTTAAATATTACTTGTTTACAAGAAACCATTTAATACGAGAAATTTATGTACAGTAGAGAGAGTTATAATTTATTCTATCTTGGAAAAGTTAATGACGGCTAAATAATTCAATGATAAAATTGTTGAGATGAGTAAGGTTAATGATATTAATCTACGATGATTGCTATCAAGATAATTATTTGTAAGGGCATTGCAAATGTGCTTAGTGATTATGCTATCCAAAGCAGATGAAAAGAATGTTTCTTGGGGTTTACTTAGATGGGCTAAGGTTATAGTATGATAAACCGTGCCATGAATTATGCTGGCTATGGAGTAAGAGATGGAAATGTATTGCGAAAAGTAGTACTTCATTTTTGCAGTATCTTGTCTTGTATTAAGGACCTGTTTGGCGGGGTGGCACTTGTGTTGCATGCCGCAACTTTTCCTACTGCCCCGCCAAACTCTTTATTTGGTGCAGGCGGTGGCAAGAAGCCACCACCCTTTTCCCGCCGCGGGTGGGGACCCGCGGTAGGAAGCAGCAACGATGCTATTCCTAAAAAATAATATAAAATATATATTATATATATATATTAAATTTTTTATATAACTAATTATATATCAATAATAACTTTATATATAACTATATATATTCTGATAAATAAATAAATAAAGAAATATATATATAATATGCATATTAATAATAGTAATAATTAATTTTTTTAATAGATTATAATTAGTTTATCTTTTATTTATATTCACTTGAATTAGTTTATAATTTTGTCAATGTTGTAATTATTAGTTTAATACTATTTTTTAATTATTAGTATGTATTAGTTTAGTAATTATATTCATTTTTAATACTAAGTTGTTTTTAATAATATTAATTAATAATTATAGTCACATTAAGCTTATTAATAAATTTAGTAAATATTAAAAATTAATTATTAATGCACATAATTAATAAATGTTTTTATTATATATATTTTTGCAAATTTAGAGTATATATTTCATCTATGGAGCCCCAATGTTGCAGTTGCCCTCTTGTAATCATTGGCTTGAACAAGTTCACAACATCTGCCTACTAGTGACAGCTGTGGCATACAAAACAATGGAATATAGTAGACCTATTTCTACCAAAAAAATGATCCTAGCATTGTCCGCAATTGCGAAATATGATCAATCGATTACGTAGGGGTGTTGAACGAGGACCTGCAAGGATAACGAAGCAATGGATGGAATGTCGAAGTGATGCAACACGTGGTGCATGAGTGCATCTTTTATTTTTTATTTATAGTACCTGTATTTTCTTTTGTCACGCATGTCTTCGCGCGTAGTTGGACTATTGTATTTTGTATCACGCAGGTTATTCACGCCTTTTTTGTTTGGCTCATTGGTGTGACCGGCCAGTAAGACCCTAAATGCATTGGTCCGATAATTTATAGATAGGTTAGTTTAGGGCAAGCTTATAGTAATTAACTATTTCAATGTCATTCTAATCCCGACCTTTAAAAATGAATCTGATGTGCACCAATATCAAAAGAAATCCCAAACCCTAATTCCTCCCTATAAATACAAACCCTTCCGCATGGTAATACCCAACTGGAATAGAAATTGAACGAACCAAATTCTAGGTTTCGTTAGGTTCCTTGTCCAGTGCCGCCTACCGCTGAAGCCCGACGCCTCCTTCGATTCCTCCCCGCCGCCGCCCCCGGAGCTCCATCCAAGGCCCGAAGAATATAGCTTTCGTCTTCCAGTGGGTTGCTCTTTCCTCCATCGCTAGCCGTCGATCCAGTCGCCCCTATTTCCCGCCCGACAACCGTTGCATTTTTCCGTCCAGAGTTCTCGGCGCCGCCTGGGGGGAGCTTGGGAGCTTCGTCTGCCTCCTACGTGGACGCCAGAGCTCCTCTAAGGCCCCAACGCCATCTCCAGCACTGCCATCCGGCAGATCCAACCAGCCGCCGACAGCCTCCCTGTTTCCAGTCGGCCGCAGCCGCCTTCCTTGTTGCCAGTGTCTCTACGTAGCCACAGCGACTCTTCCCTGCCCACCTCCAACACCTCCCGCCACTTTCAGGCAACCCCGATCTCAGTTAGTCCCATTTCCAGACATCTCAAATCCTGGCAGTCCCATGCTTGATGTGTGTTCGAGCAATACTTTTCTACTCCATTCCCTGGGTATACCTCTCGATTTCTATGCTCTCAAACCTTAGTTATTTTTATGCTCAGATTTTAATTGAATAGTTAATTATTGGAGCTTACCTGACTAATCTCAATTTCTAATTATCGTTTATTTTCCATTGCCTTGTTTACCCGCCACCGTATTTCTGCGCTTGTGGAATTGTGACTCGTAACGTTTGTATGTTCGTGAGGTAGCGTTTTATGTTCGTTTGTGACGCCTAGGTCATTTTAGTCGTTAAAATAGCCTGCGAAGTTACCTCGCGCCACATTTTTTTTAAAAGATCGCATTTTACTTTGTTTCAAAACTACACCCCCACTTTGCTTCACGTCAGTTTGGTGTGGCTGCTGGGATATCTCACTCCTATCGTGGGATAGCTGAACACCGATCATTTTCAAATTCTAGGTTTATAATTTTTTGTTTTTCAAAAAAAGTGTGATTTAGCTGCGCGTATTAAAGTTTTGCGGAAAGACGTTGAGTTCGTCACCGCAGAACTCAAGCATAATCTGAGTGGGTTGTACACCTCAGATGTTTCACGGCGAATTATGCTACTACTGCTTACCTCCCCACTTTATATCACATAGTGGAACCCGAGGTTAGGTGTTTCGATAGTCCTCCTGCTCACCTCGTTAGTTTCACGACGAGCACTGAGTCCCACCCACCCCCACCGTGGCACTCTGAGGAGGTTCTTCCCGCGCCCCTATTGCAGGAAGAAGAACTCTCCTATTTTATTCACCCCGACTGAAGTCGTGTCTCCACCTGTCTTCGCTTTAGCACCCCTTCGATCGAGGATGTTCTTCCCGAGCCCCTGCTCCAGGAAGATGAGTTTTTTCCTCCTCATTCCTTCCTCCCGATTGACATGGTGTGTCCACTTTCCCATATTGACTCGCATTCTTCAGTCGTCGAGTTGTTTCTTGAGGCCCCGCTCCAGGGAGGACTTATTAGGGATGTGTCACTCATCTCGGAAGCCACATCATCGTTCTCTCTTCTCCTTGAGGAGTTGGTTAGCGATGAAGCCCTCATCTTGGGTGACACAGACTCGTGCGTCTTATGTCCTGACTTTCTTAGCACACTATCACCACAAATCCTTGAGCCCACAAACATTGTGTTTGGTGGCCCCTCAGCTGTGGTCCTCGAGTCACCACCTTATATTGATTTTATTTCTGGTGAGCACGCCTTTTGTTCATGACACTTCCTTTTGGTTTTAGGCGCACACGTTGAGTCACCACATCACTATCGTTTGAGTTGTGACACTTCTAGGTTTAGTAGTCTTGAGAGAGTTGAGATGATACTTAGATTTTTTACTCATAGGGACACCCGCTTCAAAAGATTTTTATGGAATATTTTACACGCTAAATTTGGAATCTGTTTAAAATTTTGTGACTCGAGCGGAATTTCATCCGGAGAAATTAGGACGATATTCGATCAGAGTCTAGCAGACGTTCGTAGGTGTCTATCGGGAGAGCGTGCATTGCATTATGAGTTATTGATTCCACATGCTGATTCTACTTGCTTCCTGTTCTCCCTACTGCCATATGTTTTCCCCGCACACCGCCCCTGTCATCCTCTGAAAGCTCTAATAGTTGCTATTTATTTAAATATTTGACATGAACTTTTGACTAATGGATTATGAATTTTTTGGATGAGAGGTGTCTTCTAGGTTTGGGGTCGCGGCGGCGACATCGACAAGACACCTTTGTAGCTTCTCTCTGATCACCGTCTTGGCCCTTATGATGTTTGGTTGCATTGCATTCTTGACGGGGTCGAGTTCTTTGAACCCCGGGAGAATTGATGCAACCCGAGGTGCATTTTTTAATTTTTATTTATAGTACTTGTATTTTTTTTGGCGTGCATGTCTTCGCGCGTAGTTGGACTATTATATTTTGTATTGCGCAGGTTGTTCGCCTTTTTTGTTTGTCTCGTTGGTGTGACCGGCCAACGAGACTCTAAATGCATAGGTCCGATAATTTAGAGATATGTTAGTTTCGGGTAAGCTTATAGTAATTAACTATTTCATTGTCATTCTAATTCTAGCCTTTAAAAATGAATCTCATGATGTGTATCAATATCAAAAGAAATCCCAAACCCTAATTCCTCCCTAAAAAACAAACCCTTCCCCATGGTAATACCCGTCTGGAATAGAAACTGAACGAACCAAATTCTAGGTTTCGTTCGGTTCCTTGTCCAGCACCGCCTACAACTGAAGCCCGACTCCTCCGATTCCTCCCCGACGCCTCCCGTGGAGCTCCATCCAAGGTCCAGAGAATACAACTTCCGTCTTCCAGTGGGTTGCTCTCTCCTCCATCGTTAGCCGTCAATCCCGTCGCCGCTATTTCCCGCCCGACACCCGGTGCATTTTTCCATCCAAAGTTCTCGGCTCCGCCTGGGGGGAGCTTGGGAGAGCTTCATCTGCCTCCTACGTGGATGTCAGAGCTCCTCTAAGGCCCCGACGCCATCTCCAGCCCTTCCATCCGGCTGATCCAGCTAGCCGCCGGCAGCCTCCCTCCTTCCAGTCGGCCGCAGCCGCCTTCCCCGTTGCCAGTGTCTCTACGTAGCCATAGTGACTCTTCCCTGCCACCTCCAGCACCTCCTGCCACTTCCAGGCAGCCCCGATCTCAGTCAGTCCCATTTCCAGGCATCTCAAATCCTGGCCGTCCCGTGCTTGATGTGTCTTTGAGCAAAGCTTTGCTACTCCATTCCTTGGGTATACCTCTCGATCTCTACGCTCTCAAACCTTAGTTATTTCTATGCTCAGATTTTAATTGAATAGTTAATTATTGGAGCTTGCCTGACTAATCTCATTTCTAATTATCATTTATTTTCCAGGCATCTCAGAGTTTTGTACTGCCAAATTATAATGAAATGTGCCAAAGTTATGTAAACATAGTAATTTACAGTTTACAAGCCATTAATTAGCCAATTAACTTATAGATGCCAATATTAAATATGAAGAGATTTAGGGCCTCACTCCTCATTATCGAGCGGATATTTATTATGTTTTCTTTTGTGTTTTATTATCTGTTGTTGTTGCTGTCTTGTATTTATTAGTTGTTTGGAGTGTGAAGTTAGGAGTTGTGATGAGTCTTGTGCCTTGTAAGCCTATTTAAAGGCATAGTTTGTATGGAATGAAGTCATCTAGAAGGTTAGTCTATTTCCTTGCCTTGCATGACATTGTGGTCTCTTTCTCTCTCTCTGAGCACACCCCGCTTAGGTACCCGCGGTTTCGGCTCCACAATATCTCCCTCAATCATCATCCCAGCCTTCGAGTCATTCTTCCTTTGCAACACATTCCTCCTCTTCACTTCCTCAAGTCCAATGCCCTCGCTTTACTTGTTCACTGTCACCACAAGGGGCCTCATTCAGTCCCCCGCTCGTTTTTCACTGGACGATTCCACGGTCCCAGTCGACATTGTCATTAGTTACCCTCAACGCCATGCGTTCATCCTTGCTCCTCGCCAATCCATGTTGAAGCCACGTGAGTACTTTTTTCATCGCGCCGCCAACTCCTTCCCTCGAAATGAAGGGCTCGGCGGCCATCTAGTTCAATCCTCCTTTAATTTCCTTGGTCCAGTAACTGCAAGCCTATCAAGCCGCCCTCTACTTCTTTTGAGCCCAGTGCAGCAGTTTATCAAAGCCCACACTAGCAGTAATGGTATCGATCCCTGCACCCTCTCTACTTGCAAAACTGTCTATTGTTTGAGCCTTGTGCTTGACGTCTGCAGCTTATAATTTTGAGCAATTAATTAATCACATCAAAGATTAATTAATTCATTTTATTAGGGTGGGGGTGTTTTCTTATTGGGTGGCCTCATAGGGAAGCATCGCGGGTCTCGTGGCCATTGAAATATTCCAACAGCCTCGGGGAAATTGCGTCGTCTAATCACTCGCTTTTTTTCTCGTGCGCCGTCCATTTTATCTCTTCTAGTGATCTGCGGTATGGGGAACTCGTTTGAAATGAGTACAAGGAGGGAAGTGATCCAACTCCCTAGAAGCGCGCTTTAGGAGGCCGATGCACGTCACCGGACAGTCATTGCTACACTCACCAACAACCTTAATGATCTGACAACCTCCGTTCCAGTCGTTGCTGCCCCAACACGTGACCAGGCTAGTATCAATCAGACACTTCCAACACCATTTATATACCACAATCCAATTTGTGTACGCCCTAAAGCTATTATGGTGCCACACTCCACTAAATTGGAATTCCCAACCTACGATGAGAAGAGTAGGTGTGAACAATTTTTCGGCCACCAACAAAAACTGACAGTGGAATTGATGCAGGATAACACATAGGGTTTGCGCGCCTGTCGACTCTATCTAGGAAACCCTAAATGCATGCGATGATTAAATTGATTTTGCGAATATTTAGAGTGGAAGTGCATAAACTTTTTAGAAGAAGATCAACTTTTAAAATAAATTTTTAAAAGCATAAAATTACTATTCCGTTTCCAAAAGTAAATCACTTGAAAAAAGGTTCAAATTTAAATACGGTGAAAAAAAGGTTCGTAACTTTGTCTTTTATCCTTGTCGTTGCAAAACGAAAGTTGTTAACTCCAAATACGTTTTTGTTTGGAGTTTTCGACGTAGCGTTCACTGACAAAATTCGGATGAAAACCCAACAATTAATATAAAATTCTAAGAGAAAATGTAGACACACGTAAAGGAGGAGAAGAAACAAGTTACCCACAAAAAGAGACGTCTTTCCGTATTCGAAGTCGACGACGATCACGCGAGAAATTTCTCATCAACTTCGATCTCCCGCTCCGAGGTCGCACACTATCACACACGAGCACCACGGAATTAAATCGCTCTCTCACACGAGGTGGTTCCACGGAATCACTCATCAATGTAAGGAAGCCACAAACTAACAACCTAAAATTCACTCGCTCTCACATTCAAGGTGGATCCACAAAATCTCAAGCAAGAAGTCACTATTCACGGAATTAGTAAACTCACAGCAGTTTCACATACTACTTTTCACAGCAACCAATCGACCAACTGAAATCCTAATCTAAAATTGCTCCAACTGATCACAGGAGCAAACAGTAGCAGACCTAATGTCTATCCTCAACAGGAAACTAACGATCCAACAATAACATCAAAATCTTTCGGTTCACGGAATCAACAACTAATACCAATCCACTGTTCACCTTCTTCATACGGGGAAACATCAGGATTAATTAAAAAAAAAACACAAATGGCCTCAACATTCAGCATTCACCGCAGCTAAACAAAAAATCTCATCAAACTCCTTCAACTCCTGCAACAAACAATCAACACTCGCCTAATCTTACAAAAATCAATACCAAGATTTAAACCTAACACTCCTAACAGGGAATCAGACACTAGCAATTTCACACAGAAAACACATACAACTATATTCAACATCAATATTTTTCATCAATCACCTAACAACCTATCACCACTACCTCTAACAGGAAAGCTACAGTAAACCCCCTCTCAAACGGGAATCAAACTCACAAGCAATACATTCAAATCTTCATCAATCCATCCCCTCCAACTACAGGAAGCTCCCTTTTTATAGAGAGCAACTACAAATCAGAAAATAAAATAAAATAAAATAAAAAACTTCAAAGCTTGCCCCGTCGGCCATGGCTGTTGCAGGAACTGTGAGAGGTGGAGATCGTGCTGAAACCGCCGGGGTTGTGGCTCGTGGGGTGCGAATGTGGCCCTCGGGGTTGTTGGCGGTGTCCAAGCGCTGAAACCGGCGAGCAGGAGGGCGTGAAATCCGGCTGGAATCTGGCTCGATGCGTCGTTGAGGGTTTCTTGAACCGGCTCCTTCATTTGGGTTAGCCAATACATAACACACACACACACACATATATATATATTAACAGATGACTATATATATATATATATATATATATATACACACACACACACGATCATCTTCGCACGGGCTACGCCCGTGCTCGATGCTCTCGGGCGGCCTTCGGCCGCATCCAGGCTGGCTTTGCCCGCCTATGAACGGGCTTCTCCCGTGCTCGATGCGTCGTTGCGAGCTGCGCCCGCATCAAATCGGGATGCCCCCGCATCAAAGCCGGATTCACCCACATCAAGACGGGCAGTGTCCGCAATATATACATATGAGTACTCAAAATGACCGTAAAAAAATTTAAATTAATATTACAATTTTTATTTTATAAAAAAATACGTTTTGTCGTAAAAAACATTAATTTCACCCAATCTCTCACCCTCTCCTCTCTCTCCCTTCCCCATCTCTCTCCCTCTCTCTCCTCCCCCTCTCTCATCCCATTTCTCCTCTCCCTTCCGCCATCTCTCTCCCTTTCTTTCTCCCTCTCTCTCTCCTCCCCTCTCTCTCTCTCCTCCCCTCTCTCTTTCTCCCTCCTCTCTCTCTCCCAACTTTCTCTCCCCATCTCATACTCTCTCTCATGATCCAATGACTATTGTTTGATTTATGGTGTGCCTCCAAATACCTATATTGTTTTATATAATAGGATATATATATATATATATATATATATATATATATATATATATATATATATATATATATATTACCACACAAAAAACACAAATTACACAATTAAAAAAAATGCAAAAGTGACAAATAAAAAGATGAAGACCCAAGGCCGATAGAGGTCCGGTCGGGTGCGGCGTCGGACACTTTTGCGTGACCTGATCTGGACTGGTCTCCACCAGGAATGGATTAGTCTGACATCCTTCCACCTTCTGGAGTCAACTGAACTTTTGTTCGCTCATTTTCACGTCAATCAGCTAGGGCTGACGTGGGAGGCCTTCAAGCAGCTCTGCAACATGCAATTGAGTCCTCCCATCCACAGTTACCCCCTCGGCGCACTCACTACATTATGATAAACAAAGTTTGTGGATGTATACCTGGAACAGTTCCATCTTCTAGCTCACGCTACAATTCCCCCAAAGATGAAGGTCCCAATCTTTATGGCTGGGCTTCACAAACGAATGCTACTGGACATGAAATTTGAGTCTCCTTAGGACTTGATGGCTGCTATGAGTTTAGTTAGATTGTACGAACATCTACTACAGCTAGATTAGGGTACATATATACCCCCAAGCGCAAGGAATCAGAATGGTCAAAAAGTGCTTACCCAGACCCCACACATATGCCAGCTTTATCATGTAGAAATGTTTGAACGTCACACAAAAGGATTATATATATAACCGTGGTGAGTATTATACTCGTCAACATCGCTGCAAGAGACACTTTTATATGTACATGGATGAATCTAATGAGGCGGCCATTGGGTGACGTCGCCACCGAATTCAATCTCCCTTGAGCTTGAGGTCAAGCTCATTTTGAATGGTGGGAGATATGTTATGGGCCTCGTGCTCAGTCATCGAGTGGATTTGTATTATATTGTCTTTTGTGTTTTATTAACTACTGTTGTCTTGCATTTATTAGGTGTTGGGGGTTATAAGTTAGGAGTTGTCATGACGAGTCTTGTGTGTTGCAAGCCCATTTAAAGGCATAGATTACATGGAATGAAGTCACCCAGAAGTTTAGTCTATTTCCTTCCTTGCTTGAGATTGTGGTAGCTATCTCTCTGAGCACACCCCACTTAGGCAGCCACGACTTCGGCTCCACGCTATCCACCTCCATCATTATACCCGCTTCAGGCCTTCCTCCGACAACGCTACCAATGTCCTACACCCTACGGCGAGCCCGTAATAAAATCTGCCCATAGGGGTGTGCAAACCCAATTGATTGATTTAAATGTATCAACATGATTATTGATTCTTTGAACTTAAGTTGAATTGAATAATTTGCGGCAAATAAAAAAAATTATTAATTAAGTTAATAAGTCAGATTTATCACATGTACACAAAAATATACCGTACCAATCCTGAAAGGATCAATCAAATTTCAGAGAATGTGTGATAATAGGATTCACACACAATGAGAAATATTATTCATTAGCCCTGTGCTAATTATCATTTACTGTTCATAAAATTCTCTATTTATGGGATCTTTAAAAATCTTCTGAGTAAGTTCTCTCTCGATCATGTCATCTATGACTAATTTTTTGATCTCGCGGCTATGGAGAAGTGGATTGTGATGTGGCTTTTGTTCTTGCCATTGTTGTTGGTAACGAGACGAAATCGAGGAAATAAACTTCCGTTGTGTCAATCAAGCACAAAATACTTGCGGCTCGAGACTGGAGAGTTGTTACCGAAGATGCATACTAGAAATTGGGTGCTTGATCGGAATTGCTGAAACCTTCTATTATAATTCTAAAAGCGAGGTTAACATTTGAAGGAAAGATTGGAAGTGGCCCACTGTTGACTTGCTTTTATAAAGCTGAGATGGGCATTTATACTTGATTGGGTTTTAGTATGTCGAGATCAACTGAAAGCTGAACCCATTTGAAGATTTGAACCGTCTTTTGAACCAGAACAGAAATTCAATCAAACTAGAATTAAATTAAAGATTTAAATTCTCTCACTCCTAGATATTTAATTAAATAAAAGGGCGAAGGGCAGCCCAGCTGCCCAGTGCACAAAGCATCCAGGGAAGGGTCCCACCACCAAGGTGAAATGTAGGCAAATCTTACCCTCCCTTTTTGCAAGAAACTGCTTCCCGGACTCGAATCCGCGACCTCAAGGTCAGAGGACAACACCTCAACCAGCGCGCCAAGGCTCCCTTTCTAGATATTTAATTAAATAAAATAAAATTTTTTAAAAGAAAATAAAGATTAAAATTTCCTCAAAAATTCATCTAAACACGATATTATTTCATGATAATTTTCAGCAATCTTGTAGTTGATGTGCACCTTCTATTTATTGTAAGAACATGTATTCTTTATGTGCTTTCCCTCAAGTCTTAAGCTTACCTTCTTGAAAATTTCTCTCTTGTGATTTGCTTTCAGACAACCTTAAAGGTGACCATGCTTAGCCCTGGTTTTGTTTATGAGCCATATGAGCATCGAAAACCAATTCCTTTTTGGAGAAGGTAATGTCATTATCCATATCTTAGTATATTTTTTAAAACTTCAATATCCTCTTCATTTGGTAATGCACTACTTTTGGATTTTTTTTTTCAAAAATCTTCCTGTTACCATTATAGTCGGAAACACAATGAAAATCAATACGTTGTGCAAGATAGCATATATGCAGATTCATGAATCTGAGAACATGCACGCAGTGTAACTTGTTTCATTTGATGTACTGTTTAAGTAACCCCCAAACAAACATGATTGATATATTTCATTGTCCTTCTCTCCTCTTTATCCATCAGTATGTTTAGTTGCTACTTAATTCTGTACGGAGTCTTAGCCAACAAAGCTAAATTTGTTTGGTAATTCAAATTTCCAGTCATTTTTATTGATTATTTTATTGACCCTGTAAACATATTATGGATGCCATTTTTTGACCTGAGATATTTTAGTACTTCCTGACTCTGGTACTTCAAATAAAGATGCTTGCTTTTCTTTATTGATGCAGACAACAAGGTTCTCATATTTGAGAACTTAATACATTATTACCTGTGCTTCCTACTGTGAATGGATTCTCTAGGGGGAAAATGTAGCTTAACACTATATTGTAAAACAAGATGAACCTTATATGTCATCCACTGAAGAGGGAATCTGGGCAAGTAGTTTTAAGGGTCACGCTCTATGTTTAAAATTTGAGCTGGTGTTCCTAAATATGCCTTAGCATGCAAATGGTAATATTACAATAAAAAAATTAGGTAAAATGATTATGTTCGCAAGCTACTCTCACAACTACGGGCCTGAGAATATTTGACTATTGACAGACTCATCATAATTCTTAGAATGATGAATATTTCAGTATTTCCGAGCTTTGGATTTTATTAAGACATTGTATGGATTACTAAAATATTTCATATAACTGTAAATAGATTGAAAAAAGTCTATAAATTTGGCATCATCACGCATTACGTATTTCATTTTCTTGTGGAGAAGATGCCCCTTATGCCTGCTTCATATATTAGTTGATTCCAACATTTCTTAAAATTTGTTTGAGGTCCTTTGCAGTGCAGGTATGCATCATTTGAAGAATATTTTTAATTCCATTATATTTGCAGCATTGGGTTTCAATCAGTATTGAAACTAAATTCTCTTACTATATCCAATTTTATTAAGGATTTTGTAGGTTGTTAATTCATTTGTGTAATGTAGGCTTGTGTGTTATGAGTTAATGTACTCATATGTGACGCCGCAACTTAATTAGGTAAATTATAGTGGTATATGAAAATACATTTTATATGAAAAGACGTTATATGAAAATACATTTAAGAATGAATTTGATTAGGGAGACCGGCTAATTGAATGAACCGGCGGTTTAGTAGTGACTCACGCCTCTTATGCGTGTGCGTGACACTTGGAGAGGAAGCAGCGCCCAAGATAAGATGAGAAAACAGCGCCCGATACTCATTTTCTCCCTATTTCACCCAACGGAAGCAGACTCGCCCGACGGAAGCCGCAGAGAGCCGCCCGGCGCCGATCTTCTTAGAAGCCTCAGATCTCCTTCGTTTCTCTCGATTTTTCTTCCTAGGGCAAGGTAATCTCTTCCTCTCAACTCCTTTTGAGTTTTGTTTCGATTGAAGGCTTTCTTTTCCGAGTTTCAAAAATCCTAAATCATCCAAAACTTCTAAGATTTTCTAGTTGTTCGCCTCTTGAGTTTCAGAGGCAAGTTCATGTATGTGTTAAATATTGTATTTATTATTGCATTTATTGCCCTTTTTGTTTAGTCCCACATTGTCTACATGGGCTCTCTCCCCTTGCTCTTCTCCTATATATGTAAGACCTTTTTGGTCCATTGTGAGACATATACAAATACAGTTACATTTCTATCATGGTATCAGAGCAGGTTTAATTTTTCGCGCTCGCCTCTTTGCTCGCGCCTCTGCCCTGCTTGCCCGGATCTGTCCCTTTTTTTTTCCTGCCCGAACCTGCACGGAGTTGTCCTCCTACCCTCATTCCTGTCCGCCAACTCTCCCAACTCAGTCCGCACACCTCGTCCGCATTCCTCCTCGCTCAGCTCGCACCATTCCGACTCCCTCAGCCCACCTCCTCCCTCAGTCCGCACACCCCGTCCGCCATCTCTCCGTCCCAGCTCGCCTCCTCAGTCCGCCCACTCTCCCAGCTCGCCTCCTCCGTCAGCCCACCTCCTCCCTCAGTCCGCACACCCCGTCCGCATCACCCAGTCCGCCCACTCTCCCAGCTCGTCTCCTCCGTCAGCCCACCTCCTCCCTCAGTCCGCACACCCCGTCCGCATCCTCCGTCCTCCCACTCTCCCAGATCGCCTCCTCCGTCCGCACACCTCCTCCCTCCGTCCGCACACCTCGTCCGCATCCTCCGTCCGCCAACTCTCCCAACTCAGTCCGCACACCTCGTCCGCATTCCTCCTCGCTCAGCTCGCACCATTCTGACTCCCTGCAGGTTCACCGCTCCCTTGCGACTCCATGGCTGCTCCTCTGATCTCGCCGCCCCTGAAGGCCACGTCCTTCCAGCTCGCCGGCGCTAGCGACTGACCTGACTGGGCCCTTACCGTTGAGGCCGCTCTCTCCTCCCGTGATCTTTGGGATCACATCATCGGTGCGCCTCCTGCCCCTGCCGCCAAGTCCGCCACTGCAACCGGCTCCGACGCACCTACTGTAGACGCCACCTCTGCCGATGTTCTCACTCTTTGGCAACGACGCGATCACGCCATCCGGGCCTACCTCCTGGAATCCGTTGCTCGACCGCTCCTCACGTCTATCGGCCGCCTTCCTTCCGCCCGTGCCATGTGGGAATATCTCCGCGATCGCTTCGTTCCCCGTGGTGGCGCTCGCCGTCACCGTCTTATCTGCGATTCCCAGTCTGCCCGCCAAGACGGCCTCTCCATTCAGGACTTCTACACTCTGATGAGTGCCTACTGACACGAACTGGATTCCATGATTCCATTACCATGCGGTTGGCCTCGCTCTTTGAAATTTCAGCGCCACCTCTCCGAGGGCCATCTTCATCAGTTTCTTGCTGCTCTGCGTCCTGAGTTTTCTCTTCTTGCCGCTCAGCTTCTTCACCGGGTCCCACTTCCTACTCTGGATGACGCCCTGATTGCTCTGCTCAATGAAGAGACTCGTCTCCGACCTCCAGTGGCCCTCCAACCCACTCTCCCGCTTGATACTGCTCTTGCCGTTCCTCCGCGGCACAGTTCTGTTACCTGTAACTACTGCAAGAAGGTGGGGCATATGAAGTCTGCTTGCCCCACTCGTCCCCCTTGATCTGATGAGCACCGAACTTCTAACCCTCGCCGTGACGGTCGGGGACGAGGTCGTGGTCCCGGCTCTCACCCCACTGCTGCTGCTGCCACCGATCCTCTGCAACGCTTAGAGGAGCTGATCCTCCGGTCACCACTATTTCAATCTGCCTCCTCTGCCAGCTCCTCTGCAGAACACAGTCTCTCCGCTGCTTCTGGTACTGCTGCTGCTCGCATTCCTCCGAATGCACCTTGGTATTTCGACTCCGGGGCCTCCTGCCACCTCACCTCCGACTCCTGCACCCTAACCAACTGCACCTCCTCCCCCACTTCCCTTCAGGTCACCACTGCTGATGGGGGATCTCTTCCTATTCCGCGCTCTGGCTCCATCACCCCGTCCTCTGCCCCTCCTGGGCAACTCACTCTCTCAAACGTCCACCATGCCCCTCAGCTGCACATGAACCTCATTTCTGTCAGCTCCCTCTGTGATCTCGGTCTAACGGTTTTATTCTCTTCTTCTGATTGTGTTGTGCAGGATTCACGGACAGCTCAGAGGATTGGACGGGGCCGTAGGACTGGTGGCCTGTATCAGATGGAGTATCTTCATGTTCTTCCCCCACCCACCTCATCTTCGGCCCTCTCTGTTATATCTGATGCCGACTTGTGGCACAGACGTTTAAGACATCTGTCTTCTGATCGACTCCAACGTGTTATCCGCTCTGGCGCTTTGGGTCGTGTCTCCCCTTCCCCCCTCTCTGTTTGTATCGGCTGTCGTTTGTCAAAGCACCTTGCTTTATCATTTACAAGTAGTGCTTCTCACACGACAACCCCTTTTGATTTAGTTCACTCTGATATTTGGGGCCCAGCGCCGCTTGCTTCACATTCTGGGTATCTTTATTATGTTAGTTTCATTGATGATTTTTCACGTTGTGCTTGGGTTTATCTCCTTCGAAATCGTTCTGAAATACCCGACGTGTATCACACGTTCACCGCTATGCTTCACACTCAGTTTGAGCGTCGAATTAAGATCTTTCGATCTGACTGTGCTCAAGAGTTTCTCTCCTCCACCATGCGCGATATCCTCCAATCACATGGCACCCTCCACCAACAATCTTGCCCGCACACCCATGAACAAAATGGGGTTGCTGAACGCAAACATCGTCACATCATCGAAACAGCTCGTGCTCTCCTCATCTCTGCCTCAGCTCCTCACTCCTTCTGGGCTGAAGCCGTTCTCAACGCTGTTCACCTCATCAACATCACTCCTTCCACGGCCATCTCTGGCGTCAGTCCTTATGAACGACTTCATTCCCGCCCACCGACCTATGCCTCCCTGCGCACGTTTGGGTGCACCTGCTTCGTTCTCCTTCCCGCTCCTGAACGTAACAAACTCTCAGCTCGCTCAACTCGTTGTGTTCACCTCGGCCTTAGCCACCACCACAAAGGCTATCGTTGTTACGATCCAGTGACTCGTCGCATTCGCATTTCTCGACATGTTTCCTTCGTCGAACATGAAATGTTCTTCTCTTCCACACCACCAAGCCTCACACCCCAACCCTCCCTTGCTCCACCACTTTCTCTTCCGCTCCTTCCTTCTATTCCAACTCGCCCCAGGACTCAACTTGCCCATCCTACCTTATCACCACCTCGTCCTCCGCCCGAGGTTCCTCCTTCAACATCAGCTCCTCCTCTGGCACCCACAGCCCTTCCTCCTGCTGCTGCTTCTGATACGGCTCTGTCTGACGCTCCGTCCGCCTCTGCAATCGTGGATCCTGCTCCTCCTCGCCGTAACCCTGCTCGCCATCGCCATCCACCTGCTCGCTACGACCCAACTTCTGACCGCTCCACTCCTTCTGCTCTCACCGCGGCTACCTCTTATTCCCCTGCTTTTCAGGCCTTCCTCACCGCTCTCCACGCACACCGGGAGCCCCAGTCATACCAAGAGGCAGTTGGTAAACTCGAATGGCAGCAAGCCATGGCGCTTGAACTTCAAGCCTTTAGCAGGACTCACACTTGAGATCTTGTTCCTTGTCCTCCTGGTGTTACTCCTATCAGCTGCAAATGGATTTTCAAAATTAAGACTCGTCCGAACGGTTCTATTGAGCGCCATAAAGCCCGCTTAGTTGCTCGCGGGTTTTCACAGGAACATGACATCGATTATGACGAAACCTTTGCCCCGGTTGCCCGGATGACAACCGTTCGCACCTTACTTGCGGTCGCCGTTGCCCGTAACTGGCCCCTCCATCAGATGGATGTCACCAAGCCTTTCTTCATGACGATCTCACCGAAGTTGTATACATGGCACCTCCCCCGGGTCTCTCCGCTCCCCCTGGCCATGTCTGCCACCTCCGTCGGGCCCTCTATGGTCTCAAACAGGCTCCTCGTGCCTGGTTTGAGCGCTTCCGCACAGCGGTTCCAAAGGATGGTTTTATTGAACGCCAGACTGATCATGCCTTATTTACACGCACTTCCGCTCAGGGTTGCGCCATCCTGCTCTTGTATGTGGATGACATGATTATCACCGGCGATGATCACGTCACCATTGCCTCTCTTCAGACACACCTCCGCGGTCAGTTCGAGATGAAGGACATGGGCCCCCTTCGCTACTTCCTTGGGTTAGAGATTTCCCGCTCCAAACGTGGGATTCTAGTCTCTCAGCAAAAATACATCTCAGATATTCTCTCCGTGGCCGCTCTCACTGACAACCGCACTGTTGACATCCCCATGGAGCTCAATCTGAAACTCCTTCCAACAGATGGGGAACCGCTGCCCGATGTCTCCCGCTATCGGCGCCTTGTCGGGATGCTAGTCTATCTCACCATGACTAGACCGGACATTGCTTACGCTGTTAGCTTCGTCAGTCAATTTGTTCAAGCTCCTCGCTCAGCTCACTATGCCGCGGTCCTCCGGATACTCCGCTATCTTCGCGCCTCTGTCGGTCGCTCGTTATTTCTCTCTGCCACTTCGCCACTCACCCTCCGAGCATTTTCGGATGCTGACTGGGCGGGGGATGCTGCCACTCGTCGCTCCACTACTAGGTTCTGCATTTTCCTGGGCGACTCTCTGATCTCCTGGCGTAGTAAGAAACAGGAATCCATTGCGCGCTCCAGCACGGAGGCTGAGTATCGTGCCATGGCTTCCACCACTGCTGAATTGTTTGGCTCCGTCGTCTTCTTCGAGATCTTGGTGTGCAAATAACAGGACCCACTCCCTTATTCTGTGACAATCGAAGCGCCATTCAAATCGCCTCCAATCCGGTGTTCCATGAACGGACAAAACACATTGAGATCGATTGCCACTTTACTCGTCAGGAATTCCTCGCCAACACTATCTCTCTACCGTTCATTGCCTCTGAAGTACAAGTTGCAGATTTCCTCACCAAGTCTCTCACAACTGCAAGATTCCGTTATCTTATTAGCAAACTCTCGGTTCATGATCCACCGTGAGTTTGAGAGGGCGTGTTAAATATTGTATTTATTATTGCATTTATTGCCCTTTTTGTTTAGTCCCACATTGTCTACATGGGCTCTCTCTCCTTGCTCTTCTCCTATATATGTAAGACCTTTTTGGTCCATTGTGAGACATATACAAATACAGTTGCATTTCTATCAGTATGTTTTATGTTTTTCTTGAACTTGTGGAAAATCCAAAAACCCTAGATGCATACATGATTATTTACACCTTAATTTCAGTTAGTTAGTTTCTCTAAAAGGGTATTGAGGATGAATTCTTGGTGTAATATGAAATTAAGGCAAAAACTCTGCCTCCATGTTAGGACAGCCAATAATCATGCATGATTGAGGTCAAAGTATCATTTTATGAACCCTAATCTATTTCGCTATGTATTTAGAACATGCCATAAGGGCATCCTTAATGTTACACCATATAAATTACCAATTGATCAGCTCATAGTGGTTATTTTCCTTAGGACATGAATTCTCAAGGAAGAGAAATAGGAAATGAGCAACGCAAGGAGAAGGGCACATAGAAAGTAAGAGGAAATGAACAACGCAAGGATAAAGAAAAAGAGAAAGTGAGAGTGAGTTCTTCTTTCCTATAATTGCAAGTTATTTTACTTCCTTTATGAATCATGTTGTGCTCATGTATTAGGGTAAATAAAAAAAGAACTAAAATGACAACAAAAAAGTTATAAAATGGCAAGTCGTTATAAATCAAATCGATATAATAACAAACAAGCAATGTAAACAAGGAAGAGTCAATACATGATTAAGCTCCCGAGAAAAAATGTAAGAATAAAAAGCAAAACGAACACTTCAAATAATGGGCTATAAGAAGAGTTAACCCAAATTGGAAGATGGGGAGAATAACCTTCCTTCATCGTGCGAGTTACAGACACGAATAGTAATATGAACGTGCGAGACAAGGGCACGAGAAGAATATTACATCATAAGTGTGAGACAAGGACACATAATTTACACTTCATATAGCTCATGCTTAAAAGTGAATGATGTTTAGAATTCGTAGGAATAAGAAAGACAAGCCATTATAAGACTACATACAAACAAAAAGGATACAACAATGAACTATGTAGACAATAAGAACTGATCATAGAAGGAAAAGTAAGAATTCAAATATTCTTTTGATTAATGGAAAATAAAACTAAACAGGTCAAGGAAGAGCCGGTTCCAACCACCAGTAGCTAGTGTCGACAATGTTTCCCTCGCCAGGAGAAGAGGTATCGTATTTGGGTTGAAGTTGCCTCAGCAGTGTTCAGTATCCTGGATGATCACATGTCGAAGTGCTCGGACCCAGAGTGTCCTCATGAGGAGTTTCAGTTTTATTTCATGTAGTATCTGTAGTTCTACTTAAGATAAATGTGTATGTACATGATGTTTTATGTTTTGTGTCAGTCATATTTTTATGTATAGTGTTGGTAAGCCCCCCTTTTGATGTATATTTAGGGCTATCATTTGGACTGATGTACTTTGTATCCAAAGCTTTAAATGAAATGATATTATTCTGTCATGATATTTTACTTCTCGTACATTTTCATATACTGCTGTACTCTGAATGTATTACCATGCTCATTATGAAATGTTAAGTTAAATTGTAGCGATAGCCGTTGGGGGGGGGGGGGGGGGGCGTTACAATTAATTGGTATCAGAGCAGGTTGTGAACAATGAGGTGATATGAGTACGTTAAGGAAATATATAATGACAAATAATACCATTTTACGACATTTTAAGATCTCCGATTCCTGAATTTACTTTCTGTAGTTCATGAACTTTCCCAAACATATATGCGTAGAAGACAAAGGAAAGAAGTAGAAAGGGAGAGAACTGCGATGACAGAAGAACGTTATAGCTCCGAAAGGTCTAACCCTCCCTTAGCAGAGGTTATGCAAGCTTTAACGGAGTCAATTGAAATAAGAAATACTGCATCACTACCAGCTCAAGATGCGGTGGATATACACTTAAAATAGTTCTTGGACATGAGGCCGCCAATCTTTCGTGGTGTAACACCAATGGAGACCGAAGACTGGATTAAGAAAATTGAAGTAATTTTTCAGGCAATGAGATGTCTGGAAGATCGGCGGATTGAGCTAGTTACCTTCCTTCTTGAGGGCGAGGCTAGTAGATGGTGGGATAGTTTGAGACGAGATATTTTATGAACGTTTGTTAACCGATATTCCTTGGGATGAATTTTTGGATGAATTCATGTATTGGTTTGTGCCACCATCTGAGAAACGAATCCTTCAGGAGAAATTCCTTCGTCTGATATAGGGAAATCGATCAGTCGTACAATATGAAATTGAGTTTACTCAGTTGACATATTATGCGAGTGACATGGTTCCAAATGAGCGAAAATGTTGTTTCCGCTTTCAGATAGGTCTACGAGAAGATGTCAGGGTACATCTGATTTCCCAGCGAATTAAATATTATAATGAGTTGGTGGTGACAACGAAATTAATTGAAAGAGATGTGGAGAGCTCGCAGAGGAGAAATGAAGTTTAATAAAAGAGGTTGCCTGAAAAACAGAGAGACCTTTTCAGGTAAAAGTGGAGGCTCAAAATGGAAAAGTTTAAAAGGGCTCCTCTGATGCCAGCCCCCGCAGCCAGTGGTACTACCAATTATCCCATTTCTGGGAAATGTAGAAAAACTCACCCAGGAGAATGTTTAAAGGGATCGGGGGTATGTTTTAAATGCCACCGTCCAGGGCATCTGAACCACGAATGTCCCTTGTGGAAAACAGAAGCTGAAAGGGATACTAGAGGAGGTCCAGGTCAAAGATCAACCTTACATTCTCTTGACAAGAGAAAAGGCATTGAATCGGTGGCGTCAAGATCCGTCTTACAACCCAGGGAGGAACGACAAGTGCAACAAAGAGTTTTTAATCTTAACCAACAAGAGGCAAAATCACATGATACGTTGATAACAGGTATGATTTCTGTTCACAATCATATTATGAAAGTCCTATTTGACACTGTAGCGAGTCACTCGTTCATAGCTTCAACGACAATAAAACATCTAAACATGGAACCTCATCAGTCCTGTAATGACATAAAAGTCACAACGCCCAACAATACAAAAATGAATACAAGGCTTAGATGTACAGTGTGTCTAACAATTGATAATCAACCAGTCAAAACAGATGTTGTCGTTCTACCCATATCCGAATTCGATATCATCTTAGGGATGAATTGGTTAACAAAACATGAAGCTATCATCAATTGTAAGAAGAAGGAAATTGCATTTAAATTGAACAATCGAACACAATGTAGTTTTACAGGAATGAGTGAAGTTTCAAGGATCATAATATCATCATTGAAAGCAATGAAAAAATTAAGAAAAGGTTGTGAAACAATTTTGGCTGAAGGGAAGTGATACAGTGAAATGTGAACCGACGGCAGTTCCTGTGGTGTGCGATTTTTTTGACGTCTTTCCGGAAGAGTTACCAAGGTTACCCCATTTTGAGAGGTTGAGTTCACAATTAATTTGGTGAAAGGAGCAACACCTGTAGCAAAAAGACCATACCGTATAGGTCTCAAGGAAATGATAGAATTGAAAAGTCAGTTATAAGAATCATTAGATAAAGATTTTATACGTCCAAGTACATCACCGTGGGGAGTCCCAATGCTGTTTGTGAAAAAGAAAGATGGTTCGCTACGATTGTGTATCGATTATCGCGAGCTTAATAAGTTGACAATCCAGAATCAATATCCACTACCCAACATTGATGATCTATTCGATCAATTGGTTAATGCAAAAATATTTTCAAAAATTGACTTGAAATTGGGTTATCATCAAATGAGAATCAAGGAAGATGATATTTACAAAACCACCTTTAGTACGAGATACAGACACTTTGAGTTCGTAGTTATGCCGTTTGGATTAACAAACGCGCCAACTGTATTTATGGATTTAATGAATCGAGTATTCAAGGACTCTTAGACAAATTTGTTATTATATTCATTGATCATATTCTGATATATTCTAAAGATAAGGAGGAACAAGCGAATCACTTAAACGTTATGTTGCAAATACTAAAGAACCACGCCTTATATGCAAAATTCTCAAAATGTGAGTTTTGAAGTCTCTTTCTTGGATCATTTCGTTACAGAATATGAATTATTTGTAGACCCAACAAAGGTAGAAGCAATTATGAACTCGCCAAGATCAATTTCTGTGACAAAAATTCGGAGTTTCCTCGGATTAGCAGGATATTATAGAAAATTTGTAAAAAACTTTTCATCAATTGCATTACCACTGACGAAATTAACTCAAAAGAATGCCCTTTTCATTTAGACTGATGAATGTCAGCAGACATTTGAATGATTAAAAGAAAGGTTGATAACAACACCGATGTTGGTTATGCCGTATGGCAGTGAAGGTTTTCCAATTTATAGTGATGCATCTTTGAAATGTCTTGGATGCATATTAATGCAAAACGGTAAAGTTATCGCTTATGTTTCGAGACAATTGAAAGATGCTGAACGTAATTATCCAACTCACGATTTGGAATTAGCAACGATTGTGTTTATTTTAAAATTTTGGCGACATTATCTTTATGGTGCTCAATGTGAGATTTTTACGGATCACAAAAGTTTGAAATACATCTTTTCCCAGAAGGAAATCAACATGCGACAAAGGCGATGGTTGGAACTGATAAAAGATTACGATGTTGATAAGTAATGTGCGACCTCTTTCCCTCCCTATTTGATGCAGATACAGAGTGAAGATTTCCGCGGATGAAAATCCAATAAGGAGGGGAGAATTACGACGCCGCAACTTAATTAGGTAAATTACAGTGGTATATGAAAATACATTTTGTATGAGATGACATTATATGAAAACACATTTAAGAATGAATTTGATTAGGGAGACCGACTAATTGAATGAACCGGCAGTTTAGTAGTGACTCATGCCTCTTATGCGTGTGCGTGACACTTAGAGAGGAAGCGGCACCCGAGATAAGATGAGAAAACAACGCCCGATACTCATTTTTCTCCCTATTTCACCCGACGGAAGCAAACTCGCCCGACGGAAGCCGCAGAGAGCCGCCCGACGCCGATCTTCTTAGAAGCCTCAGATCTCCTTCGTTTCTCTCGATTTTTCTTCATAGGGCAAGATAATCTCTTCCTCTCAACTCCTTTTGAGTTTTGTTTCGATTGGAGACTTCTTTTTCCTAGTTTCAAAAACCCTAAATCATCCAAAACTTCTAAGATTTTCTAGTTCTTCTCCTCTTGAGTTTCAGGGGCAAGTTCATGCATGTTTATGTTTTTCTTGAACTTCTTGTGGAAAATCTGAAAACCCTAGATGCATACATGAATATTTACACCCTAATTTCAGTTAGTTAGTTTCTCTAAAAGGGTATTTGATGTAGGGTAGGCTGTGTAGTGGTGTCCTAAGACGCCCGCTAGTGCCGTGAGGGGGTGGACTCACCCTAAGCAATGCCTATATGCCGACACAAAAATGATCAAGCGAGCTAATCAAGATAAGCAACAAAACATTAAACTAAACATGACATTTATTCATTAGGCGGCAGAGCAATTTCTTTAGGCGTTAGGCAAAAGCACTCCTCCGCACGGAGGCTTAAAATTAGCGCGCGGCGAATTAAGCGACCTGCAAGTTAGAGATTTTCACAGGCAAAATGATAACAGGCTGTAATTCCAATACGGCACGAACACCACAGAGCATACAATATTCCACAACCAAATAACACATACAAATCCCAAAGGAAATAACAAAATTCTGAATTAAAAGTTAGGACTGCAGGAAATCGGTGTAGATCTAAAATTTCGGAGGCTAGGAGGGACTTCCGGGTGGTGGCGAGACTAGATCGGGCAAGGGGGAAGGTGGATCCACGTGGGGAGATGAAGGGGTTGCTGTTTGGGGGGAGGAGGGGGCTGTTTTTGGTGGCCGGACTGGTTCCGGCGGGATCCAACCCGATCTGGACAGATCTGGTCGGATCTGTCCAGATCCGGTGAGGGTAGATCGCGGGGTTGGTGGGGCTGGTTAATGGGCAGCAGGGGAGGGGGAAATAAGGGTTGTGGTAGGGGGGTTTTGGTGGTGTGCCGGGCGGTGGAGAGGGCTCAGGCAGCCCCCGATCTGGGCGGGACTGGGGGTTCAGGCGGCCCAAAATCTGGGCGGACAGATGGGGGGGGGCTGGCGGGTTGGACGGGGGAGAGGAAGTGGGGATTCGGTCGACCGAACCTGGGCGGAAAAACGGGAGTGGCTGGGTGGCCGGACGGGGAAGAGGAAGAGGGGGAGAAAGCAAGGGAACTTACCCGAGGCGTCGGCACCAAGGGCTCCACGGCGTCGGCACCGCGGAAGGACCACCGGAAGTAGGGAAGATGATCTCCAAACTTTCAGCAATCCCCTTCCTGCAGCCCTAACACTTCTATTTATAGGAGAATGGAATTAGGGAAACCAGAATCGACGGCTATGATTGACCGGCGGTTCCGATCCCATAAGTACATGCAAGAAAATCCAAAATATAAAATGTCATATATGAAACTGAGTCGAAACGACGAGCCGGACACATCCGCGGTGGCGGATCGCCGGTCCGATCAAGCCCGTCGACGCGAATATACGAAGGTGGGGCCTGCCTTGCGCCGAGATGCGCCCGATGGTCCCCCATCAACTCCCCCCGACTGAAAAGCCTTCATCTCCGATGAATGGAGACGATCGTACTGTAGTCGAAGTCCGGGAGCGAGTTGATCAAGCTCAGCAACAGCAATCCAAGTATCGTCGGAAGAAGAACGTCCAAACCAGCGAACCAAGTAGCGGCACACGAGTCCATCCGTAGAGGGGACGAACTCATGCGCAATGATCTCCGTAACCTGCTCGACCCTCAGCTCTCGGGAAAAGTGGTCCGGTGGTGGAGGTGGTGCACTCGGTGAAGCCAATGGTGGTGAGCTCCTGGGGAAGTGGGAAGCAAGGGGAGGCCGGGTGGTGGGGGAAAGGGGTGGTGGTGGAAGCTCGGGAGGGCCGCCAAGGTAGGGATCAGGGTACTCGTGAGGTGGGAAGTAGGGTGTCAGGTCCTCAATATTGAACACAGGGTGGATACCCATGCTCGCAGGAATGTCCAGCTCGTAGGCATTCAACCCGATCCGCCTCAAAACAGTGTAGGGCCCAATTCGCCTGGCGCTTAATTTCTTAGCAGGCCCCTGAGGGAGCCGCTCCGCACGAACTCGCACCATCACCTGTTCACCAACCAGAAAATGTTTTTCCCGCCTATGTCTGTCTGCCTGTTCTTTATAATGTTCGTTGCTCAAATTGATTTTACACCTGATAGACTCATGCAACTCATGCAAATGACGTGTGAAGGACTCAACAGACTCACTAGGACGTGACTCAGTCGGGACGGGTATAAGATCAATAGGCTTCCTAGGGTCATAACCTGATACTACCTGAAACGGACTCAGACCAGTCGACCTATTGATGGAACTATTGTATGCAAACTCCGCTATAGGGAGCACCGAGTCCCAACTAGATGCGTGCTCTCCAACTAGACATCTCAGCAGGTTACCTAAACTTCTATTCACCACCTCAGTTTGACCGTCCGTCTGAGGGTGGTATGCGGACGAGAACTTAAGAGTAGTTCCTGTTTTCCGCCACGTCTTCCAAAAATAGCTAACGAACCGCACGTCCCGATCGGACACGATGGACTTTGGGAGACCGTGTAATCTAAAGACCTCACTCATAAATAAGGCCGCGACGCGGGGAGCATCGGCAGTCTTGCTACATGCAATAAAGTGCGACATCTTAGAGAACCGGTCGACCACAACAAAGATAGAATCGTGTTTCCGCAGGGTGCGCGGAAGTCCCAGCACGAAGTCCATACTAATGTCCTCCCAAGGACGGTGGGGAACGGGTAAAGGAGTGTATAAGCCCGTGTTCTGCTTCGTTCCCTTGGCCGTTTGGCATACACGACAATGTCGGACAATACGAGCCACATCTTTCTTTAGACTCGGCCAATAGAAACGATCCTCTACCAGAGCAATCGACTTATCCCGCCCAAAATGTCCGGCGGCACCCCCGGCGTGCAGCTCCCAAACTAAATAATCGCGATACGAGGTGTTGGGCACGCACAAACGGGAGCCCCGGAATAAATAACCGTCGATGATCTGAAACCCCTCAACAGGATCAGGAGGGTCCCTCGACAACGCGGTGTATGCCTCAGCGAAATCAGGACAAGTAGGGTAGTCCATGATCAACCTCTCGAAACCATCCACCTGGGCCCGCAGTGTGTGAAGTAGAGAGACTCGACGACTGAGTGCGTCGGCGGGCTTGTTCTCAACACCAGCGCGGTGCTTGAGAACGTAGTGGAAATCCTGTAAATACTCTACCCACTTCGCGTGGCGGTGACTCAGCTTCTTCTGAGAGTCGAGGTAGCGTAGGGCCTGGTGATTCGAGTACAACACAAACTCACGGGGTAGGAGGTAGTGTCTCCAATATCTCAGTGACTGGACGATAGCATAAAATTCTCGATCGTAGGTCGAGTATTTTTGCTTGGCCTCGTTCAGTTTCTCACTAAAGTTAGAAACTGGGTGTCCCTCTTGACTCAACACTCCTCCAATACCCACACCCGATGCATCACACGCGACCTCGAAGGCCCTACTAAAATCAGGGAGTCGTAGAACGGGGGCGGACGTCAGCTTGTCCTTAATCTCTTCAAATGCTCGAGTGGCCGCGGCGGTCCACTGGAAATCTCCCTTACGCAGACAGCTAGTAAATGGGGCCATGATCGAGCTAAAACCCCTAACAAATCTCCTATAAAAGGTCGCCAGTCCATGAAAGCTATGGGCCTCATGAATGGTCGAAGGTATGGGCCACTCGCGGATGGACTGGACCTTCTCAGGGTCAACTGACACGCCTGAGGAAGAGATAATAAATCCCAGGAAGTGGACGAACTCCGATAAAAAGGAGCACTTCTTCAGATTGATAAACAGCTTCTCCTTTCGGAGAATATCGAATAGAAGCCTCAAGTGCTTAAGGTGATCAGGCTCAGTGTGGCTATAGATCAGAATGTCGTCAAAGTAAACGACTAGGAATTTGCCCATATAGGGCCGCAGAACCTGGGTCATGACTCGCATAAACGTACTCGGGGCGTTCGAAAGCCCAAATGACATGACCAACCACTCATACAAACCGTCTTTCGTCTTGAACGCCGTCTTCCACTCGTCTCCCTCGCGGACCCTAATCTGGTGGTACCCGCTTCGGAGATCGATCTTCGAGAAGATCTGAGCTCCGGACATCGTGTCTAATTGGTCATCTAGACGAGGGATCGGGAAACGATACTTCACAGTAATCTTGTTGATAGCTCTACTATCAATGCACATGCGCCAACTGCCGTCCTTCTTAGGGGTAAGAAGGCGGGGACGACACACGGACTCAAGCTCTCGCGAATAAACTGCTTCCGAAGAAGCTCATCAACCTGCCTCTTGAGCTCAGCGTGCTCAACGGGATTCATGCGATAATGTGGCAGATTGGGGAGCGAGGCCCCCGTGACTAAGTCTATAGCGTGCTGGATGTCCCGCAGAGGGGGTAACTCATCAGGGAGCTCCTCTGGCATAATGTCCGCAAACTCATCTAGTAACGGTCGCACGGCAGGGGAAACCTCAGGTGTGGGGCAATCAGAAGCCATAGTAGCTGCCACTACATACATGATACCAACATCAGTGCTATCTCTCAGAAACTCACTACGCCTCAGGATATGCACGGGTCTCAAAGCAATCGTGCTAGTGGACGGCTCGACCCGGCCCTTAGGCCTCTCTCTGGGCTGGGTGGGGGATAAAGTGATCTTCCGCCCCTTATCATAGAAGACACACGTGTTCGATCGACCGAAGCACGTGACATCGCGATCAAATAACCAAGGGCGGCCCAGCAGGACGTGGGCGACATCCATAGGGATGACATCGCACCAAACTCGGTCCTCAAAAGATGCTATGGTGATCGGAACGAGACAGCGCTGGGTAACCTGGATCGCGATCTTGTCGACCCAGACGACACGATAGGGGTGGGGGTGAGGCTCCACCTTCACCTGCATGCAGTCTAGACCCTTCTGGGCCACAATATTCACACAGCTCCCACTATCGATAGCTAATTTGCAGGGACCGCCTGCACTCGGGAAATATGTGTAGAAAATGGTAGTGCGGCGCCAATCCTCATCGACTCGTGGGGTATGCAGAAAGCGCCTGACCACTCCCACCTCTAACGATCGCTCAGCGTCGCTCTCCCAGCCCTCCTCAACGGTGGCAGTGACCTCCTCAGTAATCTCCACATCACCCTCTAAATCGGGCTCCTCATCCTCAATCAATGGACTACGTGTGGGGCAGTGGGCCGCCACGTGTCCTCTACCTCCGCACCTAAAACACTGTATACCCCCAGGCCTCTGGCCCTCGGTAGCGACAGCCTTCCCCTTCAAGTCAGGAGTGACTCGGGGGGATGAGGTGGCTGCAGCAGTCTGGGCGGGAGCGGGCTTCCTAAACGTTGACGAATCCGTCCGGGAAGGAAACTGCTTCGTACTAGGGGCACGAAGGTACTGCTCATACTCTAGAGCGAGCTGGAATATCTGATCTACAGTCTCCAAGCGATGTGGAATCATCTCTCTCCGGAGATCCGAGCGGAGGCCAGCCTTGAATCGAGAGGCGGTGGCAATAGGCTCCTACGAAATATCGCTCCTAACAACTAGCTCGTCGAATCGAGCCATATACTCAGCTACGGAAAGCGACCCCTGACGTAAGCTCTGCAGCTGATCAAGTAGCTGGTCACGGTAGGAGGCAGGGAGGTATTTATCCCTAAGCCTCTCCTTCATGTCATCCCATCTGGTGATGGGGTAGTAACTGTCACGCTCTAGGGCTCGCTCAACACTAATCCAATACACCTTAGCCTGTTCGACTAATTTCATCTTGGCGAACCGGACACAACGATCATCACTCATATCGTACCAATCAAAATAATGATCCATGTCCAGGAGCCAATCACTAAAGGCCTTTGGATCCAGGCGACCATCGAATGTCGGGGCATCGAGGCGAATCCTACGGGTGATTTCAAAACCGCGATCACCTCTCCGCGGGTCAGGATACTCATCAGGATCGTCGTCCCGGTCATCGTCGTGCCGAGCGGGCGGGGGCCCGCGCTCACGTCGACCCGGCAGGTAATACTCGTCTCGACGATGGTCACGACGACCATGTGGAGGGACACGGTCCCTCGGGCCAGGATGACGTGGCATGCGGTAATCTTCCCGCGGGGGTGGGGGTCGGCCACGTGCTGGCTCAGGATTCCGCCATGCAGGCGGGGTGGGGACTCTCACGGGGACCTCACGGTGGTAGCGGTCTGCCGGTGGCGGATCATCTCTGACCCGCTGCCCGCGACGGGGAGAGTCGCCCGGGTCACCCGCGATCTCATCGTCATGAAGGGAGGGAGTATCTCTAGCGTGCTCTATCAGATCTAGACGACGAGTCACCGCGGCGATATCGTGACGCACATTCTCGAACTGGGTACCCATTGCGTCAAAACGTTCTAGAATAAGACGCTGGAAGTCTGTGGTAGCGGTGCTCGAATTCGAGCCCGCTGCCCGGTCATTGGTGACTGGAGGATCTACCATGCTTCTAAATGCCCTACCACTACGGAGCATGTACAATGGCCCAACCTTGGGCTCTGATACCAACTGATGTAGGGTAGGCTGTGTAGTGGTGTCCTAAGACGCCCGCTAGTGCCGTGAGGGGGTGGACTCACCCTAAGCAATGCCTATATGCCGACACAAAGATGATCAAGCGAGCTAATCAAGATAAGCAACAAAACATTAAACTAAACATGACATTTATTCATTAGGCGACAGAGCAATTTCTTTAGGCGTTAGGCAAAAGCACTCCTCCGCACGGAGGCTTAAAATTAGCACGTGGCGAATTAAGCGACCTGCAAGTTAGAGATTTTCACAGGCAAAATGATAACAGGCTGTAATTCCAATACGACACGAACACCACAGAGCATACAATATTCCACAACCAAATAACACATACAAATCCCAAAGGAAATAACAAAATTCTGAATTAAAAGTTAGGACTGCAGGAAATCGGTGTAGATCTGAAATTTCGGAGGCTAGGAGAGACTTCCGGGTAGTGGCGAGACTAGATCGGGCAAGGGGGAAGGTGGATCCACGTGGGGAGATGAAGGGGTTGCTGTTTGGGGGGAGGAGGCGGCTGTTTTTGGTGGCCGGACTGGTTCCGGCGGGATCCAACCCGATCTGGACAGATCTGGTCGGATCTGTCCAGATCCGGTGAGGGTAGATCGCGGGGCTGGTGGGGCTGGTTAATGGGCATCAGGGGAGGGGGAAATAAGGGCTGTGGTAGGGGGGGTTTTGGTGGTGTGCCGGGCGGTGGAGAGGGCTCAGGCAGCCCCCGATCTGGGCGGGACTGGGGGTTCAGGCGGCCCAAAATCTGGGCGGACAGATGGGGGGGGGGGTGGCGGGTTGGACGGGGGAGAGGAAGTGGGGATTCGGTCGGCCGAACCTGGGCGGAAAAACGAGAGTGGCTGGGTGGCTGGACGGGGAAGAGGAAGAGGGGGAGAAAGCAAGGGAACTTACCCGAGGCGTCGGCACCAAGGGCTCCACGGCGTCGGCACCGCAAAAGGACCACCGGAAGTAGGGAAGATGATCTCCAAACTTTCAGCAATCCCCTTCCTGCAGCCCTAACACTTCTATTTATAGGAGAATGAAATTAGGGCAACCGGAATCGACGGCTATGATTGGCCGGTGGTTCCGATCCCATAAGTACATGAAATAAAATCCAAAATATAAAATGTCATATATGAAACTGAGTCGAAACGACGGGCCGGACACATCCGCGGTGGCGGATCGCCGGTCCGATCAAGCCCGTCGACGCGAATATACGAAGGTGGGGCCTGCCTTGCGCCGAGATGCGCCCGATGGTCCCCCATCAGTATTGAGGGTGGATTTTTGGTGTAATATGAAATTAAGGCAAAAACTCTTTGACTCCATGTTAGGGCAGCCAACAATCATGCATGATTGAGGTCAAATCATCATTTTATGAACCATAATCTATTTCCCTATGTATTTAGAACATGCCATAAGGGCATCCTTAATGTTTACACCATATAAATTACCAATTGATCAACTCATAGTGGTTATTTTCCTTAGGACATGAATTCTCAAGGAAAAGAAAGAGGAAATGAGCAACACAAGAAGAAGGGCAAAGAGAAAGTTAGAGGAAATGAACAACGCAAGGATAAAGAAAAAGAGAAAGTGAGAGTGAGTTCTTCTTTCCTATAATTGCAAGTTATTTTACTTCCTTTATGAATCATGTTGTGCTCATGTGTTAGTGTAAATCAGGAAAGAACTAAAATGACAACAAGAAAGATATAAAATGACAAGTCGTTATAAATCAAATTGATATAATGACAAGTAAGCAATGTAAACAAGGAAGGGTCAATTTGTGATTAAAATCCTAAGAAAAATGTAAGAATAAAAAGCAAAAAGAATACTTCAAATAATGGGATATAAGAAGAGTTAACCCAAATTGAAAGATGGGGAGAATAACTTCATCGTGCGAGTTAAGGTCACAAATAATAATATGAATGTGCGAGACAAGGGCCCGAGAAGAATATTACATCATAAGTGTGAGACAAAGACACATAATTTACACTTCATATAACAAATGATTAAAAGTGAATGACGTATAGAATTCATAGGAATAAGAAAGACAAGTTATTATAAGACTACATACAAACAAAAAGGATACAACAAAGAACTATGTAAGACAATAAGAACTAATCATAGGAGAAAAAGCAAGAATGCACATATTCTCTTGACTAATAAAAAATAAAACTAAACAGGTCAAGCAAAAGGCAGTTCCAGCCACCAGTAGCCAGCACCGACAATATTCTCCTCGCCAGGAGAAGAGGTATCGTCTTTGGGTTGAAGTTGCCTCAACAGTGTTCGACATCCTGGATGATCACAAGTCGAAGTGCTCGGACCCAGAGTGTCCTCATGAGGAGTTTCAGTTTTATTTCATGTAGTATCTGTAGTTTTACTTATGATAAATGTGTATATACATGATGTTGTATGTTTTGAGTCAGTCCTATTTTTATGTATAGTATTGATAAGCCCCCTTTTGATGTATATTTAGGGCTACCATTTGGACTGATGTACTTTGTATCCAAAGCTTTAAATGAAATGAAATGTATTATTCTGTCATGATATTTTACTTCTCGTACTATTTCATATACTGCTGTACTCTGAATGTATTACCTTGCTCATTATGAAATGTTAAGTTAAATTGTAGCGGTTGCCGTAAGGGGACCGTTACATCATATATGTGTCAATGTATACAAAGAGTTCTTTGATGTTCATCTTTGAGTAAATTACGTAAAATTTACTTTGATCTTGTTGACCAATGTTAACTTCCACATCGTCATTGGACCTTCACGTCATCTTCTTGGCTATCATCATTGGACCTCGACATCATCCCTTGACTTTCAATGTTATCTGTTGACTTCCAGATCACCCTACTCCCTACATGTAACGTCCATGTGGTTCGACTTTCTTATCATTCCTCCTTAACCTTCAATTGTCTCACCTCCTTAATCTTCCTTCATATAAACCACGTGACTTCAGCTTCCTTGGATGAAACCATTATTCACTCTCTCTCCTTCCCATGATCCCTAACTTGCAATTTGCAGATGAAGCCACCATCATCACTCGCTTAGCTTATTCCTCTTCTCCATCTCCTTGGCTACCTAGCTCTAGTATAAGTAAATGACTTACTAGTTACAAAAGAGAATTGAATATATAAGAAAAAATGGCTTGTACCTTATGGTAACTTTACATTCTTTTTACTGTTTTTTTTTCCTTTTGCAATGGCATACCTTGGCAATGAACTTGTAAGGATGAGGATAGTTTTAGGATGACGATGGATGCTAATTCCTACTCAGTTATCCTAGTTGCTATACACGTATATCCTCTATGGTAATTTTGTCTTTAAAGCTTATTACTCCTTTCCTTATGCTTTATGAGTTTTAGACTTTGTGTGTTAGCATCACCGTAGCAAGTCACAAAATTGTCAATATTTTTTTTTCCAATTATTTTGTAAGAACTAACATCTTTTCACGATTTAATTATTTTAATGCAAAAAATGTTCAATCTCATTTGTAATTCTTATGCTCGTACTTCCACATCATTGCTAGTGGTCTAGTGTATAAATTAATAACTAAAAAATATTAAGATATTTATATTGGATTCAAATAATGAATTAAGCAATGAAATATTATGGTCCAATATTCACAACTCGTTGGATGTTCTCCAGGGGTGGAGATAGTGGCGACGAGGATACTTGATGGGGATCACATTTCATGAGCGGGCCGATTCTACTTATACGGGAGGCGGAGCTAGTATCGTCAGATTGATGATCCGAGCTAGCAGTCGTGTTCAAAACGACATTAATATTTTTATGCATTTTTTGTATTTTTATGTCATGTAAATTTAATGTTTTATGTCTCAAACTATTGTGACAGTCTGTAATGGTTCTAAGTTTATAAAAAGAGGTCTAGGGGACGGTTCTCAGACATCGTAGAATTTGGATAGATTTTTCGGGCTCTTGCTGTCTCTCCATAGTGTCGATTTCGTGGATTTTTGGTGTCAAAGTAAAGGCAATTATCTTCGCATTACCCATAAATACCTGTTTCAGAATGAAAAGCCTTGAACCTCCTTGAGGAGATCAAACATATATATATATATATATATATATATATATATATATATATATATATATATATATATATATATCAAATACAATATGACTTATACAGGCTATTTACAGACCAAATAGCATAAAATAACAATAATCTCAATACTCCCCCTCAAGCTGGTGCAAAGCTGTCAATCATTCCCAGCTTGAAAATAGTCAAATCTAAACGAGTCAGACCAACAACTTTAGTGAAGGCGTCAACAAGCTGTTCGGCCGAGGAGACAAAAGCTGGAAGGATAGTCCCAGTGCGGACGTGGTCACACAGAAAATGAACATCCATCTAGATGTGCTTTGTGCGCTCATGTAGTACCGAGTCCTGAGTAAGTTGGAGAGCTGACTTATTATCACAGTAGAGAGTCGAGTCAGTAGCAAGTGATAAGCCAAGTTCAGTCAGCAATGATAGAAACCAAACCAACTCAGTGACGTCGAGAGCCATAGCGCGGTACTCTGACTCAGCAGAAGAGAGGGATACTATAGGTTGTTTCTTGCTTCGCCACGAAACAAGGTGATCACCATGGAATACGCAAAGACCCGTTAAATACCGTCGATCAGTCAAAGAGCCAGCAAAATCTGCATCAGTGAAGCATGAGAGATTGGAGGCACGATCAGCCCAATAAAACAACCCAAGACCAGGGGCGCGCTTAAGATAGAGAATAACACGTCGAGCAGCTTCTCGGTGAGATGTCCTGGGAGAATGCATAAACGGACTCAAAACGCCCATTGAGAAACTGATGTCGGGCCTAGTATTGGTCAAGTATATCAAGCGGCCAGCCATACGCTGGTACTGAGAGGGGTCTGGTAGAGGATCGCCAGATTCAACATGAAGGCAATTGCTGGTATCCATAGGAGTACTTGCAGGGCGACACCCAAGGAAACCCGTGTCCCGAAGAAGGTCTAAGGTGTACTTGCGCTGCGATATCGAGATGCCCTGCAGTGAGCGAGCTACTTCAATCCCGAGAAAATAACGGAGAGGTCCAAGGTTTTCACCTCGAAGGCTGAGCGAAGTGTAGCTTTCACTTCAAAGATGCCAGCAGGGTCATCCCTCGTGAGAATAATATCGTCCACGTAGACCAAGACAATAACCTGATGGCCCTCGGGAGTCGCACAAATGAAGCAAGTGTGGTCCGCACGACACTGAGTGAAACCTAACTGAAGAATAACCAAGCTGAACCGTTCAAACCAGGCCCGCGGGAATTGCTTTAAGCCACGCAGAGACTTGAGCAGACGACAAACTCTCCCCGAATACTCCCCCTGAAGAGCAAACCCAGGGGAAGGTGCCATATAGACTTCCTCCTGTAAATCACCATGCAGGAAAGCATTTTTAACGTCGTGCTGGTAGAACGGCCACACCCGAGAAGCCGCAAGCGAGAGCAAAAGACAAACACTGGTCAACTTAGCCACGGGAGCAAAGGTGACACCAAACTCGTCCGTAGTCTGAGTAAAGCTCTTGGCCACCAAACGAGCCTTATAACGATCAATGGTACCATCAGCAGAGTACTTCACTGTATATACCCATTTGCACCCAACTGTACGTTTCCCGAGAGGAAGAGGAACCAAACACCATGTCCCAGTACGACGGAGAGTAGACATCTCCTCCTCCGTATCCCGAACCCACCGCGGGTCACGAAGAGCCTCAGTGGTCGAAGCAGGCAGGTGAACAGAATCAGCTGTAGCCACAAAAGCCTGGTAAGAGGGTGAGAAACGCTGATAGGAAACAACACTAGCTGTCACATACGTTTACCCTTGCGAATGGCAATAGGTAAGTCAACAAAAGAAGTGGAGGAGAGAGGTTCAAGAGTGTTACCTGCGTCCGAAAGAGGCTGCTGATCCGGGACTGGAGGAGAAGTGAGTGTAGCTGGTGGAGGGGGTGGCTGGCGGCGAGAGTATGCCAGCAGGACAAGCGGAGCAGCTGGGGGCAGCGACTGGTGGTGAGGAAAAGACCGGGAGAGGTTGCGCAACAGTAGGAAGTGCAGGGAGTGTCAAATGTGCAGGATAAAAGGAACCTCCTCATGGAATGTGACATCCATAAAATAAATGATACGATGCAACTGGGGGTCATAGTAGTGATAACCCTTAGTGGTGGTCGAGTAGCCGAGGAAGAAGCAGTGGATGGCCTTGTCGTCGAGTTTGGTCCTAAAGGGACGTCTATCTTGGACAAAGCACACACAACCAAAGACCCGGAGAGGGATGTGGAAGGCGGAGACTGGAGGATAAACGAGACTGATGGGGGTAACACTACCAAGGGGCGAGAAGGAGTCCTAATAATAAGGAAATATGCGGTAAGAAGAGCAACACTCCAATATGACTTAGGGACAGCAGACCCTAAAACTGCGACACAGAGCAGTCGACGGCACAGAAGCAGCGGCGCAGAGGCAGTGGCATGGGAACAACGAAACAAAGCAGCGACAGCAGAGCAGCAGCACGAGAACAACGATCGGCACAAAGCAACAACACAAAGTAGCGACACAAAGTAGTCGACGACACATAAGCAACAGTGTAGAGACAGCGACACGAAAACAGCGGCAGCAAGCCCTAAAATAACGACACAAAGCAGTCGACGACACAGAAGCAGCGGCACGGGAACAACGACACAAAGCAGCGGCAGCAGAGCAGCGACAACAACACGGGAACAACGATCAACACAAAGCAACGACACAAAGCAGTCGACGGCACAAAAGTAGCGGCGTAGAGGCAACGACACCAGAACAGCGACACAAAGCAGCGACAGCAGAGCAGCAGAAGGGGAACAACGATCGGCGACAGCGAGATCGACAACGGGAGCAACAACGGGAGCAGCAGCGGGAGCAGTAGCGGGAGAGGCAGCGGGATCGAGCACCAACGAGACGAGACGAAGCATCTGCGGGCCGAAGGACCGGAGATCAGAGAAACGGGAACCACAAAAACCCTAAGCGTGACCCTAGGATACCATGTTGTAGAATGAAAAGCCTTGATCCTCCTTGAGGAGATCAAGCATATATATATATATATATATATCAAATACAAAATGACCTATACAGACTATTTACAGACCAAATAACATAAAATAACAATAATCCCAATACTACCTTCCCATAGAATCGCTAAAAAACTATCCACTACCGCCACTAACCCTGCCATTTATTGTCGTGACCGCCCAAATCCCCTCTACCACCACTCCTAGCCATTGACAACCACCCTCCCAAGTGTCGTCCAACCATTTCTCATATTTTCCTATCACCAATTTCCCATATAACTACCCCGTAACTACTCTCCCACCAAATAACTGCCCACTCCCCTAGTAGATTTCCTTCATAACTGCCTCTAATCAGCCACAACTCCACAGCCTTGCCCCTCTCTTCACTCACATCCTTAGTTATTAAAGGCGCAATGCATACCAAGGCACAAAGTGTTCTTAAAGGCTAGGTGCAAGGCTCAAGGCGTAGGCGCGCACCTGAAGATGGCAAGACGCAACCACAAACATTTTAAATAATAAATATCAAACATTAGTTCATCTTCTTGAATAGATTATTCATATAATTTACTCATTAATCATTCATTTCTATCTCTTAAAAAATAAAATTAATATGGTCGCTTGAATCATATCTAAGTCTCAACGATCGATTATTTATCAAAAACACTAAATCATATAAAAATTATTGAATTCTTGCATTATTTTTTTCATTATTTTGAAAAAAAAATTTACAAAAAAATCACACTCAAACGCGCCTTTAATGTCTGAAAGCGCAAAACAGAAGCACAAAGGCGCCGACCTTTGAGCCTGGAGTCTTAGGCGCGCCTTCAACAACATGACTCACATCTACCTTCCAAAGCCTCAAAACGGCCTAAAGCCAACTTCCACCCGCTTATCATACCCCAACCTCCTATATATTGGATTTCTTCTCGGCCTCCAAAGGCTGCGGGCTGAAATTCCCATTATGATAACAATTTTGATCAGCATGGACCGCAAGTACGATAGTCAGGCATTTTCATAAACCCCCGATTGTTGCAAAACAATATCATTACGCTATCTTTGGCTGCCAATCCCTCTGCCACAAAGATATTATTTGCACAATCTCGGGCTGCCAAAAGGTATTCTGCCACTGTTTCCCTTCCCCGCACCCGCTCTTCCTTGGTGCCCCACCGGGACCCCCACCCCTCTTCCACCTTTGCCCCTTGTTGTTTTCAACGAGCCCTACCCCTGCTCCTTCCCCCTACAACCGAACCACCTCCACCTGTAAGTCGTTTCCTTAGCCATCCCTCTGCCACTAGTCCCGTTTCTCCCCACCGTGAATTCCCTACGACCATACCCCTTTCCCAAATAGCCACCACATGGCCCACCCAAGCCTCAACCAGTCCAGAACTCCACTTCCGACATCGGCCCCGCTTGCTACGACCTTGGATGCCCTCCAACAACCGTCATTGTCGCTGTCTACACGTGTGAATTGTGGTATAAAGTTTTATTCTCTATTGTTGTTTATTTTGGCACCCGACCTGTTGTGGATATTTATTTTATTTGATGTTAGTATCTATGATCGTTCGATTTGCAAGGTTCATTCTGCACGCGCTTGAAATAATTGCATCTTGTTCGATTTGCGAGCACGCTTTGTTTTTCTTTAATTAATGAACTTTGTGAATTCTTGTGCTTCTGTTATATTTTATAATAATAAATTATTGCTGCAAATTTTAGTGAACTAATTCTTGTATCGTCATCATACTCTTCATATTTAGTATTGAATTTAGAGCGTCCACCCCGGTTTGATGGCGCGCAACGCCCGATACATGTGTATTCCCGCAGGAGGCGGTGATTTGTCATACAGTCGGATGATCTGAATTTGTGGTTGCGTCTGGATGGTTGATCTGAGTCGATTTCATATACTATTTTTAATGTTTTGAGTTGTATTTGACGCCCAATCAGCTCAAACATTACGAGTCGTCTGATTCAGGTGCTTTGGTTGGTTTTATTATATGTATAGTGCAAGTTAAAATTATGGTTTTTAGGGTTATATATAGTGATGTTGTGGTTCAATGGGGGGATCGAAGGTTTTGCAGTTACTGGAACCACAGATCGCGTCTCCAGGTGCGACTCTTAGAGTGCTCTCCTTGGTGCGATGTCAAGGCCGTCCCTTCGCCGCCTCCTCTACACCCCACATGTCGAGGAGGATTGGTGCCGCACCACTATCTTCTTTACATATTTCCCAAGCGCAGGAGGCCCCTGCAAGCTCACCATTAATAGTGGTAGATGCGTAAATATAATCACTAGGAAATGGTTGAAGAAGATGCAACTCATGACCGATCCTCATCCACATCCTTAACGTGTCTTATGGGTGTTAAAGTCCACCATCCAGATTACATGGCGATGCCTAGTGCTAATTCGCTTAGCGACCATTAAGGACCAGGTTTGACGTGACGTTATCCCCATGGACGTCGCACATGTTCTTCTCGGAAGACCTTAGTTATATGATCGTGATGCTACGTGTTATGGCCGATACAACACGTGTGTATTCTTCGACAAAGCTTGAAAGATTACACTTACCCCTACTTAGCCCAGTGATCCTCCCAAGGGTAAGGTTGAGTCATCTGTTAGTGCGGGGTCTTCGATACCTCTCCACGTCTTGAGGAAGGACGACTTCCTGAAAGAGAGTATAAAGGCATGGGTTATGTTTATTGTGGCAGCCATGATGGTGACCAAGGCCTTTAGAGAGACTGAGATTGCTGATCCGGATGTTCGTCAGTTGCTGGATAATTACTTAGATATTATGCCCGAGGAACTCCCGGATGAGCGCCCTCCATTGAGGGATATCCAACACGCAATCGATCTGATTCCAGGGGCATCTTTGCCCAATCTCCCACATTATTGCCTGAATCTGACTGAGCTTGCCGAACTAAAACGACAAGTAGATGATCTCCTGCGGAAGAAGTTTATATGAGAAAGCCTGAGTCTTTGTGTCGTACCAGCCCTTCTTACTCCGAAGAAGGACGAGAGCTGGAGCATGTGCATTTATAGCCGTGCTATAAATAAGATCACGGTGAAGTATTGTTTTTCGATTCCCGGCCTCGACGATCTTTTGGACTCGATGGCCGGTGCCCAAATCTTTTTGAATATCGACCTTCGTAGTGGGTACCATTAGATTAGAGTTAGAGAGAGGGATGAGTGGAAGACGGTCTTCAAGATGAATGACGACTTGTATAAGCGGCTTGTCATGCTGTTCGGACTATCGAACGTGCCCAACACATTCATGAGGGTGATGACATAGATTCTGCGACCCTATATGGGCAACTTCTTGGTAGTGTATTTTGACGATTTTTTGAAATAAAACCATGACTGCACCGAGAACTTACGCCATTTTTGCATGGTTTTCGAGCTCCTACGAAAAGAGCATCTTTACATCAACTTGAAAAAGTGCTCGTCCCTATCCACATCCGTTCACTTCATAGATATGCAGTATCACTGTATCGGTGTCTGATATATCGGTTGACCCTGACAAGGTCAAGGCGATTCGTGAGTGACCCGTTCTGACGAACATTCATGAGGCCCGTAGATTTCTTAGACTGGCCACCTTCTATATGAGGTTTGTCTGTGCCTTCAGTTCTATTATGGCCCTCATCACAAGCTACCTCCGTAAAGTTGATTTTTTTTGGATGAAGGCCGTCACTCGAGCCTTCGAGAAGATTAAGGAGAGACTGTCTATTGCTCCTGTTCTACACTTGATTTCTCCAAGACCTTCGAAGTAACCTATGTTACGTCAGGAGTTGGAATCAATGCAATACTTAGTCAGGAAGGTCATCCAATTGCCTACTTCAGCAAGAAGCTGAATGATGCCCGATATAAGTATTCGAATTATGATCAGGACTTCTATGTCGTTGTACAGGCACTGTGTTACTGGCGTCATTACCTCTTGCTCAAGGAGTTCATTCTGTACTCTGACTATCAAGCACTGAGATACCTCGACTCACAGAGGAAATTGGGCCACCGTCTTGCGAAATGGGTGGAGTGTATGCAAGAGTTTCATTATGTTCTCAAACATTGAGCGGGTGTTGAGAACAAACCGGTTCTTATTCATGGGCACTTGAATAGTGGGCTTTGAGCAACTAGCTTATAATTATCCAAAGTGCCCAAATTTTGGGGACATTTATGCCGCGTTATTGAGGGACCCTCTTGATCTTCGTGACGGTTATGCGATTTCACACGGGTACTTATTCATGGGCTTGCACCTCTATGTTCCTCAGTCGCCCCTTCGAGGTTTCCTTATCTGTGAGAGCTACACGCAGACGGAGTAGCGTGATACTTCGAGCGAGACAAGACGATTGCGTTAGTCGAAGATCGCTTATTCTGGCCTGGCCTGAAGAAGGACGTTACTAGGGTTATCAGGCATTGTCGAGTCTGTCAGACTGCGCAGGGATCCCGCCAGCCCACTGGATTATACACTCCGCTAGTTACCCAGAGGCCCTGGACTGATATTAGTATGGACTTTATTCTCGAGATCCCTCGTACTTTGAGGAAGCTCGATTCGATCTTTGTAGTGGTGGTCCGTTTTTCTAAAATGACCCATTTTATCCCTTGTCGAAAGATCGCTGACCCCTCTCACATGGCTATCCTTTTCTTTAGAGAGGTATTTAAGTATCATGGATTACTCACTTCCATAGTCTCTGGTCCCGACGTGTGTTTCATGAGTTATTTTTGGAAGACATTATGGAAGAAGATTGGTACAACCCTGAAGTTCTCCTCCGCCTACCACCCACAAACAGATGGACAAACTGAGGTTGTCAGTCGTAGTCTTGGGACACTGCTGTGTTGTCATCCTCCTTCTTCCTCTTCTTCGACGTTGAGAACCTCAACAGGAACATGCTTCGCAGGTCCTTAAAGCAGTAGATGGAACTCGCAGGAAGATGGTGAAACCAGTCCCTGACCTTTTCCTTCAAGGTGATCGCAAAGAGTCAACACTTGAATGCATCCGACATTTGTCTGATGGAAACGACATCCCCGAACCATTGAACATGTTGCACCGGGTCATCCCTGCCTGTGTAGTAGGACATCTCTGGCTCTCTGAACCCGTCTGGAACCGGGGCCGCGACGATCAACTCGCTGAAATGACTTCCTACACCAACCTGGCGAGTGGGTCCATCTCACGCTCTGGGCTCGTTGACCCTGTCAGCACTCGCCTGCCCGGGGAAAAGTTCCCGCCCGGCGAGATCCCTCTCGCCACTCTCGACCGGGACCTCCTTCCCAGGCCGTTGTCCCAGGGCGTTCTCGCCCAGAGATGCGGCCGCGACAGATGGATGGTTTGTAGGACCTCCCTCTTGAAGTCTTCTAGCATCCCGATCGTGACACCACTCGCCGGGGGTTGCGAGCCTCCCGAGCCAGCTCTTTCGTTCTCGCCTCTAGCCATGAAACTTAGCTCAAGATTTTCCTGTGTAAGCTACGGTGCACGCTCACCGCATCAAAAATGTTGAAGCCAAAACTTTGACTTCAACGAGAGTTCGGACCCAAGGGTGTAGCTAACACTTACTTTTCCCTAACTTGAGCTCCTGACCAGTCACTCGGAATCGAAAAACTGTCCTTGGGCTGCACCGTGGAGGTCCCACCACACACCCAGAAGATCTCTGGAGCGCTTCCCCTCCCAAGCCAAAAGCTGAGCTGAGCACCTTGGAGGGCTGATGCAGCCAGACCAAAATAAATCAAGGAGGAAGAAGCCAAAAATGAACTGGATCCCCTCCAAATATGCCCACATGATCTATTTATAGAATTTCAAACCTGGTCTGCAAACAACATAATACCATTGTTCTGGAAATGTTATACGTAGCCCAAATTGGTCTGCCAACAGTGTAACTCCGCTGTTTTGAAAGGCTATTTGCAGACCCCCAAGGGCATCCGGGTAATTTTACCTCTGGACCACACTGGGCGAGTGGTCCATGAAGGCATCTCTCGCCTGAAGAAGCGAATGCTGGGGTGAGCCGAGCATTCCGCCCCGCAGCTTCTCAAAGGGCGAGTACGGGATCCTCATGCTATCCGCCTGATTTGGCGAGAGCCTTTTCGTCTAACCCTATAGTCCTTCCGCTCGACTTGGCGAAAGACCTTCACTCTCTCGGAGCGAGTGTGGGTCTGCCTACCCCACTCGCCTACTTTGACCAGCTTGAACCTGAGGGTCTCTGGCTTTGTCGGGAGGTCTCACTCAGCAAATACGTGGTTGTACAGTGATAGTAGCTAAGAGAGCGAAAGCAAAATTCCTTTTAGTTGGGGAAAGACGAGCATATGAGACAATGTCATGAATGAAATGCTTAGTGCACGTCTGAAACCCTTTCCGTAGAGCGATGAGAAGATCTAGATCCGACTTGTCTTCTGTAGTAGATCCACTCGTTGAAGAGATTGTTGACCCAGGAACTGTCAACAACGGCTCTAACGACAAAGTAGGATCAAGAGACAGAGGTGGAGAAACAAAACTATCATAGAAAGAGGAAGAGGCGTAGGAGAAAGTGAAGCTCAGGTAGAGGTACAGAGATAATAAGTATAGAAGGAGAATCATCAGGTGGTGAGGGAGTAAAAGCTCGAGGAAAGTAAGGCGTTTCTTCAAAGAACGTGACATCAACAAAAATATACTATTTCTGGAGAAGAGGATCAAAACACCGATACCCCTTCTGAGTCTGATAGTAGTCAAGAAAGATGCACTTAACATAACTAGGAGAAAGTTTGTCACGACCAGGAGAAGGAGAATGGACAAACGCCTACATCCAAAGACACGTAGAGGTAAAGAAAATGATGTGGCTCTTGGATACAAGATTGAGAACAGGGTTTTGTCGTGAAGAACCTGAGAGAGAATACGATTGATGAGATAACAAGAGAGAAAGATGACATGACCCCAATATGATCAGGGAACATTCATTTGTATGAGAAGGGTGCGAGCAATATCTAGGAGATAACAGTTTTTGCGTTCAACAATGTCATTTTATTAAGAAGTGTATGAACAATTGGTTTGATAAATATTACCACGATGCATGTAAAAATCCGAAAATTGATGACTAAGATACTCTTTGACATTATCTATGTGAAAAATTTTAATAGATACACTAAACTGAGTACGTATCTCATTATAAAGGGTAGTGAACACAAAAAAGTTTAGAATGTTTTTTAAGAGATACAACCAAGTACATCGTGAGAAATCATCAATAAAAGTAACAAAATACAGACTATCTCTACCCACATATCTAGTAGGAGAGGGACCTCAAATATCTTAGTGGACAAGATCAAAGGGACTAGAAGAACTACATTCTTGTCTTGCTGGATAAGAGGAGTGATGGTGTTTACCAAGTTGGCAAGCTTCACAGTTAAGAGTGGAGTCCCTCCTGAGGTAGATCCGGTAGGAGTTGGTAAATGAGTCGAGGAGGAGGATGGTCAAGGCGAAGATGCCATTGCAGAAGAGAAGTGAAGAAAGCAATGATATTGTCTAGGAGGAAAAGATCATTGCTTTCAGTCTCAGTAACAATCTTCTCCTTGGAGTGAGGATCCTAAAAAAAACAAGTATTGGATGTAAAGATAACCGTGCAGTTTAGTTGTTTACAAAGAGCAGAAACAGATAGTAAATTGCACAGAACAGGGAGGACGTAGAGAGTGTTCTCAAGCCGTAGAGACGGAGTGACGTGGACTGTACCAGTCCTGCACACAGGAGACAGAGTACCATCCACAACAAAAACCGGAGGTGACCGATTATGCTTGTCCAAATGAGAGAACAAACAAGGATTGTTGGTCATGTGATTAGTAGCCCCAGAGTCAATAAACCACTTACCCTGAGTGACCATATTAGCACTTCCTGAAGAGGTGGCAAGGGATGTGAATTTCTTTGTGGTGTCACCTGCTGAAGGGCGAAGATGAGGATACTTGACCCAACAACGATCTACAAGATGTCCTGTCTTGCCACAATGAGAGCAAAAATGACAAGACAGACCATGCCCACTGTGACCTCCACGACCACTAGGATTGCCAAAATGAACTGGATGAGCAATGGTGTCAGGATGGGGTGGGGAGGCAAACAGAGGACGCTGAAGAAGAGTAGTAACAACGACGATACGAGCAACAGTAACATCAAAAGTGGGAGAGTCGGTCTCTCCTAAAATTTGTTGCTTAATCATATCATAAGACTCTCTAAGGAGAATAAGTTAACACACAACCAGAAGTTCGTGGAAGTATTTGTATTGTTCAGCAACATCAGTGGAGAAGAGCTTGCACCTCCTAGTAAGTAGCATCAAGAGTCAAAGTGGGGCAGACAAACAGATCAACATATAATGCGTATATGCGCGAAGTTTGATCGCCATTGGAGTACAGAGCAGCAAGATGAGCCCAAGTAGCCTTAACCGTCTCATCATGACGAATGACGAGTAGACACTCATCTGAAAGGCTAACAAGCCACATTCTAACCAAAACATCATCAGCGTCCCAATCATCAAAGTCAGCAGACCCTCGAGCATGAGAGTACATCCCCGTATTCGCTGAGTGGGCCCCTCCTGCAAGTTCAGGGCTTTGTAGGACATTCAGGTCCAAGAATATCCAAGTAGGCGAGTGTGGCATGCAGAGCCATACTCGCCCAGAAGGAGCAAAGGGCTCCCGCCCGTAGCAAACAGAAGGGCTCTCACCAATATAAGCAGGCGGCAGGCGGGAAGGCTCTCGCATCCGCCTTCAGAAGAGCCGTAGAGGTGAGTGTCTGGCTCACCCAACATTCGCCCCCTTTTAGGCGAGTGGTGGTTTCATGGACCACTCGCCCAGTAGGGCCCAAAGACTAAATTACTCGGATGCCCTTGAGGGTCTGCAGATAGCATTTCAGAACAGCGGAGTTACGTTGTTGGCTGACCCAATTGGGCTGCATTTAGCATTTCTGGACAGTGGAATCACGCTGTTGACAGACCAAGGTTGGATAGATTCTCTTGTTTCCTTCTTTCTCAGGCTCTTCCCAACGAGCCAAGAGTGTTCTCCAAGGTGCCCAAGCTCAGCATTGGCTTGGGAGAGGAAGAACTCTTTGGTCGTCTGGGTGTGTGGTGAGATCTCCTGGCTGAGACCTCAGTTCTGTTCTCGGGTTCCTGAATCTTTGGTCTGATGTGCTAGCCCGAGGGAAGTGTGAGGTCACACCCTTATTGGGGCCCTGAACTCCACAGAGACCGATTTTCGGTTTCAACACTTTTGTGCGGTGAGCGTGGAGGGTGACCGACACAGAATAACTTCAGCTAGTTCCATGGACGGAGACGAGGGACAAGGATCTGGCCAGGAGCAATCGCTACCCCCGTCGAGTTTAACGACGGTAAGCATGTTCGAGGAATTCAGAAAGGGGGCCATGGAGACCTTGCACCACTGGCTCAGCGCCACTCGCGGCGAGTGCTCAACTTCGGCCGTCCCATTGGTCGCGCAACTCGCTTTGGGCGAGAACGCCCCTGTCAGGCGGACCAGGAAGGGGAAGGAAGGCGAGATCAGCGGGCAAGATCCCGCAAGGCGAGAACTGTTCCCCGACTCGCCGAGTGCGGGCTGGATCAGTGAGGTGGCCTTGCGACAGCCACCCACTCGTGCGGTAGGCGGGAGCCCCTTCAACGAGCTGGTCATGTTAGCCCCGGTTCCAGAGGGATTCAGGGAGGCAGAGATGTCTTATTACACCGGTAGGGACGACCTAGTTCAGCACGTCCAGTGGTTTGAGGACGCGGTCTCCATTAGGCAGATGACTGACGCCTTCAAATGCCGGCTTTTTGCCATCTCCTTCAAGGATAAGGCGAGGGACTGGTTCCATCAGGTTCCCAACAGTTCAATTTACTGCTACCCAGATTTGCACCGGGCTTTTCTGTTGATGTTCTCAACTTCAAAGAAGAGGAAGAAGGGTGCGAAATTTCTTTTCGCAATAAAGCAGGGACCGGATGAGACCCTGACAAGTTATGTCGACCGATTCCAGGAGGAAGTCCTCGTTATAGAGGAGGTGCCGAGGTTTACCCTGATGATGACCTTTACCTTGGGGCTACATGAAGGATTCTTTAGGGTGACACTGAAGCAGAGGCCACCGCTGTCTTTCGAGGAAGTAACGGAAAGAGCGTCACAGGAAATCAAGGGTGAGGCAACAAACCCCAACTTTACTAGGAAGCTGGCCAGGTTGGGAGGAAGGAGGAACGACCAAGGAGGGCAAAGTGAAGTGGAGGTGGAGTTGTCATTCTGTGACTTCCATCAAGTGGAAGGTCACACAACAACCACCTGCCTAGAGTTCCTGGAGCTGAGAAGAACAAGAGGGCAGGGACGGCAGCCGCCGACAGTGCGGATCGAGGAGGTGGTCGCGGGAGCCGACGAAGACAGGTGCGAAGATAGGTCCGATATAGGGGGATCTGGAAGGATTGGAGTAATCCACAGGGGAGCAGGGATAGAGGCCACTCGTAGGGGGAGCCTACAAACCGTGTTCCTACGAAGCGTCGCCTCGACATCCCAGACCCCACCTCCCGTGGGGAGGATTACCTTAACCTCAGGTGACATGCCGGATCATGAGGATCCGCTCTGTGACGCGCTAGTAGTGTAGACAGCGGTCAAGAACTTCACCGTCTCCCGGATCTTGGTGGATAACGGGAGCTCGGTCAACGTCGTTTTCAAAAAGACTTTTGACGGGATGAAGATGGAGGCAAAGAGTGTGTTGGCCTCAGATAGACCACTCTTCGGGTTCTCGGTAGAAAGGAAGGATATAGAAGGAGGAGTGGGGCTTAACGTGACTCTGGGGGGTCAGTCCCGCAACTGCCGGTTCGTGATCGTGGACGCCCCCGGCAGCTACAATGTCATCTTTGGTCGACCTCTCATCAGCGCATTCCGGTGCGTCCCCTCGTCCTTCCATCAGTGCCTCAAGTTCAACGATGGAGGGGTGCAGGTCCGGGTCCGGGTTCGGGTAGATCCTAAGGTGGCGAGGTAATGTCATGTCATCGCGGTTAACACCATCTCGTGGATGGGGGAGGCCGAAACGATGAGGAAGGTGATGGAGGAGATGTCGGCAGAATCAGGAGAGAAGGAGACCCTCGTTCCGGAGGAGGGTACAAGAGAAGAGTCAAGAGGAGGGAAAGGCGTGATGATGACAGAGGAAGCAGTGGAAGAGGAGGGCTTCGTCCAAGGGGAGCGGGCATCTGAAGAATTGGAGGAGCAGTCCCGGCTGGAGCCGGTGGAAGCGGTAGTAGAGCTGGAGGCTTTGACCCAAGCAGGCAAGGCGGAGAAGGTGCGGGTCAGCGGGGGCTTAGGCGAAGAGGATCGAGAAAGGCTGCTGGCGTTCATTCAGAAGCCCGTGGACATCTTCGCGTGGAGCACAACGGATTTGCCCAACATAGATGCGAACGTGGTTTGCCATTGGTTGAACCTCGATCCCAAGGTACGCCCTATCCGCCAAAAGAAAGTAACGTGGCTGACAAGCTCGAGGGGCCTATCCAGGAGAGGAAGTGGAGAAACTTCTCAAGGCTGGTTTTTTGTCAAAGATCCAGTTTTCAGGCTGTGTCTCTAATGTTGTAATGGTGAGGAAGGGGGACGGGAGGTGGAGAATGTGTGTTGATTTTTCATTGTTGAATAAAGCATGCCCCAAAGATTGCTACCCCTTGCTTTGGATCGACGCGCTGGTTGACTCAGCTGTCGGTTTCCCTGTAATGAGTTTTTTGGATGTCTTTTTAGGTTATCATCAAATTAGGATGCACCCTCCAGATGTAAAGGACGCGTCTTTCATCATGAGCAGCGAATGCTATAGCTATAATATGATGCCCTTTGGGCTGAGGAACGCCGGGGTAACCTATCAAAGGATGATGGACAGGGTCTTGCAGGAGCAAAGAGGAAGAAACTTAGAGGTATTTGTGGACGGTTTGTTGGTGAAAAGCAAGGATGTGAGCTCTCACCTTTGAGATCTGGAAGAAACCTTTTCCACCTTGCGAAGATTTAAAATGAGGTTGAACCCCCAGAAGTGTGTTTTCGGAGCAAATCGGGGGAAGTTTCTTGGATACCTCCTGACCCCGGCTAGGGTAGAGCCCAACCCTGATAAAGTAAAAGTCATAAATGAGCTTGGGTCGCCAAGGAATGCCAAGGAGGTCCAGTGCCTGACAAGGAAGCTTGCGGGGCTGAGTAGGTTTCTTGCCCGGGCAGGAGAGAAGTGCTCACCCTTTTTAGGGTACTGCGAGGAGGTCGAAAGTTCGAGTGGTCCAAGTAGTGTGAGGAGGCTTTCTAGTTTCTGAAACGTCAAATCTCCAAGGCCCCGCTGCTCCAAGGACCCAAGGAAGGTGAAGTCTTGAGTACCTCGGAGTGGGAGCACAGACCATAAATTCTATCTTAGTCTGGGAAGAGGGGAAGAAGCAACTGCCAGTTTACTATGTGAGTCGGGTCTTGAGGAAGACAGAGCTCACGTATCCCATCCTGGAAAAGTTGGCATTCGCATTGATCATCTCAGCTCAGAAGCTCCGACCTTACTTTCAAGCTCACTCGATTCGGGTGGTGACAGATCACCCGCTGCGTGACATTTTCGAAGGAGTGGAACTTTCGGGAAGGTTGGCAATATGGTCAGTAGAATTGAGTGAATTTGACGTCTCCTTCGTCCCACGCCTGTCAGTTAAAGCACAAGCAGTGGCAGACTTCTTGGCAGATTGCGTGGTGGAGTCGGGAGAGGTGGGTCTGAGCCAACCTGCAGCTTGGAAGCTGCTAGTTGATGGAGCGTCGGGAAAGCACTCTTTGGGCGCATGGGTGGTCTTGGAGAGTCCCCAGGGAACAAAGATTGAACGAGCCATAGTAATACACTTTCCCGTAATCAACAACCAGGCGGAATATGAAGCAGTCATTGCAGGGATGCGACTTGCTAAGGAGTTGGGAGTGCAAGACATGGCTGTGTTGACAGACTTGATGGTGATGGCTTCGCAGGTCATAGGAGAGTTCGAGTCAAGGGAGCCGTCCCTGTAACAATATTTTCTCAAGGTAAGAGATCTTATTGGGGGGTTCCTGACTTTCTCCATCCGACATATACCGCATGAGGAGAATGCTGTGTGTTGAAGTATTAGACTGGGCGGCCTGGCGGTCTAGTCTGGCGGGTTGTTGACCGCGCGGTCTAGCGGTTCCTTTCCAGCAGGTTCGTGTTCAGACTGTTGCTGTTTGTAGTCCGAGCTGTCTGGCGGTCTCTCTCAGAAGCTTGGAGACCGGGCGGTCTAGCGGTCTCCTATTGCGGCGTGCCCTCTTCCTGCTGGAGTTGTCGAGCGGTTAGCCCATTTGTGTAACCGCGCGGCCTGTGCGGTTTCTTTAATTTCTAGTCGCTCAGCCCTGTAATTTTTTAGTCCCACATTGTTTGTTTGTACTCTCTCATATCTCCTTCATTCTATAAAAGGGAGGTCATACCTTTGTAAATGATATCTTTTTGTATAATAAAACTTTCAATTATTCAAATTTCTGTCTGTTTGTTAGCTGCTTGTTAGCTGCGTGTTTGCTACTTTTACATGGTATCAGAGCCAACGATCGATTCGACCTGATTCCGTCTTTGGCTCTTCTGTCCGCGCGGCTTGTCCAAGCGGCTTCTTTGCCTTGTCGCTGCCCTGTTCGCGCGACTTCCTTTGGTCTTTTCTCGACCTGTTCTCACGGGTCCCTTGCTTCCTCTTCTCTCTGTTCGTTCGACCTCGTTCAGTCCGCGCGACCTCTTTCCCTGTGCCTTGGTATGCTTCCTGGCCGCTGGTGTTCTGCCACCGTGCCGTTGCAGCTTCTTCTCTTTAGCCCGCTGCGGTTTCATCCTTGTTCGCTGCGGTCTCCTTCTCGTGTCACGGCCTGCTCCTTAGGTTGTGCAGCTTTCTCGTTTTTTCTCTCCCCGCGGATTCTCTTCTATTCGCGCGGTTTCCTGCCTTCTCTATGGACAATTCCGGTCTCTCCACCCTCGTTATCTCTACCTCCACCACCCCTGCAGCTCCTCCTCCTCATTCAGGAAGAGGTTTTGAAGAAACAGATTTGTACTCCGTTTGTCACCTCCGACAAAAAATTGGCGGATATCTTCACAAAACCGGTTTATACTTCCTTCTTCCATATTTGTGACAAGCTGGGCATGATTGATATCTATGCTCCAGCTTGAGGGGGAGTGTTGAAGTATTAGACCGGGCGGCCTGGCGGTCTAGTCTGGCGGGTTGTTGACCGCGCGGTCTAGCGGTTTCTTTCCAGCAGGTTCGTGTTCAGACTGTTGCTGTTTGTAGTCCGAGCGGTCTGGCGGTCTCTCTCAGAAGCTTGGAGACCGGGCGGTCTAGCGGTCTCCTATTGCGGCGTGCTTTCTTCCTGCTGGAGTTGCCGAGCGATTAGCCCATTTGTCTAACCGCGCGGCCTGTGCGGTCTCTTTAATTTATAGCCGCTCAGCCCTGTAATTTTTTAGTCTCACATTGTTTGTTTGTACTCTCTCCTATCTCCTCCATTTTATAAAAGGGAGGTCATACCTTTGTAAATGATATCTTTTTGGATAATAAAACTTTCAATTATTCAAATTTCTGCCTGTTTGTTAGCTGCGTGTTTGCTACTTTTACACTGTGGCAGATCATCTGGCTAAGTTCGGTCCAAGGGCCGGAGGGACCGCAACAGACTTATTTCGACCGTCTATAGAAGAGGGAGAACTAATGGAGATAGATCAGCACCCTTCGTGGAGGGATCCATTCGTTACATTTCTAACCACCGACGAGTTTCCAGGGGAGACCGCAGACAGGAAGTGCTTCAGGCGCAAGTCCACATATTATCTGTTGCGCGAGGGAGAGCTGTTTTGGAAGACTCTCTCAGGACTTCTGGCCAGATGCGTATCTGAGGAGGAGGTTCCAAGGATCTTGAAAGAGGTCCACTCAGGAGTATCACGACAACTATTACCCGCCCAGATGCTCAGAAGTATCACGACACCATGGCCTTTTGCAATTTGGGGAATGGATGTGGTGGAGCCTTTTTCTTAGGCCAGCGGGCAGAGGAGATTTCTTCTGGTCATGATTGATTAGTTCTCGAAGTGGCTGGAGGTCAAGGTCCTGGCCAAGGTAACCTCCCAGGTGATCCGTAACTTTGTTTGGGGAGAAATCATCTGCCGACATGGGTTACCTCAGGCTATAGTCACCGACAACGGACCACAATTTGCTTGTGAGGAATTCATCAGCTTTTGTGGCCAGTTTGAGATTGATCTCAGGTTCGCATCGGTCCACCACCCCCGGAGTAACGAGCAGGTGGAGGCGACAAATAAGATCATTGTGGGCCTGTTGAAGAAGGTGAAGAATCTAAAGGAAAACTGAGTAGAACCATCAGTTCTTTTGGCCCTGAGAACCACGCCCAACACTGCCACAGGGGAAACCCCATTCAGGCTTTCACATGGCTGCAAAGCTGTGCTTCCCGTGGAGTTCGAGGCCAGGTCACCGCGGGTGGTCATCGCAGGAGAAGGGGAAGAGTACTGGAGGATTGAGAATGAAGGCAAGATGCGACTCTTGCTGGACCTGGTGGAGGAGCTCCGCGACCAAGCTGTCGTTAGGCAAGAGGAGGTCGAGCGCCGGATGACCAAGTATTTCGACAAACATGTGCGTGTTAAACAGTTTGTAAAAGTGGATCTTGTCTTGAAAAAGGTGGATGCGGCCGGAAGGTCTGCGTCAGTGGGGAAGCTCAATCCCAATTAGGAAGGTCCCTATGTAATCAAGGAAACACTCAGGTCGGGAATTTATGGCCTCCAAAATGTAGAGGGGGTAACCATCAGCCATACCTGGAGTGGTGACGACTTGAAGCGCTTTTATCCCTGAATAAATAGACTACGTGTCTTGTTTCTGCCGCCTTTCTCTCTTAGCATGTTCTTTTCTTTCCCCCCCCTCAAGGCTTGAAGACAGGTCGAATGCAGTCCCGAGCTGCCCCCGCTGTCAGGCTCTCACCTAGCTGGCAGGTCTGCTTGGCCTTCGTTGGACGTTATGGAATGTTTTTGAACTAAGCCCCGAGCTGCTCCCACTATCAGGCTCTCACCTAGCTGGCAGGTCTGGTTGGCCCTCGGTAGACGTTATGGAATGTTTTATAACTAAGTCCCGAGCTGCTCCCGCTGCCAGACTCTCACATAGCTGGCAGGTCTGGTTGGCCCTCGGTGGACGTTATGGAATGTTTTTGAACTAATTCCTGAGCTGCTCTCGCTGTCAGGCTCTCACCTAGCTGACATGTCTGGTTGGCCCTCAATGGACGTTATGGAATGTTTTTGAATTAAGTCTCGAGTTGCTCCCGCTGTCAGGCTCTCACCTAGCTAGCAGGTCTGATTGGCCATCGGTGGACGTTATGGAATGTTTTTAAACTAAGTCCCGAGCTGCTCCCGCTGTCAGGTTCTCACCTAGCTGACAGATCTGGTTGGCCTTCAGTGGATGTTATGGAATGTTTTTGAACTATGTCTCAAGCTGCTCCCGCAGTCAGGCTCTCACCTAGATGACAGGTCTGGTTGGCCCTCAGTGGACGTTATGGAATGTTTTTGAATTAAGTTCCGAGCTGCTCCCGCTGTCAGACTCTCACCTAGCTAACAAGTCTGGTTGGCCCTCGGTGGACGTTATGGAATGTTTTTAATCTAAGTCCCGAGCTGCTCCCGCTGTCAGGCTCTCACCTAGCTGACAGGTCTGGTTGGCCCTCGGTGGACGTTATGGAATGTTTTTGAACTAAGTCCCGAGCTGCTTCTGCTGTCAGGCTCTCACCTAGCTGACAGGTCTGGTTGGCCCTCGGTGGACGTTATGGAATGTTTTTGAGCTAAGTCCCGAGCTTCTCTCGCTGTCAGTCTCTCACCTAGCTGGCAGGTCTGAAGAACCCTCGATGGACGTTGTGGAACGTCTTGGAGCTAAGCCCCGAGCTGCTCCCGCTGTCAGGCCCTCACCTAACTGATATGTCTGGTGGGCCCTCAGTGGACGTTAAGTGCTTTGGGGGCAGATGTTCAAAAAGCGGCAACGATTGTTCAAAATATGACTGGCGGGATCCAGATGCACCAGCGATATTCGTATAACGTAAAGGGTCATTCGGCAAGACTCACTCGACAAGACTCACTCGACAGGACCCACTCGACAGGACCCGATGACCCACTCGGCAAGGTCTGCTCGACAGACCTTCTTAACGTATCAGCCCCGCTGGATAAGGAGTCAAAGCCGTCTCCCACCAGACTCGGTTCATGAGCGCGAGCCGCGAAGGCACTGCTGTCACCACCTAAGAGCCGAAGGTACATGCGAATGCGCGGGAACGATTGTGAATGGTAAAATGCAAGAAATAAGAAATCAAGAGCAGTTGTCATTTCGGCAGATACAAAAGCTCAGAATATTTACATGTCCAAAAAGAAAGTATCTTTTATATATATCAGGGGTCTCGCCCGTTACATGAAGGACCAAGAACAAAAACAAAATACAAGTTAAAAATAAGAGGCGAAAAGTCTTCAGGAGTTGCCAGACTTCTCGCTGGAGGATCCTTCGCTCAAAAAAGAGTCAGCTTCACCCTCGCGCTGGAGGTCATCCTCGCCTTCAGGCGTGTCGATAGGGATGAACAACCATGGGAGGACGCTGCGCGTTGTGAGCTTCTCGCTTCCCTCGTTCAGCAATCCGGCACTTCGCAGCACTTCGATCACGTGCTTGGCCGCCCCTTGGGCATTCTCCTGCATCATCACCTTGATTTCATAGTTGGTGTATTGATGTTGTTTGACCTTCTCGCCCGGGGGCGGCAGAAGTCGAGTTTCTTGCAGGAGTTTGTTCTCGGCCTTCAACCTCGAGACCTCGTGCTCAAAGCTAGCCACCCGCGCATGCAACAGCTCGACGCTAGCGGAATCCCGCGGGAAGGGCATTGAAGAGAGTTAGTTTGAGATGATGCCACAATGCGGAGGTTTACTGAAGTTTCACCTACCCCTTGCGCTGGGCGATTGACGAGAAGCGCCTTGGAGGCCGCCAGTTGGCGCTTTAGGGAAGTCACCTCTGCTGAAGTGAGATCCCATAACCTTTGAACCTCGCCTAGATTCCGCTCGAGGTTGAGGCTGCGACGCGACGACCTGTGCGCGAGCTCAAGGGCTCGCAGCTGGGCCCGCACAGTCTCGTGCGCGTGTCCGGATCGACTCCTTGTCAAAGATGTTGGCGTCTTCCCGGCTGTATTGCTCGAAGGCGAATGCAAAAGCATCGCCGCTGGTGGTATCCCGCTCCATCCAGGTTGGGAGAAGCATTTAGATGGCTCGGGGTCCCACTGAAGCAGAGGCTGGCCTGCCTCATCCGTGTACTTCTCACCAAGGCCAAAATTTTGGTGCCCTATCGGCACTAGTCCCGCAGGAGCTTTATCTGTTGCAGCAGCGATCTTGGCGACAACGTTGGCGATAGTGCCCGTGGTATCCGTCGTGGACGGGGTCTTAGCGGGGACCTCGGCAACGGTCTTGCCCTTGGAAAGTGCTGATGTTTTTGCCTTCTTGGAAGACGTTGGGGGAGGGGCGTCCGGTTTCCGCTTTGGGGCACTCGGCTGAAACGAAATGCCCGGCTCCTCCTTGCAGGCCAAGGCCGCCGATTGGGCGAGAGACAGGCCAGGGGCGAGAGCCCCGGTATCCTCGTAGGGCTGGTGAAGAGGCACTTCTCGCTCACCTGCGCGGATCATGAAGACAAGTTTCACCAAATCTAAGGCATCAATCTAAAGGGAGGGGCGAAATGGTACCTTCCCCGGCGAGGACGGGCAGAAGGGAGTCGAGGTCCCGCCACAAGAACTTGACGCCGAAGTTCTTTGTTCCGAAGAAGGTGAGCAGGGCGGTCTCGTGCCCCTCAAGCGTGGGAGGCTTGTAAGTCGCCTCGTCATATTGGACGGGCGAGAGGGGCACGTTGCCGAAGTTCCCAGAGACGAAGATGAACTTCTGTGGCTAGTGATGGTTCTTGTTGGCGAGACCGCTCGTCTTGATTGTCTGACCCGAGAAGAAAACAATCTCGCTCTTGGATCTAAAGTTGAATAGCTTCCTGAAGACCGAAAGGTTGAATTTGATCCTCTCCGCGTGCATGTAGCAGGCGAATGCTACCAAGAGAGCGCCAAAGTTTGGGTTGAGTTGGGCGGGAACCACTCCGAAGTATCGGAGGGTCTGGCGCACCTCCAGCCAGAGGGGGAGGCGGATTCCCACCTCAAAGTGTTCCAGGGGAATGACGAGCTCCCCTTCTGGTAGGAAATTGATTTTATCGTGCCCATCGGGATGCCGCGAGACGAACCCCGACGACACGTAATTGGCAACTGCGGAAAGGTATTCCTCCTCGGTCAGCTTGCAAGGGGGAAAATCATGGTCTACGAAGCCTTGCGCGCATCGGGTCCTGCCGTCAGTGTCTCCCGACATTTTGCGAGTGTGAGGGGGAAGTTAGGGTCGCGCAGGTGCGAGACTTCAAAAATCGCGAGTGAATAAGGAAGCACGACGAAGACTCGGGGTCAAAGTGATGGTAAATGCGGTTGGTAAGAGAGTCTATTTATAGAAAAAATTGGCTAATCATGAGGTTTTCCAGGCGGCAGGGGTGCGGATAGCAATTTAATATTTCAGCGCCTTGTAATCCGTTCGCCCTCGCCGTCGCTCCTCTTACCTGCGAATGGCGGGAGCCTCCTGGAAAGCCCCTGGGTAAAACACAGAGTGGCAAGATGAGTATAAAAATGGATACACCACAGATCTAAAGGGATTCGGGAAGGGAATTAAGCATTGCGCAAGATGAAACATTGTTTAAAAGTATGAGAAGCCACTCGCCAGGCGAAAGCAAGCTTAATGATTATTTATTACAAAACAAAACGAAAAGATACATTCTGAAGAAGCGCAAGCGGGAGGCTGGGATAAGAGGAGGCGGAAGCCGTCAGACTCAGTACTGGATTCATTGCCAATGGCCCCGACCTCGCCTCCCTGACCTCGGGGGCACTCGCGGGTAGTAGTAGCCGCTCACAACCGTTAACTCTTGGTTGACCAACCGCATCTGATCCCGGGCTCGCGCAATGTGTCTTCCGGGAGAGGTCTCCTCGCACCCGCCCCCTGTCGCTCCATCTCCCCGATGAGATGCGAGTAGTCCCTCTCGAGGATGCCTAGCCGACGTTTAGTTACCGCCTGGTGCGCACTCGCCTGATGGGAGTCTTCCCGCTGCATCCAGATCAGTTTCGCCAAGACCTCCACCATTCGCTCCGTAAGTGTCTCAGCATCTCCGGGATCGCCGAGGAAGTCTGGGAGCTCGCTGGGAGATGGTGGGGGAGATAACTCCTCGACGGCATCAGGGCCTGTCGCCGAAGTGTCCTGATAACATGGCGGGAAGTTTCAGCCTTTACTAAGATCGGGTTCGAGCGAGAAGGGGAGGGTTAAGTCATTTACCTGGAGTAGGGACGCCGCTTTCGCCTGGTGCCTGACGGGAAGGACCAGGTTTCCCCTCGAAGGGTTTCGCGAAGAGCGAGTGGCCGGAGTTTTCACGTCCAGGACGGATCGGCGTTTTCCCCGGAGGGCGGATCTCGGCCGGTTGGGAGGTGTCGGGTGCTTTCCTGGTTGAGGACCGAGAACCTGGCGTTGGTTCATTTGGGTTCTCAGCGGCTGGGGTCTTGGGCGCTGGACTAACAGGGTCCGTAGTCCCGAAGGGAGGAGCTGCGAGAAACAGTGTAAGCGGAAGGACATCAGTTAAGGAGTGCGAGAAGGTGACGAATTGACTACCTGAAGCCGTCACGGTTTCGGCCCGGGCAACTGGGGAAGCATTCTTCGGGACCAGCTGTTCGTTCCCTTCGGGGAGCCGGGATGTCTCGGCATTCGCCGGGTGAATGACGATACCGCTCTCTATCAGTGGCTCCGCGAATAAACCTGTGGCTCAGTTTGGCACGCCCATTTTTGGATTTTTCGCCAAGGCGGGGGTAAGTAGAATACCTCCGTTAGGATGGGGAGAATCTCGCGGTTAGGGGTAGGAGTCGGAGAAGCAAACCCATCCACCGAGGGTTTCGTGGAACCATATTAGCCCTTTTCGGTCAGTATGGCGAATCCGCAGGCCTCTTGGACGAGAACCATGGGGCGTATCTGGAGGACTTGGAGCTGGCTTTGTCTTGCGCAGCAGCGAGACGGTCCAGAAGCTCTTGCGAGAGCGGCTTCGCGACCAATTTAGCATACATGGTCGGAGCGGCGAGAGCTTAGGTGATGGACAGTGGACAACTTTGCTGCACCGACATGCGACACGCGATACGACGCGACACGACTCGCGACTCGTAAATTCTCAAAAAATTTCATATTTCGACACACTGAGACACGTATATTAAATATTTATTTTTTATAATTATGAAAATCCTAAGACATTTAGCAAAAAATTTAAAATGAACAGATAACAAATATTCAAATAACCAAGACATGTTTAAATATTACTAATCAAATATTCAAATGTTAAACTTAACCAAAGGTCAAAAAATGATAGAACATTAACATATTAGCTCTTCTTATAGTTTTTCACCTCAAATAGATCACTTTTTAAGACTTTTACACACTTTTTGATCATTTTCCACCAATGATTAATAAATTTGCTTTCACTCTTTTATATGAACTTATAAACTTTTTTCACAAAAATTGCACTTCCAAGACAATTGTCTCCCGCCTCACTGTGAGTAGCTAGCTTAGGAACACACGTGTCCAACTGAGAGAGACACGCGTGTCTGATTGAGCGGGACACGCGAGTCCCGCGTGAGCCAGCGTGTCGGACTTCTGACACGAGTGTCAAAGAGTGTCGGGCGAGTGTCGGAGAGTCCGACGCCGACATGCTGGGCATTTTGAAGTGTTGGTGCTTCTTAGGTGGACAAGCAAAGATACCACCTTAGGGCCAAGCCCTGAGATATATATAGAGCCGTGGAGGGACCCACAAAAGATTCTCTTCCAGGCCAGCAAGCTCTTATCGAATAACGAAGGTTGGACTTCTCTTTCCGAGCGTAGGACTAACTCGCAAAGAGCGGGGATTGTGTACAGCCCCGTATTCGCTGAGTGAGCCACTCCGGCAAGTTCAGGGCATTGTAGGACATTCAGGTCCAAGAGTATCCAAGTAGTCGAGTGGGGCATGCAGAGCCATACTCTCCCAGAAGGAGCAAAGGGCTCCCACCCATAGCAGGAGGAAGGGATCTCACCAATATAAGCAGACGGCGGGCGGGAAGGCTCTCGCATCCGCCTTCAGAAGAGCCGTGGAGGCGAGTGCCTGGCTCACCCAACATTCGCCTCCTTTTAGGCGAGTGGTGCCTTCATGGACCACTCACCCAGTGTGGCCCAGAGACAAAATTACCTGGATGTCCTTGAGGGTCTGCAGGTAGCCTTTCAGAACAACGGAGTTACGCTGTTGGCAGACCCAATTGGGCTGCATTTAGCATTTCTAGACAGCGGAATCATGTTGTTGGTAGACCAAGGTTGGAAATCTATAAATAGAACCGGGGGAGGGGGGCATCTTTGGAGACAGATTGACAGATCCTCTTGTTTCCTTCTTTCTCAGGCTCTTCCCTACGAGCCAAGAGTGTTCTCCAAGGTGCCCAAGCTCAGTATTGGCTTGGGAGAGGAAGAACTCGTTGGTCTTCTGGGTGTGTGGTGGGATCTCCTGAGACCTCGATTCTGTTCCTGGGTTTCTGAATCTTTGGTGGGATCTCCTGGCTGAGAAGCTCACCCTTATTGGGGCCCTGAACTTCACAAAAACCTATTTCCGGTTTTAATAAAGAGGGTCATCGGTAAGATGATGACGCTTGCGTTGAGAGCGTAATAAGAAGACGAAGGAAACACTACAATCCAGATAATTTGGGCCAGTTAGCTTGGAAACAGTTCCAAGATTACCAGAAAGAGTGAGACCAAAGGTAGCGATCTGAAGAGTGGGTGTGGACAGGGTAGAAGAAGTGAGAGTCGGAGTCTCCATAGAGAAATCAGATAGAAAGACGATCCGCGCGGTCTGAGAAAAGAAGACCGCGTGAAGAGCACGAATCAAATCTTTAACCGAACGGTTAGAAAGAAGCCACACCACAAGAGAGGAGACCACGGAGTACGCAAGATGCGAACAACTCGCAAGGATCAGCGGGTGAAATAGACCGAAGGGCTCAACGGGAGGTTAGAAAACCGGAGTCCACAGAGACCACAGAGGAGCTCAGTAGGCGTTTAGAAAAAAACGTGTCTGCAAGGACCGAGTTATCCTCTGATACCTTGTGAAAAAATCTAAATAATAGGATTTTTCATTTCCAAAAACTTAAAATTACATGGGTTAGACAAACTAGTTACTCCACAGATGATGTGAGACTAAATTACAACAGACGAATTAGGTGAACAGATATATACAGACCGCATCAAGCTATGCGGTTAGACAAGCTATTTGCCCAATGATAAGTATCTGTTGATCTCTACTCCACAGACCGCAACTGACCACCAGAAGCCTCAGACGCAATTAGACAACCTCCAGACCGCAACGGCTTCAGCCTCCTGACCGCCAGTTCACATCGGCTTCAACCTTCTGACCGCCATATCGCAACAGCGGTTAGATCACCAAGCTTCCCCTGCTCTATCATAGACGCAGTATTGGTGATCCACAAGACAACTAGACTGCCAGACCAGTCCGCTAGAGCTGTCTACCAAACCGCTAGAGCCAGACCGCCAAACCGCCAGAACCAGATCGCCAAGGCAGTCTGCCAAACCTCCAGAACCAGTCTGCCAGAAGTCCGTCAAAATGCCAATGAACAGACTGCCAGACTGCCAAGGCAGACCGCTAGACCACCAAACCGCCAAAGCCAGACCGTCAAAACCAGACCGTCAAAACCAGACCGCCAGTCCGCCTAGACCACAAGTTCTAACAAAGGAAAACTTGGAGATGATGCAATGGTGTATATTGCGAGCCGTTAGATTTGATAAAATTCATCACAAATAAAAACACGGAATCATGAAATATATTTGTGCTTAAAAAATTCTTGGAAGAATTATAATTTCTAATGGAATAGTTGTTGCGAGTACTACCGCCACCAGATGTGTGCAGGTGGGCACCTTTCTCTGTCACTAATTTGTGTATTATTTATAGGTTAAATAGGCCAAACCCACAGCATACACAGATGCATCAAGCTTTTGAAAATTAATCAGTCAATGAAACATGCTAACATATTTAGTAACATCACGCCCTCTTGAAAAATATTAAGCTTTGTATGCCAAACTATGTAGTTAAATCATCAAGCTTAAGTTCATTGGTTTCTGAATTCTGCTCGTCTTCACCATTATGCTGCTTTTTGATAGATTTGTCTGAGATAGATGACGGACACTGGGTTTTTAAAACCGAGAATATTTGTAATTTAAGTTTTCATTGATTTTCTTCTTATGTTCTAGTTTACTTTTTCCTCCAAAATTGTTGTAATTGACAGCAGAGACCAAAAAGATGACCAAACTCTCATTATCATGTTTTATTTTGAAATTTATTAATCAGGTGGTTCACACCAAGTGGCTGGAGGAGAACCAAGGAGGATCTTATTTTGGAGGTATTTCCAATTTATGGTACCAATTCGTAATTAAATCGTCCCCATGCATGGTCTTGTATAAGATGTTACTCTTTCTTTGGATACTTCTATTTGTCAAAATTTCTATAATTCGGATTAATGGAAATAGTCAATCTACTGATAGACAAAGCTATTAGTTCCACTCATGGGAACGATATTGGGGAAAGCGGAAGGAGTGTTGGTTCGCCCACCTCCCCTCTTTCACTAGATAGAAGATAATCTAAATAGTGTACTTGGCCTCCTCTTTTATATACTAGGTGAGCCTTCCACTTAGACAAAAATAAATAAGTACCAAAAATGAAGATACAATGTCTTCACTATGCGTGTACATCCGGCAAGGCTTGTGGTCGGCGTGAGTTGGCTCACACATATCGCTGCCTACCCGTATTATTAGTTGTGCCCGTATCAATAACCTGGGGTTCAACAATGACCTTGTTCCCAAGGTCATATTTTGAAAAGTGTACCCTTATCTCATCTTCCATGATCCAAGTTACGTCCTCAAGAAGCAAACCCTTCCACTGTATGAGGAACTGATGTATGGGCTGCCCTTGGATATCCTCCATGCCTGATTCCAATACCACAACTGGTATGAAGTGTGGAATGTATCGATCGTAGACCATCAAGAGGAGTTGCTTGAATGGGTAGTATCCTGATGCTCTCTTGAGTTGGTAGACATGAAAGGCTGTTTGTATCAAGTTGGAGGAAGGTAATTGCAGTTGATAGGCCACCTCCCCTATCTTCTCAAGTACCAAGAAGGGGTTGAAATATTGATCGGACGGCTTGGGGTATAATCTAGTGGCTATCAAATTCTGATGGTGAGGACGCATCTTGACGAATATTGTCTCCATAGGAGGAAGAATTACATCTCTTCGATGCTAGTTGGTCTGTTGATCCATGCGTCGCTGAGCTCAGAGAAGGTGCTTCTTCAGTTGGAGTACCTCATTGCGGTCCTCGATGTTTATCGCTAAATCTTACACTTGAAACTCGCACGACGTACTATATGGTATCCTCGTGGGTTCCTGTATTGAATCTAAAAGGAAGACGTGTCTGCGGCGGGTTGGTAGGAAGTGTTGTACCATAAATCTTTGCCCAAGATATTCGTTGGGACCACCAGCAGGGTTGCTTTGCAACGAAGCAACTCAAATAAGTTTTAATACAGCGATTGAGGATCTCCGTCTACCCATCATTTTGTGGATAGTAGGCTATGCTGAAGCAGAACTTAGTACCTTGTTGTCGAAACATCTCCTTCCAGAAGGAGTTCATGAACACCGGGTCTTGATCAGAAATGGAGCGGAGAAAACCATGCAATCAAACTACCTCTCCAATGAAAACCTGGGCGAGGGAGTTAGCAGTGTACGAGTGCTTGACCATTATGAAATACCCGTGCTTGGAGAGACAGACGACGATGACGAGAAGGCAATTAGAATGAGGATGCAAAGTAATAAAGTTCATAGCATGCAGATTAATAAAGTTCATAGCATGCAGATTAATAAAGTTCATAGCATGCAGATTAATAAAGTTCATAGCAATACCTCTCATACTATGACGAAAACCGATAGTGACCAAAGAAAATCCGCAAAAGCGAGTGTTTGATATTTCTCCTTTTGACATGTTAGACAGTTTGCCATAAACAGCTGGCCGACACTTGTCATCCCTCGCCCGTAGAGGGTGGAGGCCAGACACCTGTACGTGTGATATGCCCCAATTTCAAGGAGTGCCCCACGGTGGATGTGTAGTTTTATCCCATGGAGGAAATGTGGAATCCTGTGAGATGGAATGACTAGTTAGAAGTTGGGTCCCGGGGATTTTGAAATATAACCCCGCAGTGAGCATGTTATATCTTGGACGGAATGGCACCGACATTGAGCTACCACATGTGGGAGGACGCTAATAAGGTGCTATTGTAATCCTCGTGGGAGAGTGCATCCACATCAGAATTATGCAACCTGGCCTTGTACTTAATAAAAAACTTGTACCCTAGTAATTTTGCAATTCACGACTGTTGTGCTGGTGCTATCATCTTATGATTTAAGAGGTGGTGCAAACTGGAGTGATCCGTGTTGAAGTGGCGGCCAAAATAATGTCGTGTTGAATGGCTATGACTAGTGCTTGTAGCTCACTATTATTGGCCGATGTAGCATAGTGACGATTAGTGAAAGCCTTGTTTTAGTAAACAGTAGGGTGGACGTTCTGCATGAGTAGGACTCCAACCCCCGTCCCTCAAGGATCACACTCGATAATGAGGATTTGTTGAAGTCTAAAATGCTGAGTACTGGGGTAGAGACTAAGGCCTGTTGAAGGCTGAGAAAGTCCTCCTAGGCTTTCGTGCCCTGAACAAACAAGCCAGGTCATGCTAGTGCACCATAGTTGTCGTTAAAAAGACGATAATAGTCTGCGAGGTTGCCTAAGCTTTGTATTGCCTGAGCGGATGAGGGTCTCTCATTGGAAGACGACTGCGAGTCTGTGAAAACCTTGGTGGCAGAGTAAGTTTGACCTAAATGCTTGATTTATGTTCGCCCGAACATGCACTTTTGGTGCGCTATATTATGGATCAATTTTGGTGTTAGACTTATCAGCGTCGCGCACAACCAATCAAGGATTGATCGCCTTTTGTATCTTTAATTTTCTATGCGTTTTTTACTTTTCTCACCTCGTTGACTCGCATATAGTATGGCCGTCTTCTGCATCGGATAGACCTCGTCGTTGCAGTCGTGTTCTTCCATGCGCAAGGTTTCCATGGAGAGGAGAAAGTCAAGAAAGGTAGTGACTCTTCTCTTTCCGGTTTTTAGGATTACACTGCTTTCTTTCTTTTGAGCATTTGCTGTGAATGTGACACCTTGTTTCTTTAATTATAGTGCTTGAGGTGACCACGGTTCATTACGAACTACCGGGGGTGGGATTATGACCCCGACATGCTTGCATTAGATGTCTGAGTTCGATTCTGGGATAGACATGGTGTGTGAAGTCTAATCATGGGCAGTATCACAATTTGGTGACAGATTGATTGTCGCTTGCATTTAGGGATTTGTGGTCGTGCGAATGAGGCTGTAATGTCGTTATTGTGCCCGGTTTCTAAGGGAGAGGGCTTGTGGTGCACATGAAATCCCTAATGTTTGATGTTATTTGATAGTGTTTGCTTAATTGGTGCACTGGTTGTGAGTAAGCGTACATATATTTCCTCCATGATCATTATATGTCTGTTTATGTATATTGTCGCGGTACGTGACGATGATATATTGTGGAAAGAATATCAGCCGTGAGTCTATATGTATATTGTCGCTAAGATGTTTATGGGTTATATATATATATATATTATCGCCGCACTTGATTATGATTATTAAAAAGAGGGCCACTGGTTGTGGATTTGTATATGTATGTTGCCGCCGAACTCTGGTTGTGGATTTGTATATGTATGTTGCCGCCGAACTCTGGTTAGGGTCTGCATATGTATATTGCTACCATACCCGATGATGATTGTGGAACCTTGTCACATACATGTTGATGTATTGTGTTGTATGATTGTGACTTGATGGTGTGCTAAATTTGTACACGCCGTGGCAGGTGTTGATGTAGGGTAGGCTAGTGGTGCTCGAAAACTACAACTCTAAGTGCAGTTGCATGGGTGACACACTAATGCAATGCTACATGCAAGATGGTCGTCGGTCGACAACGACAATTACTATAAGCAATGAAATTAATAACGCCACACAAATAATTGAAAAAAAGAAACAAATAATTAATTTTTAACAATTAGGCAACGACTTCCTCCGCTCGGAGGGCCTAAGCAAACGTGCATCGAATAACTCCTTCTGCAATTATTAGTATAAGAGAACCAATTTCTAGTCAATAATAATCCCAACACAATATGATAAAATACCAAATGAAAAATATCAAGTCACTGAATGCAATACCACAAATGCTCACAACGTAGAGGGATGAATCGAAGCACTGGAGAATTTGAAGGTCGAATGTAAAGACGGGCGATCGGAGGTGAGAACGGTGGCACGGTGACGACGAGGTGGCTGCCCGCCGTGGAAAAGAGGGGAGACGGGCCGGAAACAGGGAGATCCGGCGGCTAGGAATTAGATCCGGGTGTAGGTGGATAGATCCAGTGTTTTGACGGCGGATCCAGGCTACGAGAAGGGGAGTACTGATGAAAATGATGGATTGGAGGGTGGTAGCACTCTATCAAAATAGATCTAGGGTTTTCAGAGCGATGAGAAGTGAATCCACAAAGGGGAAGGGGGAGGACTGGCCGGCTAGGGCTGGTCGGGCCTTAGGGGGGTCGGTTTTGAGGAGGAGAGGGGCGGTGAGGGGGCTGGAGGGTTGACATCAGGCCGGCGCTTGTACAGGAAGAGTGGGGGAGGGCGGCGGACTAGGAGGGGATTAAACTATACTGTTTGAATAGTATATTTCATAATTGAATAGTGAATTTGCTGTTAATGAGGGGTTGTTGGAACTGCAGGGAAACGCTGGCCTGCCTTGGGGGGGGGGGGGGGTTCGGTGGCTGAAAATGGAGGAGAGGTGAAAAACGATGGTGGGGGTAGAGTGTACCTTGGGGAGGAGTTTGGCGACTTAGGAGTCGTCACCTAGGGTTGCACGGCGTCGGCACCGGGGAGGGAACCCTGGAATCCGGGAATACTTCTTCTCCAAATCCAACAATGAACCAATTCAGCCTCTAACACTCCTATTTATAAGAAAAGAAAAGCTAGGACATCCTCATCAACGACTATGATTGGCCGGTGGGTTAGCCCCATAAAATACATCAAAACAAACTCAAAAAAAAATAAACTAATATAGTTTTTTGACTCGCGGCGACGTCCCGGACGCAACCGCAGAGTCCGATCGGCGATCCGATCAAGTCTTCCTGCTCGAATACATGTACGTGGGTCCCTCCTTGCGGCGAACCCCTCCAGGTGCATCTGATGGTTCCCCATCAACCCCCCCCGACTGAAAAGCCTTCATCTCCGATGAATGGAGATGATCGTACTGAGGTCGAAGTCCGGGGGCGAGCCGATCGAGCTCTGCCGGTAGTATCCAGGTGTCGTCAGTGTCATGGCGGCCCCGCCAATGTACCAGGTAGCGGCAACGCTGTCCGTCCGAGGTGGGAACAAACTGGTGGGATCTGATCTCCGTGATGCTCTCATCTCTCACCTCTCGGAAGGTGGATCCCGGTGCGATCTGTGGTGCCTGTGGTGGAACCAAAGGGGACGACTTCCCGGGTGGATGACAACAGTAGGTGAACTAGAATGACCATCAGATGGTGGTGATGTGTGAGGGTGGTATGGTAGAGACAGTGGGGGCGGGGGTGGCTGGGCATCTCTACTGCTCGAGTCCACATACTCATAAGGTTCATAGTATGGAGTCAGGTCCTCAACATTAAGCATAGGGTGAATTCCCATACTGGTCGGGATGTCAAGTCGGTAGAAGTTGTTCCCAATACGATTAATAATGGAGTACAGACCCATTCGCCTCGCGCTTAACTTCCTGGCAGGCCCCGAAGGGAGCCTCTCGGGGCAGATTCACACAATTACCTTCTCGCCTATGTTAAATATTTGCTCTCGCCTTCGGTTATCTGCATGAGCTTTGTAATTTTCATTGCTTATTATTATTTGTCGGCGGACCGACTCATGCAAATCATGCAAGTGCTGTGTAAATGACTCTGCAGACTCACTAGGGCGGGACTCTAAAGGGCTCGACACAAGGTCTATGGGTTTCCTCGGGTCATATCCTGACACTACATGAAATGGACTCAACCCGGTGGATCTATTGACTGAGCTATTGTAGGCAAACTCTGCTATCGGTAAATCTAAGTCCTAACTGCCTACATGCTCTCCTACCAGACACCGCAACAGATTTCCTAAACTCCGATTCACTACCTCAGTCTGTTCGTCCGTCTGTGGGTGATATGCTAAGAAAAACCTAAGGATAGTGTCAGTCTTGTGCCACAGGGTTTTCTAGAAGTAGCTCATGATCCTCACATCGCGGTCCGACACGATCGACTTGGGCATGTCATGCAATCAAAAGACGTCCCTCATGAATATGGATGCAACGTCAGTCGCATCTGTCGTCTTGCGGCAAGCAATGAAGTGTGTCATCTTCGAAAACCGATCAACCACCACGAATATAGAGTCGTGTTTCCGTAAGGTGCGGGGAAGACCGAGAACAAAGTCCATGTTAATGTCCTCCCAAGGGCGGTGTGGTATGGGTAAAGACGTATAAAGACCAGTGTTCTGCTTATTGCCCTTTGTCGTCTTACAGATACGGCAGTGACGTACAACTCGGGCTACATCCTTCTTAAGGCCGGGCTAGTAGAGACGGTTCTCGACAATGGCGATGGATTTATCTTGCCTGAAGTGACCCGCGGCTCCGCCCGCGTGCAACTCCCAAATCAAATAATCTCGGTAAGATGTTTGTGGAATGCATAGACGGGAACCCCGGTACAGGTATCCCTCATAGATCTGATATCCCTCAACAGGGTCGGGTGGGTCTCGGGATAGGGCGGTGTAAATCTCGCCTAAATCAGGACACGTCGGATAGTCGAGCATCAACCTCTCAAGTCCCTCGACACTCGCAATCATCGTCTGCAACAGGGATACGCGGCGACTCAACGCATCAGTCGGCTTGTTCTCAACACCAGCGCGGTGCTTGAGAACATAATGGAAATCCTGCAGATATTCGACCCACTTCTCATGCCGGTGGCCCAGCTTGCATTGCGAGTACAGGTAACGTAGCGTCTGGTGGTCGGAGTACAACACGAACTCCCGGGGAAGGAGATAGTGCCTCCAGTAGCGCAGAGACTGGACTATCACATAAAATTCTCGATCGTAATTCGAGTACTTTTGATTAGCCTTATTCAGCTTCTCACTAAAGTAAGAAATTGGGTGTCCCTCTTGACTCAATACGTCATCTATACCGATACCTGATGCGTCGCATGCGGCCTCAAAAGCGCGTCTAAAATCCGGCAATCGTAGGACTGGAGTTGTCGTCAACCTATCCTTAATCTCCTTGAAGGCTCTAGTGGCTACGGGGGTCCACTGAAACTCTCCCTTCTTGAGACAGCTCGTGAAGGGGGCCATGATCGTGCTGAACCCCTGGACAAACCTCCTATAGAAGGTGGCAAGCCCGTGAAAGCTACGAGCCTCGTCGATATTCGTAGGCACAGACCAATCTCGAATAGATTTGACCTTCTCAGGATCCACAGAGACTCCAGTAGATGATATAATAAAGCCCAGAAAGTGGACAAACTCGGAGAGGAATGCGCAATTCTTCAGATTCACATACAGTTTCTTTTGGCGAAGGGTGCCAAAGAGAAGTCTCAGATGATCGAGGTGAGCAGTCTGAGTCTGGCTATAGACTAGTATATCATCAAAGTATACCACCAGAAACTTGCCCATGTAGGGCCGCAACACCTGCGTCATAACTCACATAAACGTTCTCGGGGCATTGGACATCCCAAATGACATAACTAGCCACTCATATAGACCGTCTTTGGTATTGAATGCGGTTTTCCACTCGTCTCCCTCACGAACTCGTATTTGATGGTACCCACTACAAAGGTCGATCTTGGAGAAGATCTGGGCACCAGACATATCCAGATGGTCATCGAGTCGTGGGATCGGAAAACGATACTTGACCGTGATTTTATTAATGGCGCGACTATCGATGCACATACTTCAACTACCGTCCTTCTTAGAGGTAAGAAGGGCGGGGACTGCACAAGGACTCATACTCTCTCGAATAAACTGCTTCCGTAGAAGCTCGTCAACCCGCCGTTTGAGCTCAGCGTGCTCGTCCGGGTGCGTACGGTAATGGGGAAGGTTCGGGAGGGAGGCTCCCGGGACTAAATTAATGGCATGCTGAATGTCCCGTGGGGGAGACAGCTCATCGGGGATCTCGTCTGACATGATGTCCGTAAACTCGCCTAAAAGGGGACACACCGCGGGTGGGTAGTCAACTGTGGTGTCCTCAGTAACCTGGATAGCGACGACTACATAAATGACGTCTGACTCGGCACTATCTCTTAGGAACTCACCTCGCCTCAAAATATGCAGTGGTCGCGAGGCGCTCGTGCTCACAGATGGCTCTACCGCACCCTTGGATCGATCTCGGGGCTGGGTGGGCGTCAACGTAATCTTCCGCCCCTTATCATAAAAGACACACGCGTTTGAGCGACTGAAGCACGTGACGTCACGATCGAATAGCCAGGGGCGGCCAATCAACACATGAGCGACGTCTATGGGAATGACATCGCACCAGACTTTGTCCTGAAAGGACGCGATAGTGATCGGGACTAAGCAACGCTAGGTGACCTGGATCGCCGTCTTGTCGACCCAGACGACACGGTATGGGTGGGGGTGTGGCTCGGCCTTCACCTGCATACGGTCAAGCCCCTTCTGGGCTACGATGTTCACACAACTCCCATTATCAATAGCTAACTTGCAGGGACCGCCTTCACTAGGAAAGTACGTGTAGAAGATGGTAGTGCACCGCCAATCCTCATCCACACGTGGGGTGTGCAGGAGACGTCTAATCACTCCCACCTCTAACCATCGCTCGACGTCACTCTCCTAACCTTCCTCAACTGCGGCCTTAACTTCCTCTGGGGCCTCCTCTTCGTCCTCTAAACCCTGCTCCTCATCCTCAACTAGCAGGTTCTGCGTGGGGCACTGCGCCTCCACGTGGCCTCTGCTAGAACATCTAAAACATACAATGCCCCCAGATCGCTGGCCATCAGTGGCTATGACTTTACCCTTCGCATCTGCGGGGATACGTCGTGAGGGTGCAGCCGTGGTGGTCTGGTGCGGAGCGGGTTTCCTAAAAGCCGAGGATTCAGTTCGTGAAGTGAACTGCCTCGTACTAGATGATCAGAGGTACTGCTTGTACTCGAGGGAGAGCTGAAATATCTGATCAACAGTCTCCAAGCGGTGGGGAATCAACTCTCTCTGAATATCAGAACGAAGGCCCGCCTTGAAGCGGGAGGCAGTGGCAATAGGCTCCTCTGAAATATCACTCCTGACACCAGCTCATCGAAGCGAGCCATGTACTCGGCGACGCTAAGTGTCCCCTGCCGTAAGTTCTGCAGCTGCTCAAATAGCTGATCTCGGTATGACGCGGGGAGGTACTTCTCCTTCAATCTCTTCTTCATCTCATCCCATCTGGCGATGGGGTAGTAACCATCCCGCTCTAAGACTCTCTCAACACTGATCCATAATACCTTAGCTTGCCCGATCAACTTCATCTTCGCAAAGTAGACACAACGCTCGTCACTCATGTCATACCACTTGAAGTAGTGGTCCATGTCCAAGAGCCAATCGCTGAAGTCCTTCGGATCTAGGCGATCATCAAACGAAGGGGCGTCGAGTCGGATGCGACGAGTGATGTCATGGTAGTGGCCCCCTCTCCGTGGATCTGGATAGTCCTCGGGATAATCATCATGGGCGTAGTCGTATCGAGTGGGTGGGGTACCACGCTCTCTCCTCCCCGGGGATTAATATTCATCTTGGTGATGACCACGACGACCGTGTGGGGGCATACGATCTCTGGGGCCAGGCTCCGGCTGACGTGGCATACGGTACTCATCACGCTGATGTGGAAGTCTATCCCGCGCCGGGACTTGCCTATGATCTATCGAAAATTCAGGATTTTGCCTTACCGACGGAATCAGGGCTCGATGAGGAATATCACGATGGTGACGGTCTGCAGGAGGTGGACCATCCCTCGGACGTTGCCCCCGATGTGGAGGAGCGTCAGGGTCGTCCTCAAGTGACTCGTCTCACTATGTCGGAGTGCCCCTGACATTCTCAAAGTGGTATAGGCGAATGTTCACCTCAGCAAGATCATGACGCACATCGTCGAACTAGGCGTCTAAGGCGTCAAAACGGTTAGGATAAGGCTCTGAAACTCAGCCAAGGCGGTGCCCGAATTCGAGCCCGTTGTTCGAACATCGGTGACTTGGGGCTCTACCATGCTTTCTCTAAATGTCCTACCACTACGGAGCATGCAAATGGTCTAACCTTGACCTCTGATACCAAAATAATGTAGGGTAGGCTAGTGGTGCTCGGAAACTATAATTCTACGTGCAGGTGCAAGGGTGACACACTAATGCATTGCTACATGCAAGGTGGTCGTCGGTCGACAACGACAATTACTATAAGCAATGAAATTAATAACGCCACGCAAATAATTGAAATAAAGAAACAAATAATTAATTTTTAACAATTAGGCAACGACTTCCTCCGCTCTGAGGGCCTAAGCAAGCGCGCGGCGAATAACTCCTGCAATTATTAGTATAAGAGAACCAATTTCTAGGCAACAATAATCCCAACACAATATGAAAAAATATCAAATGAAAAATGTCAAGTCACTGAATGCAATACCACAAATGCTCATAACGTAGAGGGCTGAACCGAGGCACTGGAGAATTTGAAGGCCGGATGTAAAGACGGGTGATCAGAGGTGAGAACGGTGGCGCGGTGACGGCGAGGTGGCTGCCTGCGGTGGAAAAGAGGGGAAACGGGCCGGAAACGGAGAGATTCGACCGCTAGGAAATAGATCCGGGTGTAGGTGGATAGATCCGGTGTTTTGACGGAGGATCCGAGCTACGGGAAGGGGAATACAAATGAAAATGATGGATAGGAGGGTGGTAGCACTAGATCAAAATAGATCTAGGGTTTTTAGAGCGATGAGAAGTGGATCACGAAGGGGAAGGGGGAGGAGTGGCCGGCTAGGGCAGGCCGGGCCTTAGGGGGGTCGGTTTTGAGGAGGAGAGGGGCGGTGAGGGGGCTGGAGGGCTGACAGCTGACCGGCGCTTGTACAGGAAGAGAGGGGGAGGACGGACTAGGAGGGGATTAAACTATACTGTTTGAACAGTATATTTCATAATTGAATAGTGAATTTGCTATTAATGAGGGGTTGCTGGAACTGCAGAAAAACGCTGGCCTTTGGGGGGGCGGTTTCAGTGGCTGAAACTGGAGGAGGAGAGGTGGAAAACGATGGTGGGGGTAGGGTGTACCTTGGGGAGGAGTTTGACGGCCAAGAAGTCTTCACCTAGGGTTCCACGACATCGGCACCGGGGAGGGATTGCTGGAATCCAGGAATGCTTCTTCTCCAAATCCAACAATGAACCAATTCAGCCTCTAACACTCCTATTTATAAGAAAAGACAAGCTAGGGCATCCCCATCAACGACTATGATTGGCCGGTGGGTTAGCCCCATAAAATACATCAAAACAAACTCAAAAAAAATAAACTAATATAGTTTTTTGACTCGCGGCGACGTCCCAGACGCAATCGCGGAGTCCGATCGGCGATCCGATCAAGTCTTCCTGCGCGAATACATGTACTTGGGTCCCGCCTTGCGGCGAACCCCTCCAGGTTCATCTGATGGTTCCCCATCGGGTGTTGTGGTGGATTCGCAGGTGATACCCGATTTATATGCACGATGTATTGTAAGCACCTTTATTTACTAGCTAAACATAGAGAACATGTTTGATGTCTGTGACACCTGAATGATATTAATTTATATTTTGTGATTTGCATGGCGATAAAAAGTGTTAGGTAGAATAGCGTAGTTGCCAGAGAATTCCATTGCAATTCTCTTTCTTACACTGTCAAGGACGTGTATGAGGGAAGAGTCTACGATGTGGAAGTAGATAGCGAATGAAAAATATGCAACTTATATGCATCAAGGGAAAGATCTTACTGGTGGGATAAAGGCTTGAAAAACTTAGGAGGTTCTCTCATCACAAACTTGATGCTATACTTACCTTATTGAATTCGTCTTATAATAATACTCCAAAAATTATGAATTTGGCATTTCTGAGAGATAAAACAGTTTCACCGGTGTTATATTGCCATCAAAGAAGTGTTTTAATCGCTGTAATTGTACTCAAGGATTGCTAATAAAGTTCATTCTTAATTTAATTGCCTAGGTAACTTGCATAATTCAAGCAGCAAGCGCCTCATGTTTGATCTGGTTGTTTTCTGGCTCTGATCTCTACCATGTGAACATAATCCTTTGGTTTTGTGGCGTTTGTTTTTACCTTAATGTTTCTGCGGTTTCCATCAGCATGCACATGTAAATCCATGGAAGTATTTTTGTTTACCTGTCTTAGAGAAATAGTTTAACTTTTTGATCTATCTTTGCAGATGAAAACTGCATATTGCATTGCAACATTGAGGAAGAAAAAAGGATATTCAAAAAAGCAATTTTACCAAAATGCAGTAACGTTATACAAGGAGGTTTATTTTTGAATTATAGTCCTATTTATTTTAATGCACTAAACATTTGTTTCCCTTGTGTGACACATCTTGAACCTTGCTTGTCTTTTCATAGTGTGACACATCTGAAGTCTGAACTTCACTCATCTACTTCCATGATTTTGTTATGTGTCATTATCATCATCATCAACAGTCTTATCCCAGATTCTCAATTATTTGATTCGGTTTTATGAATCCTCATTTTTATTCATTTTTGCTTTGTGTTGACTGATGAGTTAAACCTAAACTTTGCATTCGTTTTGAACAACTTTCATCGATGTTATGCCTACTTACCTTTGGTGAATCCGTTTTTCTACCTAAATATTCAACATTTGTGTTCCGCTTTATAAATTCTCATTTTTCATTTATTCTTGTTAATTATTGCCTGACGTGGTATTCCTAATATCTGTAATCATGTTGACTCCACCGTGTTCTCAAAATCGGGAGGTTGGTGCATGTAGACAGTCTTAGCAAGATCACCGTTAAGAAAATTATTTTTTTACGTCCAACTGATGCAGCGACCAATGGTGATGAACTACTAGAGATATCAAGACAGAGACAGTGTTTAGCATTGCAACAAGGGAGAAATTCTCTTCATAGTCAAGGTCGTGTTGTTGAGTAAAATCACGGGCAACAAGACGAGCCTTTAGATGTTCAATAGTCCCAGTTGGAGTATGTTTGATAGTAAATACCCATTTTCAGCTCACACATGTTTGGCCAGGAGGGAGAGGAACAAGATTTCAGGTGTTATTGGCCCAGAGAGCTGTCATTTCTTCTTCCATAGCCGCCCGCCACCCCAGATGTCGAAGAGCCTCCTGCAAAGAATTAGGGATGGAAACCGACGATAATGATTTCGCGAAGGTGTGAAGCAGTGGAGATAATTGATGTAAAGAAACAAAATTACTAATGGGATGAGCTGTAGAAGGTATGTCCGGATCGGCAGAGCGCAGAGTGTCACTAGTAAAAAGGTAACGACCTCGGGGCATTAGAATGAGAAGGACGACGAGTGTACACACGAATCAGAGGAGGTTTTGGTGGTTGAGTTGGGAGTGATGTTGGAAGAAAAGGTGGAAGTGGCGAAGTAACATGAACAGTTGGCCACGAAGGAGGCGATAGTGGAGGGCCAAGGGGTTGAGAATGATATGGCTGGTCTTTATGGGACATGACATCTGCTGATATAACGATCTTTCGATCAGTGGGAGAATAACAAACATAACTTTTCTGAGTGCGAGAGTACCCAACAAACATATATTTTGTGCCATGTAGAGCAAACTTGTCAATGAGCGGGCCAAGATTATGAACAAAACAAACGCAGCCGAAAACACGAGGTGTGACTGAAAGGGGGGTGGATGGAAAAGGAAGGTTAAAGGGAGACAAAAATTGAGAATTGAGGAGGGCATGCGGTTAATGAGGTGACAAACTGTAGAAACCGCAAAATTCCAACACTGGGTAGGAAGATTCATTTGAAACATAAGGGAGCGGGCGGCCTCAAGAAGATGACGATTCTTGCGTTCTGCAATACCATTTTGTTGGGGGGGGGGGATACATGCAAGAGGTTTGATGGAAGATTCCAAAGTCAGCACACAAATCTGTAAACACATGACTTCTGTATTCATGAACATTGTCGGTTCATGAAATAAAGATACGAAATACACGGGGTAGTTCAGATCGATCATGAAGTAAATACAACCATATCATGCGCTTAGTTATTAAAGGCGCAAAGCGCACCAAGGCGCATAGGGGTCTTAGAGCCTCAGTGTAAAGCTCAAGGCACAGACGCGCGCCTGACGAAGGCAAGGCGCAATCACATACATTTTAAATAATCAGCATCAAACATCATTTCATCTTCTCGATCAAATTCTTCATCTAGTCAACTAATTAATCATTCATTACTATCATTTATATCTCTTAAATAATATAATCAATGTGGTTATTTACATCATATCTAAGTCTCAACGCACAATTATCTTTCATAAACACTAAATCAATAAAAAAAATTGGGTTCTTACATTATTTTTTTCTTAATTTTTGAAGAAAAAATTTACAATAAAAATCTTACTCATGCGCATCTTTTATATTCCAAAGGAGCAAGTAAGACGCACGGTGGCGCAAACCTCTGAGTTCAGTGAGTCTTGAGCCTTAAATGCGCCTTTAATAACATAGGTCATACGAGAGTAATCATCAATGAAGGTAATAAAGTAACGGTGACCAGAAATACTGGCGGTTTTATAGGGTCTCCAAATATCTGAATGAACTAGAACAAAAGGAGCAGCGCTCGAGTACAATGAGGTGAAAAGGTAAAACTGATGTTTGCTGTAGATACACGACTCGCATGTGAAGTCGGTAAGGGCCAAATCTGGAAGAGTTTTCTGAAGGATGCGGAGATGTGCATGCCCAAGACATCGTTGCCACTCAATAGAGCTAACAATGGAGAGAATCGTGGGGTGGGGTTCCCGGATGTAAAGCCCATTAGAAAGTTTTTCTTTACCAATAACAGTCTGCGTCTTTCGATCATGCATGCACAACAAAAGAGGTGGAAGAGAAAGTTACATAACAATCAAGGTTTTGAGTGAGACGACTAATAGATAAGAGATTAAAAAAAGAGCCCAGAACATAAAGAACCGGGCGAAGAGTGATGGAGGGGGTAAGGGTGACGTCGGCAGATCCAGAGACTGGGGTAGTGTCCCCATTGGAAACAGTAATGAACTTGGGAATTGGGATACCGCCTTCTGAAATAGACACAACAGAGCTGGAGGAGCGGCTGATCAGCTCTTGAAGTTGCTGGAGTTGGGTGCGCAAGACAACAACGTCAGTTTGAATGCTGTTTGGAGCATGAACGACAGTAGAGGCAGGCGGTGCGGGAGGTAGACCTTGCATTCGATAACAAGTGCTACAGTAAGTACATTGAAGAGGAGCGCAACTATAATGACTTCGACCCCGGGAAGAGGGGGGACCTCTCCACAAGAGGACAGGAGAGAGAAATGAGATGGAGGTGATTTCTTGAGAATGGTCGGAAGGGCCGTGGCAGCATGTTTAGCCATTGGAGAACCGCTCAGATTGGGGGCAAGAGCCGCTTGAGCTGCAGTTAGAGAGAAAAATCAGGATCGGTGTGGCTCTGATACCATGTAGGAAACAAACAAACAAAGTGATACAAAAATCATGATTTTATTAATTTCTCATAAAAATTCACTTAATATACCACAAGTATTTGTACATATATATAGGACGAGGGAGGAAAATTTAAACTCTATCCCAAGATGTGGGAGTAATCCCTAAAGAGTTTTACATGGATCATCAAGATGGGCTTTTCTTTATAATTTCTTCAACAAAATCGATTAGAATCATTGTTTCAATCTCTTTTATAGGTGTTTTTATTAGCAATCTTGTACAATAATTTCACAGTTATCTTTCTTTGTTCATATTAAACAAAATATTAAAGGATTCACATATTTATGTGATTTTTATGCTTTAAATGCAATCTTATTAAACATGATAAATCTTATTCTCAAATAAGGACATTTAGCATTTAAAAAAATTTTGCTTGCTATAAAACTTAGTGGTATTTGGGTAAAATTACTGTATAATAAATATATTTTTCAATTTCTGTATTTGTACTTGTTAGTAATAGTCATATTGTGTTAAAAAAATATCTACTCTTTGACTTTATTTTGGGATACGCATAACTCATTATTTGTCCATATGTTATACTAATTTTTAAGAAGGTAAGCCTTGGTGCACCGGTTGAGGTGTTGCGATGTGACCTTGAGGTCACGAGTTCGAGTCCTAGAAGCAGCCTCTTGCAAAAATACAGGGTAAGGTTTGCCTATATTTCACCCTTGTGGTGGGACCCTTCCTCGGACCCTTGCTGTGTGCGAATGCTTTGTGTACCGGGATGCCTTTTTATGTTATGCTAATTTTTACTTTTAGACCATATAAATATGCTTAGTATATATTTTTATTTTTGAAGTGTTGAAATTCGATATTTTAAAATGTATCTGACATCTCTTATATATATATATATATATATATATAGATATAGATATATATATGATATTTTAATACTTCTGCCGATATTCAATGTTCACAACCTTGAAAATGATAATACTTAATAACTCTAGCAGTGGTAGTCGTGGGCAAATAGCCCGGGCCCGACCCTGCAAAAGCCCGGCTAGGCCCGGCTCGGGAAAAGCCCGGCCCGGGCCAAGGCCGGGCTTGGGGCCCTTGCCGGGCCCCTGTTTTTTCCGGTTGGACTGGGCCGGGCAAAGCTTGGGCACCGGGCTAGCCTGAGCCCGGCACCGGGCTAAGCAAAAAATCTGCCAGGCAGGATTTTAATCCCGCCTAATGATAGGCGGGATTTAGCCCGGCCCGATCGGGATTTTTGACCACGACTAAGCAGTGGTGTGCAAAAAGGGCAATTTTCCCCCTCAAACTCAAATCAACCAGTTCTAAGTAGATCATTAGAGAGAGCAGGCTGACAACGGGTTGTTGCGGCGACCACTTGCTGAAAATAATAAAAATTGTCTGATTGAACTCGAATTTTAAGAGAAGCTTAGCCTTGTTGATATAATGTTAGTGGTAATGTAACTTCTACAATTGACACTTCTCGATGAATTTGGAACTACGCCAAATCTTTGTAAAATCCTTCATTCATATTGATCTACTCTTTGAAAGGTTAGAGTTTTTATGATCAGATACCGATTTCATTGGGTGTGTGCAAAAGAATGTTCTCCGCAAAGATCTTTGATTTAATGAAGTTCTTGAAGCTCGAGGAAGGAAGTGGGTTGCTGGCAGCTGTTGGGATGCCGTTGGTGACCCTCATAGGTGTTGGTATACCTCCCAGTATCTAGAGGGTCAAACCGTCAACAACATACGCCGAAACCATATCAGGATAGACCGTGTGGTGAATGTATCAAAGTGAAGGCTAAGTCGGTGGTCACTTGGCTTAGGAAAGAAGACCCACTTCTTGCTTCTCGAGGAGATCAACTATAGCTTCCGGGGAATTTCTTCTTAGGCATTCTTAGAACAGAACATATCACTAGAGTTTGTCTTTTGAGTTTATTGCTCGTTCCTCTCTCGATCCTGATATGCTTCCACAATCATGTTCGTCATGGGACAAAGTTTTCCGTCATCGTATCGTCGAGCACCTGAGAGCTAGATCATGATTGCATTTCTAGTAGCTTTTCAGCAGCTGCAGTTGTTTGAGTTTCATTACCCCAAAGACACCCCTTACGTTCATCATACCCCTCTCTTCGGATTTAGGATGTCTTCTGTCAGTAGAAAGAGGAACAGAAAGAGAAACATTAGACCAACTCTTCATCGAGTCCAAAGGCCGCGCCAACGACCACATCAATTGGGAAGAGTTTGTGGAGTCCTACAGATTCATGATATTGCAATTTGTTATATGTGCGTTGAGTTGAGCACGCTGCAATAAGGCAGCATGGTCATTTACGAACATGAGGCCTGTGTCTTCGCATTAACCCAGTTGCTGTTGCTGAGACCCCATTTATTCACAGATTTGTAACATGATATTACTTGTCACCATTACCGCTAACCCTGGAGTAAGGAGAACTTCGTCTTCGAGAACCAATAAATTCAACATGGATTCTCCATTAATGTCTCTCTCTACACACACACACATTAAGCAGATGATATCATCATTAATGAGAATACTAATTGCACTGACTGATGACCCAGTCAGGAATGTGCAGCTCGATTAGGATGGGCTGGAAATTTGACTTCCTTGATTGGCCCTCACATTACAAATCCGGTGTCTTCCCATGTATGATCTGTGGATAGGATTTGATGGATTTATTCTTGCTAAAAGGTTATTTTCAACTAGAGACCTTGCATGTAGGGGCCCTACCGTAGGGCTCGGGGGAGTAGAGGTTCAAGAGTAGACGTCTGTGAATATGGTTTCTGTCCGAAGAACCTCCTCCACTTAGGAAGCTTCTCTGTCGGACAATGCCAAATTCAGTCATGCCCAGTTAAACTTTTGCAATGGTGCCCGATTATGTACATTTGGGTTATATAAGTTGTAATTTGAATCTTACACTGTAATATCTAAAAAAAATTGTGAACTTCCATTGAGACAACTTTCATGCCTGTAATTTTCAGATGTACATGCATAATGAAACCTCATTTCTATTGCAATTTTTTCACATCACTGTTCTTTCAGATAAACATGGTTATGGCGAAGGGAGATATTGCTTCTTTAAGGAAAACAGTGACCGAAAAAATGTACTCTGTAAGATTTACTTCTGGGATTGAGAACTGTTTTTTGTATTTCACCTAACTTTTGTGAGTAGCCTATTTTGTAGGAATGCTTTTTGTGGAATGGATGCCCGTGGATTCATATATTTGATATTTTTGTTTTCTTTTTTGAGTAAAGACTCTCAAAAATGAATTAAAGCGAAGAGAATCTATGTGGCGCCGTGTTCACTGGGAGTTGATTGAACCTCTTGATAGAATCCGTACGCTGAGGGCCAGAATGGTAAGATTACAGTTGTAACTGTCAAAATTAAAAAAACTGCACCTTACAAATCCTAGAAGGCTGATATTTTAATTGTGATCTCACTCACTAATACTTTCTTACAGATTGCACTAGATAAAAATGATCTTGATAAAGCTTTTGTACAACTTACAGTTGAATTTCTTGCGAAGCAGGTCAGTCTTCTCTTAAACTGTTTGCAGATTTGTTGACAATCTCAGGATTAACTTATTTTTATCGTAGTTACTGTTCTTGGGATATTTCATATTATGGTTTAGGGTTTAACAGCCGTTATCCTCTGAATAGACAAGAAGCTTAACTGCTTAAGTAATAATTTGGTTAAACTAAATATGAAATCTCAGAATAATTTGGTTAAACTAAATATTTCTATTAGAGAAAACGGTTCTATGTCACGCCAGAGGCCAGGGCTTCATTTGGCGTGACTTATTTGCTTCAAAGAGTCTCGTCAAAAACGTCATTATCATAGAATGTATGTTTGGCTAGTCAAAGGTTATGACCGCTACCAAGAAAATAAACTAGTTTTGAGCAAAAAATGCATAGGTTTTTTTAGATGAGGTCGGGCGTTCACGAATGATGGTTCATGAACACCGCGTTCACGACCGCCACCACCGCGCCAAACGAAGCCTAGGTCGCTCAGATTGACTGTTTGATGTTTGCAAATTCGTAGATGTGGTTGTCGAGTATTTTTAATAAGATAGAGTGCAGGTATTCAGATCAATTTTTCTGAAAGTAGTGAATCATTTTCCTCGGTTTTTGCATAATATCTTTTCTCTAAAAGGATCAAAATCAACCTTTAATCTCTACCATTTTATGGTCTTTGATGTGTGCACCTTTTGGTAATGTAGAGGTTTGAAGCATATGATTCAAAAGGCTCTGTAGTGGCTGGTGATAAAAATAAAGAGGTACAATATTTAAGTTTTCTTCTCTCTCTCTCTCTCTATATATATACACACACACACACACACACACACGAGCGACTATCACGGGGCTCCGCGCCTACGTCCAACCGCGACAGTACCTCAACTGTGATAGTGTACTGGGGCCCCTGTGCCCCACGTGACATTATCCCGATGTGACAGCGCTCCCGCCGCTCGCAAACTCATAAGTGATGTACGCTCTCCGCTCATCTTTGTGGTGTGCACAGGAGCTTGCGTGGGGTGGGGAGAACACATTTTTTTTATTGTACGTAGAGAACTTTGTTTATTTGAGAGCACAATTTAAAAAAAAACACACTAATTTAAAAAACTGGAATTTTTTTAATAAAGAAAAAATCAAATGAGAAAGTGAATGTTTAATCAAAGGGTGTTTTTTCCCTTTTAATATAGTATAAACATATAGGTCGCACCCCTCTATCTTTTGAAATTACAAAAAATCTCCTTATAAATTTAAATTTCATAAACATGCATGCACAAAATCCCCCCTGGTGCTTTCCTCCTTGAAAGTGTGTTTGCATTAAAGAAAAAATAAGGTGCAATACATCAAAATAAAAAAGAAAGAATGTTATCCCGGTAATTCTTGATAAGCTCAAGAAATTCCGGATGAGAGCAATCACAATCAGTCCAATAGCACACAAAAAGCAAAGTAAAGCTAGCTCAAAAATCCGCCACCCGGTTGGCCTCCCGTGAAACATGGTGAAAAAGCTGAGTGAAATCCAGGGGATATTTTTGTGCATGCATGTCATGAAAGGTAAACTTATAGGGGAGATTTTTGTATGCATGTTATGTGATGTAACTTAAACTTATAGCCTTATAGGGGAGATTTTAAAAGATAGAGGGGTGGAATTTATACACACACACACATATGTAACACACACACGTATACATATATATATATATACATATATATACATACATATATATATATATACATACATATATATATACATATACATACATATATACATACATATACATACATATATACATACCTATACATACATATATATATAGAAACATATATATACATACATATATATAGATAAACACATATATATATGTACATACATATATATACATACATACATATATATACATACATACATATATATACATACATACATATATATACATACATATATATACATTCATACATATATATATCTTTATTATATAATACAATATGCATATTTGGATCACACCATGAAACGCATCTGGACCGTCCGATCTGCAGGAAATCAAAGCTGACCGTTGGATGCATCAAGGGTGGCCTGCAATTATCCAAATCCTAAAAAAAGCTACTGTTCATCTGGCTTGAAAACCCGCGTCCCCCTCCCGCATCCCGCATCCCGCCCCCTCACCCCGCCGCCGGCGGCGGAGCCGCCGGCGGCCTGCCCGGCGCCCACCGGCGGGGTCGCCGCCCTCCGGCGAAGCCGCCGGCGGCGGGGTGAGGGGGCGGGATGCGGGATGCGGGAGTAGGTTTTTTTTTTCTTTTTTTTTTAATTTAATAATTAATATGTTTTTATCATTAATTTAATTATTAAAATGATTTTAAATACTTTTAAGCCCGCCGGGGGCGGGCGAAGCCCGTCGGGGGGCGGGCGAACCCCCCCGGGGGGCGGTCGAACCCCGCCGGGGGGCGGGCGAACCACGTCGGGGGGTCAAGCGGGCGAAGCCCGCTTGATTGCGGGCGAAGCCCGCAGCGACGCATCGAGAACGGGCGGAGCCCGTTCGAAGATGCTAGTATACATATATATATATACATATATATACATATATATACATATATATATATATACATATATATATATATACATATATATATACATATATATATACATATATATATACATACATATATATATACATATATTGTTGGAAACAAAAATTGGCCCCAACGAGAGTTTGGACCCTGGGGTGTAGCTAACTCCTACTTCTCCCAAACCCAAACCCCTGACCAGATACAAGGAACAAAGAAACTGACCCTTAGGCTACAACACAGAGATCCCTCCACTAATCCGGAAGATCTCAGAGCACTTCCCCTCCTTAGTCAAGTGCTGAGCTAAGAATACCTCAGAAAGCGCTGCAAGACTTCAGAAAATGAGAAAGCTTGGCTTCTGAGATACTCTGTGGGTCTATTTATAGATTTCCAATATCTAGTCTGCCAACAACGTAATTCTGCTGTTCCAAAAGGTTATATGTAGCTCAAAATGGTCTACTAACAGCCAAACTCCGTTGTTCTGAAGAGCTAAATGCAGACCTCCAAGGGCATCCAGGTAAAATTACTCATGTACCCTACTATGGCGTTGAGTGTAAAAGCATCACTCAACGCCAGGGAATGCGGCGTTGAGTGGAGAAGCATCACTCAACGCCAAAAACTACGACGTTGAGTGGAGAAGCACCACTCAACGCCAAGCCTGAAGGCTTTTCGCCGACCCGGGCACAAACCCTCCCGCGCACCCTGGGCGGGAATCCTTTTGCCTGCACTACTCGTCTGGCCCGATTAGCTTAAAGCCTACTCAAACCCGGGGTCCTAGGCCTTTGGGTCTCACTCAAGGAATATGGGGTTGTACACAATCCCCGCTCTTTGCGAGCTAGTTTTACGCTCGGAAAGAAACGTCTAACCCCTAATATTCGGTGAGTGCTTGCTGACCTGGAAGAGAATCTTTTGCAGGCGCGACCACGACGTTATAAATATATGTCAGGGCTTGTCTCCAAGACTTCATTCCTCCTACAGCTTACCGCCTAAGCTCTCACATTGCTGTGAAGATATATGTCAAACGTGCCGCGAAACCACTCTCACAGGAAATCCAAGTTCTTCTCGTCGTCGCTCAGGAAAGGGCCCTTGCCAATTGCGCTGGGTTCGTGCCCTGGCTCGTGGGCAAGAGACCGGCTGACTCCGCCTACCGCCCAAAAAAGGCCAAGTCAGTCCGACGGAACCGTTCCAAGGGCGAACCGGCTTCGCCAACTCCGACCCCGACCCGCGAGAACCCTCCTCCTCTGATGGAGGTATCTTTTCTTTCTCCGGCTCTTGATGCGAAACCCCCCAAAGCCGGCTCGTCGAACTGATTTGTTATCCTTCTCGCAGGTGACGATCCCGGAAATCGTCGCCGACGATCCTCCAGCGAATGCCGAGTTGGTCTGGCCAGGTGACAAAAATCTTCAGATGGTCTCGGCGGCGGTCTCTCCGGAACTCCCGGTCGAGGCCTCGATTGCTCCCGGTAATCTTCTCGTTTTGGTTTTTGCTTCTATCTGGCTTATGCATTCCTTCTCTCACTTGGTCTTCCGCAGGCTCTACCAGGAGCATCATCCACCCGAGTCCCAGGATTCCCGCTGTCGAGAGCCCTGTCATTCCATCGCATGATCTTCCCCTCTTGCCTGAGAGGGTTACTGAAAAACATCCTTCTTCCACGCCAAGCTCGCGCGCTTCTGCCGAGGAAGGAACTGTCCCCCCGTCTCCAGCCGAGACCCATATGCTGGGGCGGACCTCACACCCCCCAGGATGGGGAAAACCATGCCTCCCGCTCTTTGCCAAGCCTTTCGAAGGGAGGCCTGAGAGCTCTCGCCGACCTTCAGGTAAGCCGAAACTTGATTTCCTTTTCCACCTTCTTGTCGACCCTGACACCGTCCCTCCCCAGGTCCTAGAGAGACTGTGGAATCGTCCGGTGTCAATGAAGAGGTGATCTCGGCACCGCCCTCCCACAACGAAATGTTGAGTTTTCTTGAAGCTTCCAGGGACGCCGAGGAGCAGAGGGAGAGGGTGGAGGGAGTCCTATCCAAGCTCGTCTGGATACAACGAGAAGAGTCCATGCAGGCGAGTGTCTTCCAGGCAAAGAGGGAGCGGCAGTTAGTCGTGATCGAGCGGGACTACACCCATCTCCTCGGCGAGACGGATCGGCTGAGATGCGGAAGCGGGGAGACTTCTCCCGAGAGGCATATCGCACGGGCCCGGGATCAGCGGAGCCTGGTCCACGAGGAGCTGACAGCCGTGACTGTCTATCACTATCCGCGAGTACCCCCGAGGACTGGGAGGCGGGGTCGGGGTCGCTGGCGGTGGGAGCAATACTGAGCTCTAGGGATTCTCACCTTCTCCTCCACTAACCCCCAGCCTTCCCTTCTCACCTGTACCTTCTCGTGCTTGTAATAAAAAAAATGATATTTTTTTAAATTAATAATTTTATTATGCCTCTCGCCCGGCTAGAGGCCTACTGTTTTTAATCTCATTTTTCATGTCATTCTAGTTCTCGCCCCGCTTCTCTCTATATATTTGTTTTGCTCTTACTCTGGGACCCCCTCCCAGAGACTTTCGCCCTCTGCAAGCATACGAAACGTTGGCGGGACCAGACGGAAGATGAAATGTCGGATTGCACAAAATTGCTATTCGCACTTCCGTAAAATAGGAAGAATGTCATGATTTCCGCATATATTTTTCTATAAATAGGTCGGTTCACCAACCGCAGTTGCTTCCACTTGATTCCAAGCCTTCGTTCTCCTTCCCTTTTGCTCTCGCTTCTTCCGCAGTGCAATCCTTCTCGTCAATCCCTTTCTCTTTCCCCTTTCCTCTTTCCGCCAACTCACAAGATGTCGGGCGAAACCGAAGGTCGCACCAAATGCGCGGAAAACTTCCTCAAGCATAACTTCCCCTCCTGCCGCCTGACCGAGAGGGAATTCGCCTCCATAGTGGCGGACTACATTCCGACGGGGTTCGTCGCGCGCAACCCGGGGAAGGAGGATATGGTTGGTTAACTTCCTGCCGGAAGGGGAGATTGTCGTTCCGCTGGAACACTTCAAGGTGGGGTTCCGCCTCCCCATCTGGCTGGAAATGCACCTGGCCTTTCGATACTACGGGGTGGTGCCGACCCAGCTCAACCCCAACTCCATGGCGCTGCTGGTGGCCTTCGCCTGCTACATGTGCGCGGAAATGATCGAATTCAACCTTTCAATCTTCCGCAAGTTATTCAACTTCCGCGTCAAAGGAGGGGTCGTCTTCTGCTCGGGCCAGACGGTGAAGACCAGCGGTCTCTCAAACAAGAACCAGGACTGGCCCCAGAGGTTTGTCTTCGTCTCGGGGAACTTCGACAACATACCCTTTTCGCCGGTTCAGTAGATGAGGCCACCTACAGGCCTCCGACACTGGAGGGGCGCGAGACCGCCCTTCTTGACTTCTTCGGGACCAAGAACTTCGACGTGAAGTTCTTGCGGCGGGATGTCGACGCCCTCCCACCGGTTTCCGCAGGTGAAGGTACCATTCCGCCTTACCCATTCAATCTTTACTTCAAACTTATAAGACTAACCTTTTACGGCTTTCGTAGGTGAGCGGGAGATCCCTCTCAACCAACCATTCGATGTGACCAGGGGTTCCGCCGCCACCCTGGCTCTCGCCAAATCTGCCGCTCTCGCCTGCCGGAACGAGCCGGGCACTTCTTCCCGACCAAGTATCGGGAAGCGGAAGCCCGACACTCCTTCGGCCCCTCCAAGAAATCAAAACTGTCCCAGGCGGACAAGGGCAAGTTCATTGTCGAGACCCCTGCCGAGAGGGACATGCTGAGTTGGATCTTCCTTTCCTTACCTTATCCCTACTCAGGATAGGTGCTAGCTATCTGAAAACATGTTATCGAAGTGCTCCGTAATACTTATCATGAGTCCAGCGGCCCTGCCAGTTAGGTGAGAGCTTGGCGATGAGGTGTCTTTAGATCTAATTATTTCGAGCACTTTGCGTCTTTCCATCGAGCGGTCCTCCGAACCTGCAAACTTTTTTTCCTTTCCCCCCAAGCGAGCCTACGGCTCTGCCAGCTAGTGAGAGTATGTACAACGGGTGTACTCAGTGCCGAATGCGCCTTCCAGCCCTGCCGGCTAATGGGAGCCTGGACAGCGGGATCCTCTCGGGGTCTTCCCTTACCCCCCAAGCGAGCCTACGGTTCTGCCGGCTAGTGAGAGCCTGGACAACGGGTCTACTCGGGGTCGAGTGCGCATTCCAGCCCTGCCAGCTAATGGGAGTCTGGACTGCGGGATCCTCTCCGTGTCTTTCAAAATTGTCAACCTTTTTACTTTCCCCCCAAGCGAGTCTACGGCCCTGCCAGCTAGTGAGAGCCTGACAACATGTCTACTCGGGGCCGAGTGCGCCATCCAGCCCTGCCAGCTGATGGAAGCCTGGACATTGGGATCCTCTCGGGGTCTTCCCTTACCCCCCAAGCGAGCCTACGGCTCTGCCAGCTAGTGAGATCCTGACAGCGGGTCTACTCGGGGCCGAGTGCGCCTTCCAGCCCTGTCAGCTGATGGAAGCCTGGACAGCGGGATCCTCTCTGGGTCTTCCCTTACCCCTCAAGCGAGCCTACGACCCTGCCAGCTAGTGAGTGCCTGACAGCGGGTCTACTCGGGGACGAGTGCGCCTTCCAGCCCTGCCAGCTAATGGAATCCTGGACAGCAGGATCCTCTCGGGGTCTTCCCTTACCCCCCCCCCCCCCCAGCGAGCCTACGACCCTGCTAGCTTATGAGAACCTGGACAGCGGGTCTACTCGAGGTCGAGTGCGCCTTCCAGCCCTGCCTGCTAATGGAAGTCTGGACAACGGGATCCTCTCGGGGTCTTTCAAGATCATCAACCTTTTTCTTTCCCCCCCAAGCGAGCCCGCGACCCTGCCAGCTAGTGCGAGCCTGGACAGCGGGTCTACTCGGGGCCGAGTGCGCCTTCCAGCCCTGCCAGCTAATGGAAGCCTAGACAACGGGATCCTCTTGGGGTCTTTCCTGCCCGTGTAGTAGGACATGTCAGGCTCTCGAAACCCGTCTGGAACCGGGGCCGAGATGATCAGCTCGCTAAAAGGGCTTCCGCCCATCACTTGCCGAGAGGGTACATCTCGGGATCTCGGCTCGCTGAGGCCCTCAGCATTAGCCTGCCCGGGGAAGAGCTCCCGCCCGGCGACATCCCTTTCACCAACTTCTGCCGGGACCTCCTTCCTGGGACGCTGTCCAGGAGCGTTCTCGCCCAACGACGGAGCCGCAATCACTGGAACCTGAGGCGTCGCCCACTCGCTCCTTGCCTAGAACGCCAAATGGATGGTCTGCAAGACTTCCCTCCTGAAGTCTTCCAGCATCCCCAACGTCACCCTACTCATCTGGGGTGGAGAACCTCCTGAGCCTGCTCCTTCCTCCTCACCTCTAGCCATGAGACTAAGCCTGCGATTTTCTTCTATCAGCTACGGTCCACGGCTCCACGCTCACCGCACCAGAAATGTTGGAACCAAAAACTGGCCTCAACGAGAGTTCGGACTCTGGGGTGTAGCTAACACCTATTTCTCTCAAGCCCAGACCCCTGACCAGACACAAGGAACAAAGAAACCGACTCTTAGGCTACAGCACGGAGGTCCCTCCACTAAGGCACTAACTCGGAAGATCTCAGAGCGTTTCTCCTCCTTAGCCAAGTGTTGAACTAAGGATACCTCAGAAAGCACTGCAAGATTTCAGAAAATGATAAAGCTTGTCTTCTGAGCTACCATGTGGGTCTATTTATAGATTTCCAGGTTTGCCAGCAACGTAATTCCGTTATTCCAAAAGGCTATATGCTGCCCAAAATGGTCTGCTAACAGTCAAACTTCGTTGTTCGGAAGAGCTAAATGCAGACTTCTAAGGGCATCCAGGTAAATTTACCCCTGGACCCTACTATGGCGTTGAGTGGAGAAACATCTCTCAACGCCAGGGACTGCGACGTTGAGTGGAGAAACATCACTCAACACCAAGAACTACGGCGTTGAGTGGAGAAGCACCACTCAACGCCATGCCTGAAGGCTTCCCGCCGACCCGGGCGCAAACCTTCCTGCATGCCCTGGGCGGGAACCCTTCCGCTTGTAGGGACTAGGGCGTTGAGTGGAGAAGCATCACACAACGCCAAGGTTTAAGGCGTTGAGTGGAGAAACATCACTCAACGCCAACTCTAAGGGCTAAGGCGTTGAGTGGAGAAGCATCACTCAACGCCAAGGACAAAGGCGTTGAGTGAAGAAGCATCACTCAACGCCAACTCTGCGGGCTAAGGCGTTGAGTGAAAAGCATCACTCAACACCAACTCTGTGGGCTAAGGCGTTGAGTGGTGAAGCATCACTCAACGCCAACCCTGAGGGTCTCCCGCCGGCCCGGGCGCAAACCCTCCTGCAAGCCCTTTGCGGGAACCCTTCCGCCTGCACTACTCGCCTGACCTGATTAGCTTAATGCCTACTCAAATCCGGGGTCCTAGGCTTTTGGGTCTCACTCAGCGAATATGGGGTTGTATACGTATGTATACACATATATACATATGTATACACACATATACATATGTATACACACACACATATATATATATACATATATATATATATATATATATATATATACATACATATATATATATGTGTGTGTGTGTGTGTGTATATGGTTAATTATTGTGACCTCTCATGAGAGTTTACATAATTACAAGACCTTTCCCTTTGGTTCAAAATTACAAAAACAACTTATCCTATAGATTTGCTCGTTTACAGAGCCCCCCTTCCATTAGAATTTTGGATGGAAAGTGATAAAATTAGCTAAAATATTTTCTAACTTTTCAAGTTCACCATTTGTATTAATTTGGTATTTTTTTGCATGCCCATGTTATGAAATGTAAACTTACAGAGAATGTTTTTTGTGATTTCAAAAGATAGAGGGGTGCAACCTGTAAATATGCCAACTCCCATTAATAGTTTAAAATTTTACTATCATGAATCTGGGAATATTGGAGCTGTGAAGGAGTGGCTGGGGGAGCACATTTTTTTTACCTGTGCTTCTTGGCAAATATCTGGCAACGGGTTCCTCCTGCCCACATGGTTTCGAGTACGCCCTTTTGTTGAAGGTTGTTCGAGCTTTTTCTAGGAGTAGGGCATGTAACTTCAGCAAGGTAGCACATGGTATTCAGACATTTGCTCGAGGGATTTCGGGTCACCAGCTTCCTTGACCTTCTGGCACCGTGCAGGCATCAGGAAGAATCACACACAACACGAAAGTATATGGTTCACGCAAAAACGGTTGTCTGCATGCAATGACAAATGTTCACTTCGAACATTAGCCTCACAACGAGAAGCAAATATTGGCGACTATGTGTTTGGTCTACTCAAAATCCTACATCTAGAGAAATTTTACACATCACTCTGCAATCTATGGTGGGACCCTTCCCTGGACCCTCGTTGCGCGGGGATGCTTTGTGCTCGGAGCTGCCCTTTTTTACTCCGCAATCTATGAGACTTGTGCTTATGGAACATAAACTGAAGGGGGTGGGGGCAACTGAACAAGCACATTAGAATTTCAAGGCATCTGAATTGCTACAGAAGCAGGATAGTGACCCACCTTTTGTTACCATATTTGAACTTCTGCCTTCTATCATCTGAATTGCTACAGAATTTCATTTCTATCACCTATAGTGTCCTTATGTTTTCCCTTTGTTTTTCTTCCTGTATTTTTTTTCTTAAAGTCGGTTCATAACAGGTCCTTGTTCGTGATATCTGGGTTTTCGAGCGCTCGCTCTTTCATGCCGGAGCAGATTGGCGCCTTTGTGCACGGCTATCTCCATAGTTTGCCCCTCCGGAAGTGCTCCTCAAAAACTTAGTCATGTAGTCGAATCGCTAATCCGCTGTACGATATCTGAAGCAGAAATCAACCCAATGAGCGAATTTCGCCTGGACTCTGAGATTGAAGACCTTGCTGAGATTCTCTACATATTTATTGGAGCCATGTTATTTTGTGTTGAATCCTTGGAACTTCTCATTCCACTCTGCTTCTTCTCTTCTCTACAACAAAATTAACCTCGGGAAATTGTAAAGAACTTCCCAATCCTTTTTTTTTAATTTCTTAGATTTTTCGTTGCTCGAACTCCACTGTAGTTGGTGATGGGATGGGGTTGTGACCTTCGCTGGTGCTTTTAGATTCAACCAAATCCAATGCTTGTAGCTCTGTTATTTGATGTTGTACTTGGGTTTATTTGGCATGACAATGACGATTGTCAATGTGGTGGTTATGAATCATCATCTGTTTCATGTAGCAGGGCTTGGACAAAAATACCGCCGCCATAAAATGTGCTTGACATGACGACGAACACTGCCAAAAAAACTATTTTTGAACATAAAAATGGATGGAGTTTTTATTTGGCGATTGTTGACCGTAACTCGTTATTGGCTAGTCGCACTCCAAAATTTCATAATTTTTCGCGCATTTTCGAAATACGTTTTGTACATGCAATTTTAGGAAAAGTGCGACGTGATCTACAACTTTCGAGTTGATTATTTTTCCTAAAAATGCATGTACAATGTGTATTTTGGAAATATGTTCAGATTTTGCGCCTTTTAGAAATACGCCTTGTACATGCAATTTTAGGAAAAAGTGTTCAACACGAAAGTTGTAGGTCTCGTCGAGATCTACAACTTTCGTGTTGAACATTTTTCTAGAAATTGCATGTATAAGGCGTATTTCAAAAATGCGCGAAAAGTTAGGAGATTTTGGAGTGCGATTAGTCAATAACGGGTTGCGGTTAACAATCGCCTTTTTTGGCGATGTTGGGGTTTCTTGAATGATAGTTTGAAACCACTGCATTCACGGACGCTACCACCGCACTAAATGGACCCCTAGTCAGTGAGTATTGGGAGTGATAGTGGTTGGAAACATCGGGTATGGTTGGGCCATAGGCGTAGCGTTTTTGCTACTGCATATTTGACATGACAATGGTTATGACCACAATCAGAAAATTGGAGATGAAATTCCGTGGATGTGGCTGGGTGTTGAGGAATGATGGTTCATAATCACAGTTCTCGTGCCCACCACTGCCATGTTAAATGGACCCATATGGAATTTGTGTAGCTGCAGTCACAGAGAATGTTTCCTTAGTATGGTGTTTTGGAGCCCAGATAAACATTCAGGTGTAAGACTGATTTGTTAAAATGGCACAGTTCTCCCAAGCACAGCGTCACCAAAGCCCCCCCCCCCCCCCCCCCCATTTAGGCGCAAATTTAGGCTTTGTTTGGCATAGCGATGGCTGTCGTAAACATATGAGTTAAACCGTCATTCGTTAACGATCACCTAACAAACTTCATCCCTTCAAATATAAAAATAGATAAAGTTCCTTAGGTGTGCATTAACAAATAATAGTTTAACCCCCCATATTCATGACCGCTACTAGCATGCCAAACGGAGCCTTAGCTTGTTAAAATTGGATTTATACTTGAAAATTTGGTGCATGCATCTATTGATGTATTGGATTCATCTAGCTTGTATTCAAATAATAATAATAATATACTTATATTCATCTAGCTTATTTAAAAATGCCCCTATCCCAGGAATTATGCAAAAAAAAATGAAGGGTAGATTAAGGCTCCGTTTGGAGCGGCTTATCGCAACTTAATTTGCTCCGGTGAGGTTGGACAAAAACGTCATTGTCATAAAATATATGTTTGATATCACAAATGCTACAAAAAAAAACTAACTTGAGGTATAAAATTTTGATATGACAATGACGTTTTGTCCAATCTTGCCAGAGCAAATAAGTTGCGATAAGCCGCGTCAAACGCAGCCTAAAATTCCTATTGAATTATTTAGATTATAAGTAAAAACGGTAGCAAGATGAAGGAAAAACGGCTCCAAAAAGATGAAAGCGTTCAAATTTTTTTTTGCTAGAGAAAGATGATATCTAGCCACACATGTTGAAATTCCTAAACCCGGCCCAACTTGTATTAAGGTTTGCATGAAATCAATCAAATATTTGATGTGATTAAGATATGTTTGAATATAGTTCTTAATTTATGATGATCATTGGAGCTATTTTTTTTTAAATATTTATATCATGTTCAAGTCGCTAGAGGCGAGGAAAAAAAAGGAATTGCCAACCGTGGTCTCGTGATCTCCTTTGGAATGGAGAGAAGATCGATTGATCGACAGAGATACGCATGATATCAGAAATGCGCCCGAGCAGCTAGGTCCAAGTCGTGAGATGGTAATTCGTAATCGCAAGCTTCTTCCACACTTGTTCACCATAAACTGGAAAAGCCGTATCGGCTGCCCACAGTGAACCCCTTTAATAGGGAGGGGTACCCTAGGGTAAGCCAAAAGAACTTAAGCTTAAGCCCTACATGAATTAAGAACGGATCTGCACTTCTCTGCAAATTAACAACTCAATATTGTGTCTAAGGTGAGACCAAACTTGTGCAATAAAGATTTGAAATAGAGTTGCCACATAAAGCGCCCAATAAGCTATTGAGCCCGTCTTTTTAGCCCTCAGAACGAGATTTATCCATTATCAACCGTCATTGATACGCCAAAATGACGAGTTCACCCATGAAAAGTCACATTGCTCGACATGTGGCGAACACCGATTCGAAGAGATGATGCCATCCAAATCAACCGGCCGCATCAACCAACATTTCTAAACCGTAAGTAGTAATGCAAAGATCGAACAATAACCTTTTCCTCGCTAAATCCTTAGTCAACTTCCTTCCTCTCTAGTGGACTAAATTGGATACTATCCATTTCGCATTGCAGGTTTATTCTTGCCTCATCCGGGGGGCTCAGTAATCCTATCTTTTTTTTTTCATACCCTTAAACAGACCCCTCCTTTCAATAACCACAACCCAAGGCTGTGGCAATTAGAACCCTTCATTTGGCGGGAATTCTTTGAAAAATAGACAATTCAAACAAACAAACCTCAGAATGAAAGTCAAGCGATATTCTCGTCTTCACTGTCATCATCTTCATATTCTGCATCATCCTCATCCCAATCTTCGTCTTCCTCCTCCTCCCTCGGCTCCAACAAAGATTTCATGCTAAAAGATGTCGGCATTTCGATCTCCTCGACAGCAGCAGAATCGTATTTCATGCGCTCCTCAAACTTCTGGTCACCGCAGGCGAGCATCCACGCCAAAGAACACTTCAGGCCCCTCTCCGCGATCATCCGATTCCTCGGCTTTATCGTCGATTCAAGGCCATAGGTGAAGAAGGCGGGGAATTCCGCCAGATCCTCGACATCCCTCTCCATCTCCATCTGAAAATACTCGAACCTCGCTCTCATGGCATCTATGTCCAGGGCGAGAATCTGCGGGCACCTGACGACCATCCTCCTCACCTGCTTCGAAGAAAACCCGCACCGTCTCAGGAAATCCGAATGCCGCAGTATCGCCTCCCCGTCGAGGACGACGGCCTGCGGCATCTTCTCCACGATCCTGCAGAACTCGTCCTGATCCGCGAGCATGTTGGATTCGAACAGGCTTCGCTGGGAGAGCAGCTTCTCCTTCAATTCCATTCCCAGCAGATCGGGAAACTGGGCGATTATTGAAGCAATGGAGTCCTCCCTTACACCAAATTCCATTAGAGCGGCTACATTTGGCAACACCTGCTCTTCCAAACTGAAACCAAGTATATGGGGCTTCTTCTCCACCAGCCTTGCGACGGCGAGCTTCGGCAATCGGAGAGATCCAAGGTAGTCGATGAAGGGTTTGATCACCCTCCCGACTCGCATGCCGAGAATTTCGGGATAGCGGGTGAGAATGCCGCCGAGTTCTCTTCTAGCAACTCCGATTCCGATCAGATACGCCACCGAGGTGCTCATCGTCCCCTCCAGCTTGAATCCGAGCAGCTCCGGGTATCGTTCGAGGACGCGGGGGATGTCGGCTGGGGTTATATCCAGACCTTGGAGATACTTCACGACCGGCATTAGATCGACGACGACGCTTGAGTGAAGGACCTGCGGGTATCGCCTGAGGAAATCTGAGAAGGTGGATTTCCGAACGCCCAATTTGCCGAGGTAATCGAGAACGGGAATCATGTTCTTCTTCACGCTGCAGCCGAGGACTAGAGGGTAGTTGTTGATGTCTTTAATGGTGAGGCCGATCGAATGGAGAAAATCAACGCGCTCCTTCATTACGGCGATGGTTAGAGGGAGCTCCAGGCCGTCGAGTTCGTCGGGAACAATGCCGAGATTGCGCAGAAACTCGTAGACTCTGGATCGGTTTTCGGCCTTATCCTTCTTCATTTCGAGTAAGCTAGGGCGAGCGTAGAGGGAGGAAGATGAAGAAGGGGGATGAGATCTCCGGTGAGAAAGCGTGGAGGGTGCTGCCTTCGCCGATGAAGCGGCCGCCGGAGGAAATTTGTTCTTGGGGGAGAAAGAAAAGAATTTCGAGCGTCGGATTTGGCAACCGAAGCGTTGAATCGGGGGTTTTGAGTGGGAGAAAATGAGATGGGTTGGACTGGGCAGTCCGAAGGGAAGGGGTGCCTTCATGATTATCCAGAATTACACTGTAATCCGTCGATATGTAGGGTGCATCAAAGTAAAATCTCGGCAAAATTGGAAAAACTACTACGATTACCAGAACATGAAAAGTTCAGGGACGAAGGAGAAGAAGAAATACCGAGAAATTAGGTTTAGGGTTTGAAGTAGCTGGTTTGCACAGAGGTGGGAACGGAAGAGGACATTTTCAGCAAAATCCGACAGTGGAGGAGGTCGATGAAGAGTCGGGATTGTTGTGATTTTGATATCGGAAGCCAAAGAGGACGTTATCCGGAGAGACGACGACGGATTAGGGTTTAGCTGCTAATTTTCAGGTGCGTGGTTAATTACAGTCATACTATTCTAACTCTAAAGACCATTTCACTGAATACTGAAATATTCAGAAATACTTTTAATATTATCAAATATAATAGTATTTTGGTCAATCACATATTGCTTCAGCAGTAACAAACTGTTTAATGCAAAAATTCCTTTAAATGTTGTTCCACTATGAAATCCTTCCCCGATTTCAGAAAACTTGAAAAAAAAATCCGAAAGGATGAGCAGTGTTGTTACCTGAGTTTAGGGAAATTGGATGAGCACTGCCATTTTAGAAAGTCGTGAGCAAGCTTTGAAGAAAACTCTGAATGGATGAGCGAATCTGAGTGAGAATGTAAGGCTCTGTTTGGTTGAGCTGTTGCTGATGGAAAGCTGCTGATGAACTGTTGCTGATGGAAAAAGTGTTGATTCTGGAAAACAAACTTTTGTTAAAAAACTGTTTGGTTGAAACCGAGTTTACAAAACGGAGTTTTCGAAAAGTTGTTTGGATTCAAAACAGAGTTTTTGAAAAGTTGTTTGGATTCAAAACAGAGTTTTTAGCAAAAAAAATTTCAAATATGAAAGTGACATAACACAACACTAAACAAAGATTCATTCATAACACAAAATTAAGATTCATTGATACAATTTTTTACACTCTACGCTCTGACTTCATACAGCTGATTCGCAATAATATTACGTAGCGCAATCATCTCCTCTACACCACCTACAGTGTCAGTACATGTCTCTTGTGGACCTTGTGAGGACATCTCATGGTCTTGAACCCTTTGCTCAGACTCACTAAAATCAATGTCCACACGCGATGGATGCCGATGAATGAAATTATGTAAACACATAGTGACGATCACAATAGCTACTTGCTTGTCGAAACGATAAATAAATTTTTAATGAAAACACACACATACACAGAAACACACACACATACATACACGCACAGATACATCCACACAGACACACAAATACACACCCTCAACACAACAAACACACACAGCATGCACACACACACACATACACACAACACATCACAACATACACAACACGCACACACAAATACAGAAAAATTGAAAATCAAAATCCGGAAAATAATCAAAAACCCTAGAATTGAAAAGCAGGAGAAGGGGTATACCTGCTGAGAGGGAGAACAGTGGCACCAGATATGCACGAAGAGTGTGCAAATAACCTACAACAAAGAAGGAGGTGGAGGGGAATCAAGCGTATGCAAGGAGAACAAAAAAAGGTTGAACGTAATCGGGAAAAGTCGGTGGGAAAATTACTAGAGTCGTGCGGCGACGAGCCGGTCGTCGTCGTGGGGGAAGAAGGCCGGTAGTTACAGGAGGTGCATCGGATTTCTCGTCGGTTGTCGTCGTCTCCGGGGAAGATGCAGCAGTTGCGTCGATGCTCGGGAGAGATGCTGTAAGACCCCCCCCCCCCCTCCCGGATCCCAAAATACGGCACGAAGGGGGGTCTTATGCCCGGAACAACCGCCTTGCGGTAGCATTAGCACACGGGCTAACTTGTACCACAAGACGCCTATTCCGCCGGCTACAAGCAATATCAATATAAACATGCCAACCCAACCAAAATATAAGCAAGAAGAAGTCAAATCCACACCAAGTATATAGTCCAAATACAACAAAAGAGAAGAAGCTAAAACATGCTTCCTTAATATCAGAGTACAGCTATGAAATTGCCTAAGCGGGCTACATCAGAGTCGCTCAACAAAACTCACATCGGTAACCAACGGTTGCGATGACACCGTCACTTCAAGCTCTGTCGTCCTGGCCTTGCTGTCCTGCTGCAAAGTCTGCGGCTGCTCTACCTACGGGGAGACCTCCTAAAAAGAAAGACGTAGCAACCGTTAGTCGAAAAGACTAAGTGGCTTCACATCCGCTCCCCCGGCGACTCCTCGACACCGGGCGGAGAAAAGAGCAAGGGTACAAGTATAATAAATAGTGTAACAGGTACAAGCAGATGGTAATGGTACAATAAGATTAATAGCATTATATTCTAGCAGTCCTACATAAATAATAACAAACTAACAAGTACAAGTGATTACGGCAGAAAAGTAACTTAACTTATAAGGATGTCCATACAAGCTTATAAGTTAAGGATCGGGTCACATAAATGTAACTAATCGTATATGAGTGCCCATACAAACTTATACGATGAGGATCTTGTTGTGCAATGTTATGAAATGATATGTATGTTATGCAATGACTCACTCATGATCACACACATGCAATTGCTATGTCGACACAGACTATAGTTCCCACTATTCGAGCAGGTAGCTAACCTCTCAGACATCAACCGCCATGGCCAGACAGTGACAGTAGAGCGGGCATCTCTACTACTAGGCGGGTATCCACACTACTTCACCCAGGCCTCCGTACGGCTCAACGCTAAGAACACAACTATGGAGCCCATGCGTACTATGGCCCAGCGGGGTCTCGGGTAGATGTGCACCGAGAACATAACCCGAACTGGCCTGGTGTGACCCGGAAGGGGCCTCGGAAGAAAGCACGAGGACACAGCCCAATCGTTCACTTGGCACGGAAGGGCCCCGGGACGTGAACACCGAGGACACAGCCTAACCACCCAAAGTCTAACTGTCAACTCCCGTCGGTGTGACGATCAGCGAGCCCGTGAACCTGCCACACTATCCTTAACTCAGGATTACGACACTGCATGTCGACTCACACCGCATGCAAATTTCACATCACTGTGCCATGGAAGGGGCCTCAGAACTAAACACAAGGACACCGCCCAACCATCCATCTATACCTCATCTCAACACTAACCCAACTAGTGACGGTCAACACCGCACTTACATCCTTCCATAATACTACCCGTAGGGACACTACGCTCTAAGTATTGGACTACTAAATTTCATTCCAACCATCAAACAAACTCACCGCCATAGTTTATCCTTCTATATGTCATTCCAAATGATTTCAACATAATATAACATAATGCGCATAAATAATAGTCTACCAATTTCTAACAAGTCATTTCGTTTAAGTAAGCTTGCTTCACAATTCAGTTATATGAAATCCTATCAGTAATCTTCATCATTCATAACACCACGGTGGTTAACATAAAATAGCTCCCCAAAATCTCGAGTTAATCTGCAACATCAACTCCACCGAATCCAAATCCATATTATATATAACACCAGAATTTAAGTGCAGAATAAATTTGGATAGCAACTTCAACCGGAGATTCCCGAAGCTACAGGAATCCGGTGAAGACGTGTAACCCCTCGATGGAAAGGTCTTTCCATGTGTTACAACTTTTATATTCAGTCCACAACCCAGATTTGAATGTATACTTTTAGAAATCGGCTTCAAAGCCCGCTGCACACAGAACACAATTTCTGCATGCCGGTTTTATCGGACGTCATTTTCATTCAGGCTTTCCCGTGGCTACAGACTTCGCCTGAAGTCGTGCAACCATTCGTTGGAAAGGTATTTTCAAGGGCTTCAACTTTCGTGTTTTGTCGAAAGCCCAGATCTGGTCATATCCTACATGAAAATGGCCAAGCAGATCGCTGCGTGCAGAACACAGATTCTGCACGTATCTTAAAGCGGAATGAACGGCATCGGTTCATCTTCCTCTTCAAGCCGACCTTCCAAAATCACTCCAGAAATTCCTCCTCCCTTATTCACCCTCATGAGGCCTTTACTCTTCACAAAACCATCCCCCATCTTCGCATAGAAGGTTGGAGAGGTTGAATACACCACTAACCAAGAGCACAAGCCCTAGATCGGCCTCATCCTAGAGAAATCACCATCTCACAAGTCGAGAATCTTTTGAGTCGACATCTCACCTGGATATCTACAGATCTAGCACCAAAGGAGAGGGGAGGAAGCTCACCTCATTTCCGGTGTTTCCACTATTTCCGGCCATGGATCGTGTAACTCTTCTCTGCGGCATCTTCTCCTTCACGGTGGCGGCGGATCTCCTCCTCTAGAACTAGCTCCAGCAACTTCCTTCTCTCAACCGGAGTTTCTCTCAAAAAATCGGGGATGAAATGAGCATGAAAACAGCTAGGATTTTCACTTACCCTTATATATGAAAAGTGACACGGGTAGGGACACGCCCGTGTCCTTACCCGTGTCCTGCTTGGGCGAATTGTCAACGACAGTTTCAGTGTCGGTTCAATGCTTGACGCGGGTAGGGACACGCCCGTGTCCCGACCCGTGTCCACATGACACGGTCGTGTTCCCTGGCCGTGTCCTTCTCTGTATGCATCTCGACGAACTCAACTCGACACACCGACACACGGGTAGGGACACGCCCCTGTCGCTACCCGTGTCATACATTTCGTCGATCTCGACATACTTCGTCGGTCTCGACACGCTCTGTCGAGTCCAACTCGACACACACGCACACGGGTAGGGACACGCCTGTGTCTCTACCCGTGTCATACACTCCGTCGATCTCGACACACTTCGTCGATCTCGACACGCTCTGTCGAGTCCAACTCGACACACACGGGTAGGGACACGCCCGTGTCTCTACCCGTGTCATACACTTCGTCGATCTCGATACACTTCGTCGAGTCTAACTCGACACACACACACACACGGGTAGGGACACGCCCGTGTCTCTACCCATGTAACTTCACACGGGTAGTGACACGCCCGTGTCACTACCCGTGTCCTTCTCTGGACATACTCGAGTCATCGACTCGAGAGCTGGCCACTCCCACACGGGTAGGGACACGCTCGTGTCTCTACCCGTGTCCCATGCTTGACTGATTTCTCCTCCTATTCACATGTGCTGCACAGTTTTCAGCACTCCCCTGAACCCAAGTCAGCCCTCCTGACTCAAAAACACGCACAAGGGGCCTAGTGCGATTCGGGACATTACAAATCATATAAACAAAATAAAAGATTTCGTCCCCGAAATCAGGCTTAGGCAATGGGGAAAAAACATAACAGAAAATATAATATGCTTTTAAATAAAATTACCTTGAGCAAACAACTCCAGATAGCGTTTTTGCATCAAATCCATTGACTCCCATGTATATTCCTTCTTCCGATGATTAGACCGTAGCACCTTCACCAAGGGAACACTTTTGTGGCGCAACATTCTTGTCTCATTATCCACGATCCGCACTGGCTCTAGTCGCACAGACCTATCAGACTCCACAGCACCATCAGTTGTGGGGATGTATTGATCAGGCCGCAACAGCGCCTTTCGAAGCGGGGACACATGGAACACGTCGTGGAGATTCTCTAGCTCGGGCGGTAACTCTAACCGATAGGCCAACGGGTCAATCCTTTCCACTATAGTATAAGGCCCAACATACCTCGGGCTGAGCTTTTTCACACCACGCACACGTGACACTCCATGCATCGGTCGAATTTTCAGGAACACCTTATCACCCACTTGAAACTCCACCATCCGGTGCCTTGCATTATAATACTTCGCATGCCGACTTTGAGCCTCCAACATGCGACCCTGTATCAGTCTAACCGCCGCATCGGTATCCTCAATATATTCAACACCCAAAGCCTTCGGGTCTTCATCTTGCACCCACGACAAGGGGGTTCTACACCTCCTTCCATAAAGAGCTTCATGAGGGGCCATGCCGATACTAGCCTGGTGGTTGTCATTGTAGGAGAATTCTACCGCCTTTCGCACGACTCTCCTCTATCCAACACACATAATCTCAACAAATCTTCCAATGTTCGGATGGTCCTTTCATATTGTCCATCCGTCTGGGGATGAAACACGGTGCTGAAGGTAAGGCGCGAGCCCAAATACGCCTGTACCACCTTCCACTCCCTCGAGGTGAAACGACCATCCTGGTCTGAAACGATTGTCTTAGGCACGTCATGATATCGTACGAACTGCTCCACAAAGAGGCGTACCAAGACATCCACGTGAACCTATTTCTTCATAGGGATGAACCGGGCTACTTTCGTCAGTAGATCAACGATCACCCACACCGAATCATTCCCTGAGCGTGAGCGAGGTAACCCATGGACAAAGTCCATGGAGATATCCTCGAACTTCCACTCGGGGATGGGCAACAATTGTAACAAACCACCGAGACTCTTGCATTCCGCCTTCACCCTTTGACAACTTCGCAGTGTGTAACAAAATATCTGACATCTTTCTTCATTCCCGGCCAACACATGGTCTTCCGCAAACCGGCGTACATCTTAGCAATACCCGAGTGCACTAAATATTGAGAGCAATGAGCCTCTCTCAAGATATCCTCCCGGATTTTACCTCCCTTGGGAATGTAGAGCCGACCACGAAAATAAACGAGGCCGTCTTTCAGCGTAGACTCATCCGTAGTCCCACCTTCAATTGACTTGATTGCCGGGGTCAGGGCCGTATCCATTCATTGCTCCACTTTGATTCGGTCCCGAATATCACAAACTATGCTCATGCTTGCCAAGTACTCCGTATACTCTGCCGAAGGAGCCTTAAATACCAAGGTAATATCCATCTCCTCAATCATCTGAGTCAACTCCATACTCATCAACCGAGACTCTGGGCTAGAGCCTGGTACTTTTTTACTCAACGCATCGGCTACCGAGTTCGCTTTTTCGGGGTGGTAGTTCATGGTGAACTCATAGTCGCATAGAAATTCTAACCACCGCCGTTGTCTCAAGTTCAACTCCTTCTGAGTATGAACGTACTTCAAGTTTTTGTGATCTGAAAAGATCTTGTAGTGGACGGTGTATAGATAATGCCTCCAAACCTTCAAGGCGAACACCACTGCTCTCAGCTCCAAATCATAGACCGAATAATTGATTTCATCTTTCTTCAGTTGTCTTGCAGCATAAGCAATCATGTGCCCGTGCTGCATCAACACCGCTCTCATCCCTTGATATGCTCCGTCAGTGTAAACCTGAAATCCTTCCTTCGCAGACGGAACTGTAAGGATGGGGGCGGAGGTAAGTCTATCCTTCAGCTCCTGGAATGCCACTTCACATTGGGGCGTCCACTCAAATGGCACACCTTTCTTCGTCAATGAAGTAAGATGGAGGGCAACCTTGGAGAACCATTTCACGAACTTGCGGTAGTACCCGGCAAGCCCAAGGAAGCTCCACACATCGGCCGCCGACTTCAAGGGGGACCACTCCTTTATGGCACTCACCTTGGCAGGATCCACCGCTAGCCCAGCTCTACTGATCATGTGACCCAAGAAAGCAACCTCCTTAAGCCAGAATTCGCACTTGCTGAATTTGGCGTACAAGGCGTGCTCCTTCAATTTCTTCAACACCAAGGTCAGGTGCTTGACATGCTCCTCCTTCGTATTTGAGTAGACCAAGATGTTGTCGATGAAAACAATGACGAAGATGTCTAAATACGGTTCAAAACCTTGTTCATCAGGCTCATGAAGGCCGAAGGGGCATTTGTGAGCCCAAACGACATTACAGTGAACTCGTACAACCCTTATCTTGAACTAAAGGTCGTTTTCTGGATGTCCCCTTCTTGTATTCTCAACTGATAATACCCTGAGCGCAAATCCAGCTTAGAAAACCAATGCGCTCCCACTAGTTGATCGAACAACTCGTCGATCTGAGGTAGAGGATAAGCGTTCTGCACCGTCAGCCGATTGAGTTCCCGATAGTCTATGCAGAAACGCAGGGTTCCATCCTTCTTCTTCACGAACAATACAGGGGCTCCCCAGGGTGACGAACTGGGGCGAACGAACCCTAACTCCACCAGTTCTTGCAGTTTAACTCTAAACTCCGAGAGTTCCTTCGGTCCATTCGGTAAGGGGCCTTGGATACATGTTTGTCACCCGGTACTAGATTAATCTGGAAGTCAACCTCTCTATGCGGGGGTAATCCTGGTAGTTTCTCAGGAAATACCTCGGGGAAGTCCCTCACTACCCGTACGTCTTTTATATTCAAGGCTATCTCCTTTAACTCGAACCAGATCATGAAGACTTCATCCCCCTTCATATGGGCTTTTATAACCTGAACGGAAGATAACGATATGCGACGTGCGAAGCTAATACCTTGGAAGATGACGTCGGAGTCTCCATGTTTCAAGTAGATTCGTTTCTCTGCATAATCAATCCTTGCAAAGTGCCAGTCCAACCACGTCATGCCCAAAATGATGTCAAACTCCGACATTCTCAAGACCGTGGCAGGCATATCAAAGGCCTTTCCTTCAATAAATATCTCGAACTCGCACTTAGCGGTTGCAATCATCTCTGAGCCGTCCGGTAGGCGCACTCGTCGGGCTATACCAGTAAAGTATTGTATGCCCTCCATATCCTTAATGAAGTCCTCAGACACGAAGGAGTGTAAGGAACCGGTATCGAACAGCGCATAGGTCGTCTTCCCGCCAACTATCACGGTGCCTAAGTACCAATAACCAAAACTTATTGCTAGGTGTCTAGTGTCTCAAGCAACTTCAAGTTAAACAACGAAAACATGATAATTACTTAAATCATACCTGCAATCACATCTTGGGGATTTCGTTCTTGTGGCATGTCCAGCGAGTACACTTGATCCCGAGAAGGGCCATGGTTTCCTCCTCACGGTCCTCGTCCTCGACCACGCATGTAACCCCGCCCCCGCGGAGCTGCCGGAGGGAGAGCAGGAGGGACATTCCCAAACAACCGCGGGCAGAAGCGTCGAATGTGCCCCGGCTGGTTGCATTCAAAACACACCAGCCCACGACGCCCTTCAGGTTGCTGAAATTGCTGAGGCTGTGGCGGTGGGGGCAACGCGGGCGGCTACGGAACTGGATACTCCAACCTATAGTTTCGGTGGAAACACCCTCCACCTCTTTGATATCCTCTTCCTCATCTAAAGTCCTACATCCTTCTATTGCTTGGGCCAGCTTCCATCACGCCCTCCGTAGGTCTCTTAACACTACTCAAGTGATCCGCCTCCAATCTCTTCACCATGTTGATAATCTCCGCCAAGCTAGCGTACGCTATAAACAAAAGGGCCTGCCTCAGGGGATCTCGCATCCCTTTGTAGAAGCGTTTGGCGTATCCTCTATCATCCAGGTCATATGAGTCCGCGAACCTTGCGAGATGCTGGAACTCTCGCTGGTATTTCGTAACCGATTTTGATCCCTGCTTCAGTAGTAGAAACCTCGGCTCGAGCTCATCTCGAGCCGATGTAGGAATGAAGTGCTCCAAGAAGACACCCGAGAACTCGCTCCAACTTATCTCGGTATACACTTGTCCTTGGAACGTGGAGCCCATGAGTGACTTCCACCACCTCTAAGCATGTAGTTATAAGACGGACACCGCCAACGTCACAACCATGTTGGCTGGGCAACGGATCCATGCCAGCAACTCCTGCACCGTGTCAAGCCATTCCTCTTTGCGTACGGCCGACTCCGTTCCGAGGTAGGCGGGAGGTGAGAGGGCCCGAAAGGTGCTCAACCAGTTAGAGCCCGGGGCCTGTTGTTGCACCGGAGGCTGCTGCGCCCTAAAAGCATCGAGAATGGCGGTGAGCGTCTGCCCCAACTCAGATTGTTGGAACAGAGTGGGTATGGAATGGATAGGAGTACCCCCCATCAGCTCAACATGAATTGAAATCTACACGTAGAACACAAACTTATGGTCAGGTTGGCTAATCTTGATGTCAAAGTTGGACAACCTAGTGTGAATTACATAAGGGCACACCACTGCTTCCGCTAAATCAGTTTGACCCCAAACTGACTAATCGAACGGGGGTGGTACCATTGTTGAATGACTTCATTAGTTGAGGATTGTGTCAAATTGATACCATTTGTAAGACCCCCCTCCCGGATCCCAAAACACGGCACGAAGGGGGGTCTTATGCCCGGAACAGCCGCCTTGCGGTAGCATTAGCACACAAGCTAACCTGTACCACAAGACGTCTATTCCGCTGGCTACAACCAATATCAATATAAACATGCCAACTCAACCAAAATATAAGCAAGAAGAAGTCAAATCCACACCAAGTATATAGTCCAAATATAACAAAAGAGAAGAAGCTAAAACATGTTTCCTCAATATCAGAGTACAGCTATGAAATTGCCCAAACGGGCTACATCAGAGTCGCTCAACAAAACTCACATCGGTAACTAACGGTTGCGATGGCACCGTCACTTCAGGCCCTGTCGTCCTGGCCTGGCTGTCCTGCTGCAAAGTCTGCGGCTGCTCAACCTGCGGGGAAACCTCCAAAAAAGGAAGACGTAGCAACCGTTAGTCGAAAAAACTAAGTGGCTTCACATCCACTCCCCCGACGACTTCTCGGCACCGGGCGGAGAAAAGAGCAAGGGTACAAGTATAATAAATAGTGTAACATGTACAAGCATGTGGTAATGGTACAATAAGATTAATAGCATTATATTCTAGCAGTCCTACATAAACAATAACAAACTAACAAGTACAAGTGACTATGGCAGGAAAGTAACTTAACTTATATGTATGCCCATACAAGCTTATAAATTAAGGATCGGGTCACATAAAAGTAACTCATCGTATAGGAGTGCCCATACAAACTTATACGATGAGTATCTTGTTGTGCAATGTTATGAAATGATATGTATGTTATGCAATGACTCACCCATGATCACACACATGCAATTGCTATGTTGACACAGACTATAGTTCCCGTTATTCGAGCAGGTAGCTAACCTCTCAAGCATCAACCGTCGTGGCCAGGCGGTGACAGTAGAGCGGGCATCTCTACTACTAGGCGGGTATCCACACAACTTCACCTAGTCCTTTGTACGCCTCAACGCTAAAAACACAACAGCGGAGCCCATGAGTACTATGGCCCAGCGGGGTCTCGGGTAGATGTGCACCGAGAACACAACCTGAACTGGCTTGGTGTGACCCGGAAGGGGCCTCGGAAGAAAGCACGAGGATACAACCCAACCGTTCACTTGGCACGGAAGGGGCCCGAGACGTGAACACCGAGCACACAGCCCAACCGCCCAAAGTCTAACCGTCAACTCCCGTCGTTGTGATGATTGGCGAGCCCGTAGACCTGCCACACTATCTTTAACCCAAGATTACGACACCGCGTGTCGACTCACAGTGCATGCAAATTACACATCACCGTGGCATGGAAGGGGCCTCGGAAGTAAACATGAGGACACCGCCCAACCATCCATTTATACCTCATCTCAACACTAACTCAACTAGTGACGGTCAACACCGCACTTACATCCTTCAACAATACTACCCGTAGGGAGACTACGCTCTAAGTATTGGACTACTAAATTTCATTCCAACCATCAAACAAACTCACGGCCATAGTTTATCCTTCTCTATGTCATTCCAAATGATTTCAACATAACATAACATAATGCGCATAAATAATAGTCTACCAATTTCTAAAAAGTCATTTCGTTTAAGTAAGCTTGCTTTACAATTCAGTTATATGAAATCCTATTAGTAATCTTCATCATTCATAGCACTACGATGGTTTACATAAAATAACTCCCCAAAAATCTCGAGTTAATCTGCAACATCAACTCCACCGAATCCAAATCCATATTATATAAAACCCTATAATTTAAGTGCAGAATAAATCTGGACAGCAACTTCAACCGGAGATTCCCGAAGCTAAACGAATCCGGTGAAGACGTGTAACCCCTCGATGGAAAAGTCTTTTCATGGGTTACAACTTTCATATTCATCCCACAACCCAGATTTGACTGTATCATTTTTGAAATAGGCTTCAAAGCCCGCTGCGCACAGAACACAATTTCTGCATGCAGGTTTTATCAGACGTCATTTTCATTCAGGCTTTCCCGTGGCTACAGTCTTCGCCTGAAGTCGTACAACTATTCGTTGGAAAGGTATTTTCAAGGGCTTCAACTTTTGTGTTTAGTCGAAAGCCCAGATCTGGCCATATCCTACATGAAAATGACCAAGAAGATCGCTGCGCGCAGAACACAGATTCTGCACGTATCTTAAAGCGGATTGAACGACATCGGTTCATCTTCCTCTTCAAGTCGACCTTCCAAAATCACTCCAGAAATTCCACCTCCCTTATTAACCCTTATGAGGCCTTTACTCTTCACGAAACCATCCCCAATCTTCGCATAGAAGGTTGGAGAGGTTGAAGACACCACTAACCAAGAGCACAAGCCCTAGATCGTCCTCATCCTAGATAAATCACCATCTCACAAGTCTAGACTCTTTTGAGTCGACATCTCACCTGGATATCTACAGATCTAGCACCAAGGGAGAGGGGAGGAAGCTCACCTCATTTCCGGCGTTTCCACTATTTCCGGCCATGGATCGTGTAACTCTTCTCGGCGGCATCTTCTCCTTCACGGCGGCGGCGGATCTCCTCCTCTAGAACTAGCTCCAGCAACTTTCTTCTCTCAACAGGAGTTTCTCTCAGAAAATAGGGGATGAAATGATCATGAAAACGGCTAGGGTTTTCACTTCCCCTTATGTATGAAAAGTGACACTGGTAGGGACACGCCCGTGTCCTTACCCGTGTCCTGCTTGGGCGAAGTGTCAACGACGGTTTCAGTGTCGGTTCAATACTTGACACGGGTTGGGACACGCCCGTGTCCCAACCCGTGTCCACATAACACGACCGTGTTCCCTGGCTGTGTCCTTCTCTGGATGCATCTCGACGAACTCAACTTGACACACCGATACACGGGTAGGGACACGCCCGTGTCGCTACCCGTGTCGCTACCCGTGTCATACATTTCGTTGATCTCGACATACTTTGTTGGTCTCGACACGCTCTGTCGAGTCCAACTCGACACACACACACACACGGGTAGGGACAAACCCGTGTCATACACTCCGTCGATCTCGACACGCTCTGTCGAGTCCAACTCGACACAGACGGTAGGGACACGCCCGTGTCTCTACCCGTGTCATACACTTCGTCGATCTCGACACACTTCGTCGAGTCCAACTCGACACACACACACGGGTAGGGACACGCCCGTGTCTCTACCCGTGTCTCTTCACACGGGTAGTGACACGCCCGTGTCACTATCTGTGTCCTTCTCTGGACATACTCGAGTCATTGACTCGAGAGCTGGCCACTCCCACACGGGTAGGGACACGACCGTGTCTCTACCCGTGTCCCAGGCTTGACTGATTTCTCCTCCTATTCACATGTGCTGCCCAGTTGTCAGCACTCCCCTGAACCCAAGTCAGCCCTCCTGACTCAAAAACACGCACAAGGGGCCTAGTGCGATTCGGGACGTTACAGATGCTCTGTCGGTCGATCCAGGAGGTGCGTCAGATTTCTCGTTGGGGAAGAGGAGTGGGCGATGCAGGGGTTGCGCCCGGGGAAGAAGGTTGTCGTCGAGGAAGAGTCGGGGAAGAAGCCGCTAGGTATCGGGATTTCGATCCGCAGAACTTGTGCGGCGGAAAGCAGGAAAATATAGCGGGTGAGCCTATAGGTCAAAATCGTGGTTTTTAAAAACCGCCGTTTGCAGGATCAGCTGCGCCAAACGCCGCTTATGTCCAAAATCGCGGTGCGTTTTCGCCGTTTAATAACCTAAAAGCCTAACCAAACAGCACCAAAGAGCTTGGCCCGGACACTGCTTCCTGAATCAAAAAGGATGTGCAAATTTGAATGGAAAAAAATGAAGGGAAACACTAGAAAACTCTAGGAAACGGGAGATGCGTGATGCTGCCATTACCTGAATCGGATAGTAAAAGCTCGACAACGATGAACAATGCTGGAAAATGGAGGGAAGCTCGCCGACGTAACCTGGAGGCGCCGGTTAGGATTTTGCGGGAGTTGTTCCAGGCGTAAACGGGAGAGGAGCGACGCGGGAGTGGTTTGCCCCAATCCGTTCTAGGATAAATTATTTAACTGTTATTTAATACTTTTTTTTATTTAAAACTTAATTTGCATCTATGCAAAATAAATTTGTTCATGACAATTACCTAATAATATCATCTCTCCGGTTACTCCGCTACATACAGTTCCTCGTCCTAAAGTAAACTTCTCAAAGAAATTTACAAACAAGCACTTAAATTTATTGCCTTCAACCGTTTTCGGAAGCAGCCACATATTGTGGTGACTACATTCATATTGCATAATTATATGCACAAACATATACAATTCTTAAGGTTCAGGGATGTTGCGGTCAAACTCGACGCTCGGTCGGATCGGATTAAGTTAAACTGTCTTTGCATACGGAGCGGTCGAGCGTGCACACAGTCACAGAGAAAGAAAAGATGATAAGACAATTTTTTTGACGTGAAAAACCTGTCAACTGGATGAAAAACCACGTGGCCGGATCTGTGCCGGTCAAACTTCACTAGATCTGAGTGTTGTTACGAGGATTTTTCAAAACTCGAGGACGACAAAACGTCTCTCGTTACAATTATTGGGGGAGAGAGAGCTCGGAGAGTGACAGATCACCGTTCACAGAGCTAATTATTTCTTTGTACGCCGCGGGAAGCGAAACGCTCGTTGTATTCTAAAGTCCTCTGGTAGTTTTTGAAGGTGGGAGCATCCTGCTGCACTCATTCTAATGTCTAGGGCTTGAAACTCGGGGGGCGCTCAGTGCGTCTTATCTTCCGTGCCTTGTCTCTGATTTTCTTTGAAGAAGTTTGGTGCGGTTGTTTTATCGTTGGATGGAGCGCTTGCTTTAGAGCACACGATGGGCGCTTGTTGGAAGAGAGCGTGCATGACACTTGCTGGAGGAGAGAGCGCGGAGCGCTAGATGTTAGAGAACACGTGGTGCGCTTGCTGCAAGAGAGCGCGCATGACACTGTTGGAGGAGAGCCCGTGGAACGCTTGCTGGTAGAGAGCGCGCAAAGCGCTTGTTGGAGGAGAGCGCGCGAAGTGCTGACTAGATGGGGAGCGCGCAGAGTGCGGGGGGGGGGGCGGGGGGGGGGGGGGGGGCTGCTCGTGCAAGGGAGCGACGTGTGAGAGCGGCGCATGAGCGTGCAAGGAAGAGGCGCTCGCGAGAGCGCGCAGGGAAGCGACGCGCATGAGAGCACGCAAGGGGGCAGAACGCGCGGAGAGCGTGCTGGGAGGCAAAGCACGCGCAAGGGGGCGGCGAACGCGCGAGTGCGTGGTAGGCGGAGCGTGCGGGGGCACGCGGGGAAGAGACTAGCGCAAGAACGCGCAAGTAAGAGGCACGCGCGGAAGCGTGCAGGGCAGCGGGCGTGCATGAGCAAGAAAGGAAGAGATATGCGTGAGAGTGCGCAAGTAAACGGGAGCGCGTGGGAGCGCACAAGGAGGAATAGCGCGTGGGGGCGTGGGGGCGCGAGGCAGAGATGCGCCCCGCGCGAGAGCGCACGAGGAAGAGAAGTGGCAGAGAGAATTTCGTAGGAGATTTTTCAGGCGAAGAAGATGAAGATCTTTGAAGCAGACTTCGAATACGAAGGAGATCTTCAAAGATTGTTTGAGGATCTTCGAAGGAGGAGAAGGAAATGAAGAAGATGAATGAGGAAGGAGAGAGAAAATCTATAAGGGATTTTCGATTTAGAAGAGAATGAGAATAATGGAGGAATTGATGCCTATTTATAAGCTTCAGGAGTGGTTATGACAGTTATGCGGTTATTCGCAGCCCATAACCACCATGATCGTTATTTATAGGCGAATTCCATGACACATTATGCACATATTATTTAATAATTTTACTAGACGCAGCTCAATTCTATTTTTGGGTACACATTTCCCCACTACCGAAGATTATGCGGGCAGTTACCACATAACCGACGGCGATGATGACGGGAGGAGCGCGATCGGATGGTGGAGAATTGAGTACAACCAAGAATCCGGTACATCGAGGCCGGCCGGAGACGGAATCCGGCGGCGACGAAGGCCGGCCGAATGGAGGGAGAGGCCGGCCAAGAGGCGAGGGGGAGGAGGCCGGCGACGATAACGGCGTCCGAGAAAGAGAGGAGCTAAGGCGGCCCACCAATGCTGCACAATTCGAAGCAGCGCAGTGCAGGTCCCAGACATCCCCGTGCAACCATTGGTCCCAATTGGGACTTTCAGACTCGATCAAAAGACGACCTTATAGCTTACAATCAAACGCCTGAAACAATATGCTCTATAATAAATATATAAATATATTATTTAGTATGTTTTTTTTGAGATTGTGGCTCCTATCTTTGTCTCTTTTGCGACAGAATTCTTTGGGCACGTATCTTGGTCTCTTTTGCAACACAAAAATCGTTCATTTTTATAAGATGAATGATAGATTTAGATTTCTCTTATCGAATTAATGAATTTCGACTACTTAAACGTCAAAAATGATGTTCGGATGAGTGAGACAAGAGTTTGGAAATATGAAGAGTTATTTTTTTGTTGTTAGAAGAGGAAAAAGATTACATTATAACTAATTAGTTCAATTAATTTTTGTGGAGGTGACATATAAAAAATTAGTTGAGAAAGCTGTAATCAATTTTGTTCTCCAAAAGTCCATCTTCTTCTTTACTTATAGTTTTTTTTGGAGTATTTGAAAAAATATTGTCATTTTCAGCACGACATATCATGACATCTTGTGTACTCAACACTTGTAATTTTGTTTATTTTGATAATGTAGTGGACCAACTCGACGTTCCGTCGGGTCGGAATTCTTGTACCGTCTTAGCTTTCGGGACGGTCGAGCGCGCACACAGTCAAAAGAGTAGGTTGATTATACACAAGCAGTTTTAAGGTGGAAAAACCCTTCAACTGGATAAAAAGCACGTGATCGGGTCTGTGCCGCTCAAAATCCACTATTTTCTGTGGGTTACAGATGCTTTGTGAAGTCGAGGGTGACATACACCTCTCGTTACAATTATGGGGTGAGAGAGTACTTTGCACGCAGCGGACGACAGGTCGTCACGCCGTGAGTTGTTACAGACTGTGCTTTGCGCCGATGGTCTTCGGATAGCGACTTGCTGATTTTAGATGGGAGGAGGCACACTTGGTCTTGCAGTTGCTAGGGCCGCTTGGAACTTGGGCGATTCGGCTTTGCCGGGTGGTTGCGACTTGACCCGCATGTGGCTCGGTGTGGCTCGGAGGTGGCTCGAAGGTGTCTCATAAGAGGAAACTGACAAAACTTCGATTTGAGGAAGAAGACTCCGAAGAGAAAGATCAGAAGAAGATGAGAAATGAGGAGGCCTGATGCTCTTTTTATAGGCTCTGGGAGGTGGTTACAGTGGTTACGTGGTTATCCGCACACCGTAACCACTTTCATAAATGTTTTTACTATAGTTCTCCATGCGCGTATCCCGCTATTTGGAGACCGTTATTAATAAAATATTAAAATTTAAAATAAATCCCCCACAAACCCGGTGGTTAGTGGGTGGTTATGCACAGATCGAACGACTGAGGACGCTTCTCCTCGATTGGACGGCGGGAGCGGTCCTCCACGGGTGGCCGGTGATCGTGCTGCTGCATTTGCCAGGGGAGGTCGCCTCTTGGCCACGAGGCGGCGGCCAAGGAAGGGGCGGCCGGCGGCGGCCCTTGGCGCGCGAGGCAGTGGACAAGGAGGGGCGGATGCCCCTTGGCCGCGAGGCGGCGACCAAGGAGGGGATACCAGTTTGGCTGCCCATTGGCCGCCAAGCGGCATCCAAGGAAGCCCCCCCTCCCCCCCCCTCCCCCCAGGCCGTGGGGCGGGGGCCAAGGAGGGGAAGCTAGCTTGGCTACAAGACAGTGGCCAATGAAGGGGCGGCCATCGGCCGCCCTTGGCCGCGAGGCAGCTGCCGCCCTTGGCCGCAAGGCGGCGACCGGGACAGGGTGGCGGCCTGTAGTACCCCCCCCCCCCCCAACATTTTGCCCGGGTCGAGCCGAAGGGGTACTATGGGCCCAAGACGTCCAGCTAGTGCTTTTAGGGGGAACGATCCACCATATCCAAGCACTAAATGGTCGCCTTGCTCGGCTCAAATCATAACATACACAATCCATCAAAGTATAGCGGAAGCATTAACAGGAAACCATTGCAAATATATATATAATATCAATATCACAGAGGTTCTAGGCCGAAGCCTAAGTGTTTAAATAGGCTCGTGGGTTATACATGTGCTACATATAATCCTCATATACTCTTTCTCTACGCTGCTCGGTGGAACTCATGTCTCTAAACTCTGGGGACGGTGTGGGTGCATCTGCTCGAGTAGACCTAGCTGCTGGCGTAATCTCCTGCGGCAGCGGGTCACTATGGTGCTCCACCTCCTGTGAATGGTTAATCAAATAACCGTTAGTCACATAGCTAAGTGTAAACAAATCTCCTTCACGGATCCACATCATGGGGACGATCACGCACTCATCCAACAAAAGTAAATAGTCGAAGCAAGAGAGGGTTAGCACAACATTTCATATATGAACAACTAGGAGCAATTATAAAAGAGTGCAGTATAACCGGTAAAAGCATCATAGTATAAATCGATTATAACAAGGCTCTAATATCTCATCAGCACATCAGGTTTCAAATCCTGAAATCTATCGCATGAATTCACAACCGCGCGCATACCGCAGACATTCATAGTCGCGCACACACCGCAAACATTCATAGTCACACACACAAACCTATGTCGACATAGTTTGGACCGCTTCTGTTCCAACAGGGTAGCGAGCCCCGCGGGCCTCACCAATGTGGCCGTCGGTGACAGTGGCCAGTCCTGCCACTTCTGGGGGTGATCGTACCACACAACCCCAGGCCCTAACGTACAACTATGTGTACACTTAGATATGAGCGACATCCGGCGAATCGTTTTAGCCGACCAGCGGAGGAAACCCGACGTGGAATATAATGGCGGTCACCGTGGTACTCATCTCCCTGTCGCCTTGAGTCGTCAACCTTCCCGCACCGGTACGAACGGTCTGCGGAAGGGACTGACCCTCCACTATTTCACCGCAAACAATTTATAATTAATCAAACAAAAGGGCAAACAATATAACATCGGGTCTACGCCGGCCTGCCCTACTAGGCTTACACTTCGGGCGTCGGCACTCTGCTCTACTTTCGACAAGGAGCGTGGGAGCGCATTATTTGAGGCTAGACCTGGAGGACTACTTCAACTCCGGTTATCCCCAACTAAGGCTCGACGACTGCTCGTCAGAGCAGGACCTGAGATTATAATAGTAAATTGCAATGAAAAGATGCGCAATGATTATACTACTTAAATTAAGTGCTGGAACGAAATATGACCAGTACGAGACTGGAGTAGTACTGAATAGAAAGTACGAATTAAGCTTGACCAGTGCAAGACTAGAGTAGTACTGAATTGAAAGTACTGAACTAAAATAAATAAAGGAATTGGATCAGTGCAAGACTGGAATCATCATAAAGAAAACGGTTAGTAGTCCAATCACTCCATTCAGGAGGCTTCAGTTCCATCTCCGTTTTCAGGAGGCTTAGTTCAGTTCTATTTCAGTTTTTGATAAGGCCTCGTTGGGTTACATCCATTATTAAGGTCCGATTATAATTTGGTTACGACTAAATTAAATCCAGGGTTGGCGAGAAGTTACATTCTTATAACCATTGTACAACCCCGTATTTGTGAAGTGTGGGCCCCAAACAAGACATGCACATTTTAAGCTTTTTGGGAGATTTTGCACTCTTGGTGGCCAATTTTGGCTTGGCCTTGGAAATATGCTAGTAGGGGGAATGAGATATTTGTCTCCCCCCCGACCCCTTTGAGGGGTCTCCCCCAGGCCGCCGAGCTCACCCAGGTCGCCGATCTCACCCCAGGCCACCGAGCTCACCCCAGGCTGCCAAGCTCATCTAGCCCCAGGCCACCGAGCTCACCCAGCCCCAGGCCGCTGAGCTCATTCAGCCCATGTCGTCGAGCTCACCCAGCCCCAGGACGCCGAGCTCACTCCAGGCCGCCGAGCTCCCCAGGCGACCGAGCTCCCCCAGGCCGCCGAGCTCACCCCAGGCCGCCGAGCTCACCCCAGGCCGCCGAGCTCACCCCAGGCTGCCGAGCTCACCCCAGGCCGCCGAGCTCATCCAGCCCCAGGCCGCCGAGCTCCCCAAGCCACCGAGCTCACCCCAGGCCGCCGAGCTCACCATAGGCCGTCGAGCTGACCCCAGGCCGCCGAGCTCCCCAGGCCGCCGATCTCCCCCAGGCCGCCGAGATCCCAGGCCGCCGAGCTCCCCAGGCCGCCGAGCTCCCCAGGCCGCCGAGCTCCCCAGGCCGCCGAGCTCGCTCCTTGCCGCCTGCTCGTCTGGCTGCCCCTGGTGGACTGCATTTAGCCGTTTTGAACAACGGGCTTTAGCTGTTGGCAGACCAATTTGGGGAATTTCAGTAATTTCAGAGCAGTGGAGGTTGTTTATTTGCAGGCCATCCCCAGAAAACTATAAATAGGCCCTTAGGGGTGCCTTGGAGAGGAGGACTTCATCACTTCTTCACTCTCTCTTCATCCTCCAAGGCACCAAAGCTCAACATTGGCTAGGGAGGGGGAGACCTCAAAAGTCTTCTGGGTGTGAGGTGAGACCTCCACGCTAGAGCCGAGGGTCTGTTCCTAGTTTCCTGAGCCTTTGGTCCGTGACATCCCCCTAAGTGCAGTAGGTGTGAGGTCACCCTTTCTAGGGACCCCGAACTCCACGAGAGACCAAGTTTTTGGTTTCAACAGCCGTCAGTGGCAACTTCAAGCCATCACTTGTACTCTTATCTTCCGAGCATGTCATATTCATCCGAGGGTCAAGGCGCTCGACGGTTTAACGAAATCTTGGGAAAACCGAAGCTTAGTCACTTGCCTCGATCGTTCTAGTCGATAAAGTAGTTTAAAGTACTTATAAGGAGTGGTCACACACTCCAATTTCCGTTTTAGGAAAATGAGCAGATAAAGGATCCGTGCGCGACCCTAGGCTTCAATATTTTAGGAAAATATCAAAATTTATCCCATGACCCCAAATTTTGATAAAACCCTTGGGAGGGCCTAAAATGAGTCTAGTAATTTTTTTAATTTTCCAAGGTGTTTTGGGCATTTAATTTAGCCAAACAAGTTTTATTTTGGCTTTTAAAAATACTAATTTAATTTTAAAAGTTCTCAAAATTTTTGTGGAGGTAGCCCTCATCATGGGGAACATTTTCATGTTGGTCATTTTTCTCCTAGGGGCATAGGTTTGGCTTCAAAAATTCCCAAGTTTCTGGCCTTTTGATTTGGTCTGCCAATAGCATATCTGGCTGATCCTGCGGCTAGAATTAAGCCGCAGGATGTTTTATATCCTACTATCCCCACAGCGGATCAGAAGTGGATCCGCTGTAGGGGCGTTGATGCTGAGGCGGGGGGGGGGGGGGGGGGAAGAGGTAATATGGGCCGTCCGATCTCATCATGAGATGGGACGGCCGCTGCTAATCCCGGCAGGGTGGAGGGTGGAGGCCTCCACCACCGCCGGCTAGCCTTCGCCAGCCGCCGTCATCGACCCCAATCGACTCGCCGGGGGCCGGCGACTCTCTGGGAGGTGGTCCGGCGGCCTGGCGCCGCTGGCCACCACCGAAAAAACCATCCCGAGAGCCTAGGGTGGCGGTGGCCCTGCTCTCAGCGCCACCACGCCACCCCAGCTCCTCGGGTGGATGACCGCTTACCCAACCACCCCCGGTTGACGCGCCGGGGTTCAGAGTTTACGCAGGAGGTGGTCCGGCGGCCATGCACCGCCGGCCTCCACCGCCAGATTTAAACAGAGATCTTCTGTTTTTGCGGGTGCCGCCGGAACCTCGTTTTCCGGCGGCACCGCCACTCTCTACTGCTGGGGGCTGCTGCCCCCAGTGGTATAACACTCCCCCTGTGCCACCACTGGCGCTGTGGGAGGGTCCTTCCTCCTTGGGCACCACCGACCTGGAACTAGGCTTGGGTTGCACTGGCGGCGCTCTGGCTGCCGGGTGTGTCATGCACCACGTAGGAAATAGGGAGGGGGAGTAAGAGAGGGTTCCACCTGGGTTTGGTGGGCTCGGGATGGGCTGGCTTTGTCAGCCATGCTTGGGGGTGGTGGAGGAGGGGGAGGAAGTCCTCGGGTTGCTTTTTCGGCCACCAGGTCTCCGGTAGGGGGGAGCAGGGGGGAAGGGAGTTGGCTCAGAGCTTGTGGGAAAGAGAGGGGGTGGGGTGACTTTTATAGGGAGGGGGAGCTCCCTCCCTTTGGGTGGTGTGGGACTAATCCCTCCTTAGGGAGGGATTAATCCCACCCTCCAACTGTCCAAGGACAGCTTGAGGTCTCACATTTTCCCCCATGTGGGGAAAATGGATGGGCCCTTATGGGCTTGGCCTTTAGGTGGGAGAGAGAGAGAGAGAGAGAGAGAGAGGAGAGAGAGAGAAAGAGAGAGAGAGTGAAAGATATTGTACCTAATCACCTAAAGGGGGTGAATAGGTGACTTAATCTTTTTTTAAACTTTTAGGCAGATTTCAGTTTATATCTCAGAGTTATAACTAATCAGCAATCACAACAATCACAGCAGTCAATTCAAGCACACAGTGAACACACAAATTTATAGTGGTTCCCCAAGGTTTGGGTACATCCACTTTCCCCTTCGCCTATCTAGTAGAGTACTAGATTCAGCAAACTCCTCCACTATCTCAGATCCTCAGATCTTACACTCAGAACCCCAAATGGTTCCTACAGCTCAGGCCCAAGGCCCATCAACTCAGCTTCTTCACAGCCTACACTCAGCTTCTCCACAAAGCCTACACTCAGCCACAACAGGCCTACACTCAGAGAATTAGATCTCCTACCCTCAGGCACTCAGGCCTACACTCAGCCTTTATAATTACAGGCTTACAACTCAGATCCCTAAGGATCCTACAAGAAAATATAAAATACAAAGTGTATATACCCACAACTCTGAATAGAGAGATGAGTTGATAGGTTCTTGATGAGTTCTTGGAAGAACTCTGCTGAGATCAACCTCACTTGACTTTTCTTCAAAGCTTCTTGAATGTAGAACACAATAGTGTTGATCTTCTCTGCAGCTGATCCTTGATCTCTGCAACTTAAGATTCAGAATAAAGTCTGAATCCTTCTTCACAGCCTGGTTCCAATGACTATTTTCTTGGATGAAGCTCTCTCTCTTCAACTACTTAGAACTTCACTTGAAAGTCTTCAATTAATTGCTTTTCAACAACCTTATTATCTGTAGAATGTATAAGCCTTTATATAGACTTTCTTCATGGTGACCGACTGATCCGGTTTCCAACACCTTTCTGACATCTCTGACAGGTGCAGCAGACCGGCTGGAATGGCAGCTGTCAAGTCATCCAGTCAGTTCTTGAAATAACTGTAACTGTCTGAAAGTGTCGAGACAGTCTGTCTTTAAGTGTCGACACTTATAGACCAAGTGTCGATACAAGTTAACTAAGTGTCGACACTAGCCTTCAAGGTGTCGACACAACTCCTTGTGTTGTAGAATTCACTTCTCGATACAGCTTCTTCATCATGTGTCGACACTGATAATTTGTGTCGACACAAGTACTGTTCTTCAGTTCTTTGTTGAATTCTTGTAAGTGTCGACACAACTCCTTTGTGTTGACACATCTTCATGTGTTGAACTTGTTCTGTGTCGACACTTCTTCTTGGTGTCGACACATGCCTTCAGTATTGATTCTTGCTGAGTGTCGACACATTCTTTCTTGTGTCGACACTTTCTTCAAGTGCTGAGTCTTCTGTTGTGTGTCGACACATTCCTCATGATGTCGACACTTGTACTTAGACTCTGTTGAAATTTACTGAGTGTCGACACAGCTTCCAAGTGTCGACACTTTCTGATGTAGACACAGTTCCTCTAGGTGTCGACACTACTGCTAAGTGTCGACACTGCTTCTCTGAACTTTTCTTCATTGAGTGTCGACACAGCTCCTTGTGTCAACATTTTCTGTCTGGTGTCGACTCTGCATCCCTGGTGTCGACACAATTACTCCAAGTGTCGACACTGCTTGTCTGGGTGTCGACACAAGTCTTCTTAAGTGTCGACACTTTTCCTCTGGGTGTCGACACATGGACTTAGAATCATTTCTGCTTTCCATGCAAATACTTAACCTGCACAAGACAACTCAAAAATACATAAATACATTTTGATGTATATCATTGAGTAGGGTGAGGCTTCTTCAAATCAGGTACATTTAAACAATGTACCCAACAATCTCCCCCTATTTGGAGAAGTCATAACCCTTAGTCAATGATATACCACCATACACAACCAAATCACAGCATGATGTAAACATGATTAAACAATCAGGGAAAGTACATAAACATGTATTAAACAAGACATGTATACATAGACATCATCTCAGAACAATTATGAAATAGATTTAAAACACATCATATTGTTCTAACAACTTGTAATATTCATTATACAAAAGTTTATATAGTGTTTAAAATCACAAGATTACAATTGTAAACTGAACAAAATTCTATTCTTTTTGTTCAGCATCCTTGATCATTATTCCTTTTCCAGACTGTATCTTGTCTTGCATAGGAGCTTCAGCAACTTCAGTATCAGCAGGCTTCTTCCCTTTCAGCTCCTCTTCTTTAGCTCTTCAGCTTTAATCTTTTGCCTCTCAAAATAATGATATGGCTTGGGAAAGTACTTGCTAGGCTCCTGGGCAGTAGGAGGTAGCTTTCCCATCTTTGCTTTCTTCTATATTGCACTATGGCTTCTTGCCTGGACTCATACTTTCTCCATTCAAGTTCAGAATACCACTTATTTCTATCTGAATATTATCCTTGGCAGCCTTCCATGCAGTTAAGATAATGTTTCTTGAAGCGGGGCTCCACTGTTCAAAATCTGGTCTTTGTTCAGCTTGCTCTCTGAACCTCTTCTTAGACAGTTGAGTCTCTTGTTCTTTGACCAAAGCTTCTTGTTCTTTTAGCATAGCCTCAGATACTAGCTGAACCACTTTCTCTATTATAATCTTATCCATTCCCTCAGGAGGGCTATACATAGTCTGAATATCAGCTTGTATCATATCAAAGTCTGGTGGAGGATAGATTACTTAAGCTACTTCAGGTTGCTCACTTCCAAGATAGGCAGGATTAACTCCAGACTCTGCTACATTATCATCATCACATAAAGGAGGATAACCAAGAGTGGCTCTGATGGAATTAGAAATCCATTTTGCATGGTCAGAGCCAGCTTTGACTAACACCCTCTCCCTCTTTATGACTTCTCTTTCCATGTGATCTCTTAGATCATCCTTTTGAAATCTGATTTGGGCATTGAGAAATTGACTCCATCCTTGTAGAAAGGTTTTAATCTTTGGAGTTTTTCAAGGATCAGCTTCTGAGAGTTTTCTAGAGCAGATGTAACATCAGATATCCCCTCTTGTAAAGCTTTAGCAAACTCTGCCTTTGCAGTAGCAGTATATGTAGTTTGTCCTACAGCTATATTCTTAATCTCTGTGACAATTACATGTGTGAAGCTGTTAAGTTGTCATTCATTCTGATCTGGTTCTCAAGAATATACCCTTGCTTCAGTATAATGCCATCTACTTGAGCTTTTAATTTCTCTTGATGTGTAGCTAAGTATACCACTGCATTCCCTCCCTTGTGGAAGCAGTCAGTCATTCTTTTTATTGAGATTCATCTCAAATCTTATGGACTTAATGTTCTGGGCCAGATCAAATTGTAGTGATTTTTGCCCTTCATCTACATACTTTTCAAGAGCTTGCCTTTGTTCATCAAGCTTTATTTGCGTAGCAACCAGCAGAAAACTGTAATCTACTGATGGAGTTGGCTGTAGTGTTGGCTGTGGAACTATAGTTTGCAGAGCTTTCTTATAAGTTTGGCTTCTTCTTTTGAATACTTGAAATTTTCTTTCTTAGCTCTAGCAGCCTCCTCATCTTCAGATGCTGATGTACTTGCAATTTCTACCCTCTCCTTAGGGCTAGGAGGTAACCCCTTCTGCACTTCTGGTTCCTTCCTTGTTGTTTCCTCAACATTAACTCCTTGCTCCCCCTCAACAGGAGCATTCTCCCCCTCAGCAGCAGCACTTTCCTTTCAAAGTCTGGTTGATCCAGATTGAGGAAGAGATCTTCCATTGTATATTCTGGTGGAGAATGGGCTGGAGAAACTCTTGGCTCATCTACCACTGGATTAGATACTACTTGAACTGTAACAGAAGTGTCCTTCATGACAACATCTGGGGGTTGACTATCAATCTGAGATTGTTGATTAACATTATTTAATGAATCAGACCAAACATTATCCTATATAGAGAATCTAAAGCATTAATCTCAGTGATTACCTCAAGGATGATGTGGGTGGCTCTTTCACTTTCAAGAGGAGTTGACTCTTCCACACTAGAGGCTCCCCCTGATTTGATCCTGGTGTATGGGGCTAGCTGGTGGTAGCTCCCCTGCCTCTCTGCAGCATCTTGTTGAGCTGGAGACTTCCCAACATTTCCTTCTACATCCTCATCAGGAGTAAAGACAACTTGCTCTTCACTACCAGAGCTGCTAGATGAATCCTGAGCCACTGGGGCTGTCTTCTTCTTCTTCTTTTGTGGAGTTATGTTCTCAGGAGTAGGCAATTCCTTGGTTAAAACCCTATCCCATCTGGAGAAGATCCTCATGTCCATTTTCCTCATATGATTGATTTTAGTGCATGCAGCTTGACTCATAACTTCTGGTATACTACCAGCCAAGTATAGACTTAATATCCTACCCAAATTGGGCTTCTTCAGACTTTCTTAGCATAAGAGTGAACATATGGGCTGAGACCCTGTCATGCCCTTCAGGCTACTCAAGATCACTTTTCCAACAATTTCTGAGAGAAATTTTCCTTGGCTGTTCATGCCTTTCCTATTGAATACAGAACCAATTTTCATCTTTGCATCCGGTCCACACCATGTTAAAGCTTCTCTGGTCTTAGAAGCAGTTACTTCATCCTCTTCTTTTGTCCTTGGCAGGTTTAGGACCTTTCTTAAACTCTTTGGTGAGACTTTTACCTTTTCTCCATGTACCCTTGACTTTATTTGAGTCCAGTCTTGTCTAGGGTTGCTCCATTTAGAAATTCTAAAACTTCTTTCTTCCAAATCTTTGTGGGTTCTGAAATAAGAAATTCTAACCCTGAGTTTGCTACTAGGGTTACCACATTCTTGATCTCGGATTCTGCGTCATCAAACGCGTCTCGCACCAGTTCATAGCCTTCATTTACGTTCTCCTCGAGCTTTGGCTCCATTAGGGTTTGAAGAATTTGAACTGAGAGAAGAGAGGCGTCGACACACAAGTTTGGTCTCGAAACTTTGGTGAGCGTGTCGACAGACAATGGAGAAATCCTATTTATACCTTTCTAGGTTTGAAGATGAAAAGGCAGGTCAGCTAACTGAAATTGTGTCGACACTGTTGAAAAGTGTCGACACAGACTTATAATGTCTCGACACACTATGTCGACACAAGTTCAGTCGACAGAATATATGTGTCGACACTTGCTTATGTGTCGACATCGTATGTGTCGACACTAAGTTTCTGAAGTGTCGACACTAACTTCCTAGATGTGTCGACACCATTTCTTTGAAGTGTCGACACCAATTTTCTGTCTCGACACAGACAACTCTGTGTGTCGACACTATTTTACTTAGCCCATATCTATAAACTTATTCTAAGTTTATCATACCTAATTCAATTTTGAACCTATTGAATTTGGTTTCATCTAAAGGCTTAGTATACATATCAGCTAGTTGATTATCTGTATTTACATATTGTAATGATATATCTTCTTTTTCTACATGTTCCTTAGAAAATGATATTTTATCTCAATATGTTTAGTTCTACTATGGGAAACAGGATTGTTGGCAATAGATATAGCACTAGTAGAATCACAAAACAGTGGTGTTCTACTTACTTGAATACCATAATCCTCAAGCTGATGTTGTATCCATAGAAGTTGAGCACAGCAACTTCCTGCAGCCATATATTCTGATTCTGCTGTGAAGATAGCCACACTTGTTTGCTTCTTGCTACTCCATGAAATCAGTCTTCCACCTAGGATTGACAGGTTCCAGTTGTACTTTTTCTGTCTTCTTTGCAGCCTGCAAAATCTGCATCTGAATAACCTGTTAGTTCAAAATCTCCATTCCTAGGGTACCAAGGCCTAGATAAGGAGTGCCCTTTAGATATCTCAGAATCCTTTTGACTGCTGTCAAATGAGACTCTTAGGGCATTCTTGGTACCTAGCACATACACATGTAGCATACAGATATCTGGTCTACTTGCAGTCAAATACAATAGGGAGCCAACTATCCCTCTATACAAAGTCTCATCTACAGGTTTCCCTGCATCATCTTTGCTAAGAGACATACTTGACCCCATAGGAGTCTTCATGGTACTGGATGAATGCATACAAACTTCCTTATTAATTCTAAGGTGAACTTAGACTGGCATATGGATAAACCATTCTCAGTCTGTCTAACTTGGAGACCCAAGAAGAACTTAAGTTCCCGCATACTGCTCATCTCAAATTGTCCTTACATTAGTTTTGCAAACTTTCAACAAAGACCATTTTCAGTAGACCCAAATATTATGTCATCCACATATATTTGGACTAGTATGATCTTGCCTCTGGATTCCCTAAGGAATAGAGTCTTGTCTATTTTCCCCCTTGTGAATTTATTCTCAATGAGGAAACTAGACAGGGTTTCATACCAAGCCCTAGGGGCTTGTTTTTAACCCATACAATGCCTTCCTAAGTCTATAGACAAAATTAGGTTGAGTTGAACAGCAAAACCTGATGGCTGTTCCACATAGACTTCCTCTTTCAGATTACCATTCAAAAAGGCTGACTTAACATCCATTTGATATACCTTAAAACCTTGATAGGTTGCATAGGCCAGGAACATTCTTATGGCTTCCAGTCTGCCTACTGGAGCAAAGGTTTGATCAAAGTCAATACCTTCATCCTGCCTATATCCCTTGGCAACCAGTATAGCTTGTTCTTGATAATCACTCTATGTTCATCCATCTTGTTCCTAAAGATCCACTTGGTTCCAATTATGTTTGTGGTCTTTTGGTTTAGGAACAAGCTCCCAGACCTTGCATCTCTTGAACTGATTTAGATCTTCTTGCATTGCCTCAATCCAGTGAGGGTCTAGGATGGCTTCTTCAAACTTCTTGGCTCTACCTGGGATAGAAAACTGGAGTAAAGTACTGCATTCAGATTTCTGCTCCTTGTTTGTACCCCTTGTCTTAGATCACCAATAATTTGATCTGTTGGATGATCTCTTAGATGTCTATTAGCTGGAGGCATCCTGGCTTCAGGTTGAACTCCTTCAGCTTCTTTAACTTATTATACTCTTGGTCTTCTTCTGCATTAGGTACATGTAGTACTCCCCCTGGACAACAGCCACTATCATCTACATGCTGACTTGCAGTAGGTCCTTCTTCAATAGTGAGCTTGTCCATATTCTTAGTTATACCTGAGGAGCTACAAATACTTCTAGACAACTCATGGTTAATAAGTCTAGCTTCATCAAATACTACATGTACAGACTCTTCTCCAACTTGAGTAGACAAGTTGTAGACTCTATAAGCCTTACTATTGTTGCTGTACCCAACAAAAATCCCCTCTTGGGACTTGGCAGCAAACTTAGTCAAGTAAGACTTACCATTGTTAAGTATAAAGCACTTACAACCAAAGATCCTGAAATAGGATAGGTTTGGTTTTCTGCCTTTCACAATCTCATAGGGAGTCTTGTTGTGGCTTTTAGTAATGGTAGCCCTATTAATTACATGACATTCAGTATTAACTGTCTCAGCCCAGAAATATTCTGGGAGTGATGTATCACTTAATAGGGTTCTACCAGCCTCAATCAAGGTTCTATTTTTCCTCTCAGCAATGCCAATTTGCTGAGGTGTTCTTGGTGAAAAAAAACTCCTGAAATATCCCAAATTCACATAGTTTTGTCATACTATCAGACTGAAATTCAGTACCATGGTCACTTCTTATTTTGACCACTGTACTGTCTAGTTCATTCTGAATTTGTTTGACAAAGATATAGAAGATACTAGGTGTTTCAGATTTCTGTTTAAGGAAGAACACCCAGGAAAACTTGAGTAGTCATCTACAACCACAAAGGTATAGACCTTCCTACCTAGGCTGTGAACTTGCATAGGACCAAAGAGATCCATATGCAAGAGGTATAAACACCTCACAACATCTTTGTTTTCAATGCTACTAAAGCTGGATCTAGTCTGCTTGCCCTTTTGACAAGCTGAACATATTCCATCTTTAATACACTTAACTTGAGGACCATCCTCACTAACTCTTTGCTATAGAGTTGGCCAATTATCTTGTAGTTAAGATGGGCTAGCCTCTTGTGCCATTGACACAATGAGAGACTTTCTCATCAGCTACAAGACACACAGGAGAACCATTGGTCTCACACATAATGTCTAGGCAATAGACATTTCTTTTTCTATAACCTGTCAAAATGATCTCTTGATCATTTGACCTCCTGATATGACAACCATCCTTAACAAATAAGATGTCATATCCTAAATCACTCAATTGACTTATACTAATAAGGTTATGTTTCAAACCTTCAACATAAGCCACTTGAGTAATTGTAATATGGGAGCTAGAAATGTTACCAAAACCCTTGATGATTCTTTTTTCAGAACCACCAAAGGTGACTTTAGGACCATCTTTGATTGGTATGAAGTCCTTTAGCAATCCCTAGTTCCAGTCATGTGTGTCTGGAACATCCACTGTCCAAGTACCATATTGGGTATGGCCACTTGGACTTACCTGCAAAACAGATTAGTTGACCTTAGAACTCAAAGAATTCTTCGGTCCTTGGTGCTGGTTAGTTTGCCTCTTAACAAAGCTACTCCTGCAGATCTTCCAACAAGTAGTTTGCTACTTACTTTGGCACTAGAATTGTGCCAACAGTCTATGGCATAGTGGCCTACCTTGCCACAGCACCAGCACTCAAACCTATTGTACCTTTACTTAGGTACATCCCTAGCTGTTTTATCTACAACTGGCTTGTTGAGAGTTGGGGCTTTGCCCTTAGACTTGGACTTAACAGTCCTAGCAGGTTTAGTAAACCCTAATCCAGTTTTACCTTTATGATGAACAAATTCATCAATTAAGGGTAGAACAGACTTAGATTTAGAAAACATAGCAACAATGTCTCTCTCCTTCTGAAGACTAATCTCCAGACTCTTAATTTGATCATTCTTGAATGTTATAGTTCCCATCTGAATAACAGTTATGTTCTTCAGTCTGGCTATTTCATTCAACTTTGATCAATCAGTTTATCAAAATCAGTTGTAGCCATTTTGAGAGACTTGCAATCTCCTTAGCCTGACTCTTGGATAAGGATTTGCTTTTCTTATATGCTTGCAACAGAACTCTATATTCATCAATCAATTGGTGAACATCTCCTTCAGATTCAGATTCACTGGCATCACTTGATACTGATGTAACAGAATCTGAACTTGTACTAGAATTGAACTTAAAGAACAATTTTGTACCTTACTAGGTCCTGGCTGCTCCAGGATTCTGTCACCTTCTGTTAAGGCCATCAGTCCTTGGCACTGAGTGTCCTCTTGATCATATATAGAGTCCATTATCTGGATGAACTCCTCTTCTTCTTGTTCAGCAACAGTCCTATATATGCTTCTGCTTCAGACTCTGATTTGATGAAGATATGTCTGACAGACTTCTGTCCTTCTTGGCAATAAAGGACCTTTCCTTCTTGCCTTTGAATTGAGTCTTTTTCTTATCATTAGACTCCTTCCTTTCTCTGGACAATCTGCAATTACATGTCCTTGTCTGTTACAGCAATAGCATACAATTTTGGATAAGGTTGCTTTGCTTGTCTTGGGCTTTCTCCTGTCTTTCTTTGATGACTTCTTGTTCTGATAATAATCATATTTACCCTGTGAAGTGGATGGCTTGTCCCCCCTGTTTCTTCTTTAAGAACTTCTGAAAGTGTCTTGTGAAAGCTGCAAATTCCTCATCACTTTCACTGCTCTTAGAATTTCTGCTTGTTGTTTCATCTGACTCAGTCTCTGCCACTTTGGAGGTGGAGATGGAGACTTACTTTTGTATTTCTTGGTGGCTTCTGTTTTGAATGCCACTGCTCTTTCTTTGTGCTCACTTCTTGTTGTCTTCTCCTCCTCCTTCCTTACCATCAACTGCATTTCATAGGACAGCAGTTTTCCAAACAAAGTGGAGGGGGAATATCTGCTAACTTGGCCATTCCCTAATGGCACAGATCTTGGTGTCCCAATCCTTTGTTAGGGATCTCAAGAACTTATCATTTAGCTCATAATTACTGAACTCTCTTCCATAGGACATTAGCTCATTCACAATCCTATAGAATTTCTTATAGCATTCTGTTATGCTATCAGTCCTTACTTGCCTGAAACTTTCATATTCTTGGTTTAGCAAAGACTTTCTGTCTTGCCTCACTTCTTCAGAACCCTCCATATACATATCAAGGTATCCCACATCTCCTTAGATGTCTTACAGTGTATTAAAATCTGAAAGGTAGCATCATCTATGACACTCACAATGATATTCTGAGCCTCTTGTCCATTGTGGCTAGAATTATCTCATCTTTTGTCATTTCAGAGAAGTCCTTAAGTGTTCTCTGATTTGCATCCAGGACTGAAACCTTCATAGGCACATATGACCCTTCTTTAACTGTGATATATATTTAGGGTCTGAGGCTTCCATAAATAGTCTTCCTTTCCTTCCAGATGCCAAAAATTTCTTTTCTGCAAATGGGTAGCTTATGGATCCAAGTTCCTTATGATTCTCTGTTGAACCCATGTTTCTTGATTTTCTTGAGTTCACTTAATCTGCCAACAAGATCTACTCAGACAGTTATGTCCCTTTTTGAGCAACCTGGCTCTGATACCACTTGAAAGAGATTTGTACCTAATCACTAGAGGGGGGGGGGGGGGGGTGGGGGGGGGGGGGTGGGGGGGGGGTGGGGGGGTGAATATGTGACTTAATCTTTTTTTAAACTTTTAGGCAGATTTCAGTTTATATCTCAGAGTTATAACTAATCAGCAATCACAACAATCACAGCAGTCAATTCAAGCACACAGTGAACACACAAATTTATAGTGGTTCCTCAAGGTTGGGTACATCCACTTTCCCCCTTCGCCTATCTAGTAGAGTACTAGATTCATCCAAACTCCTCCACTATCTCAGATCCTCAGATCTTACACTCAGAACCCCAAAGGTTCCTACAGCTCAGGCCCAAGAACCTACAACTCAGCTTCTTCACAAAGCCTACACTCAGCTTCTCCACAAAGCCTCCACACTCAGCCACAACAGGCCTACACTCATAGAATTAGATCTCCTACCCTCAGGCACTCAGGCCCTACACTCAGCCTTTATAATTACAGGCTTACAACTCAGATCCCTAAGGATCCTACAAGAAAATATAAAATACAAAGTGTATATACCTACAACTCTGAATAGAGAGATGAGTTGATAGGTTCTTGATGAGTTCTTGGAAGAACTCTGCTGAGATCAACCTCACTTGGCTTTTCTTCAAAGCTTCTTGAATGTAGAACACAATAGAGTTGATCTTCTCTGCAGCTGATCCTTGATCTCTGCAACTTAAGATTCAGAATAAAGTCTGAATCCTTCTTCACAGCCTGGTTCCAATGGCTGTTCTTGGATGGAGCTCTCTCTCTCCAACTACTTAGAACTTCACTTGAAAGTCTTCAATTAATTGCTTTTCAACAACCTTATTATCTGTAGAATGTATAAGCCTTTATATAGACTTTATTCATGGTGACGGCTGATCCGGTTTCCAACACCTTTCTGACATCTCTGACAGGTGTAACAGACTGGCTGGAATGGCAGCTGTCAAGTCATCCAGTCAGTTCCTGAAATAACTGTAACTGTCTGAAAGTGTCGAGACAGTCTGTCTTTAAGTGTCGACACTAGCTTTCAAGGTGTCGACACAACTCCTTGTGTTGTAGAATTCACTTCTCGACACAGCTTCTTCATCATGTGTCGACACTGATAATGTGTTGTCGACACAAGTCCTTGTTCTTCAGTTCTTTGTTAAATTCTTGTAAGTGTCGACACAACTCCTTTGTGTCGACACATCTTCATGTGTTGAACTTGTTCTGTGTCGACACTTCTTCTTGGTGTCGACACATGCCTTAGTGTTGATTCTTGCTGAGTGTTGACACATTCTTTCTTGTGTCGACACTTTCTTCAAGTGCTGAGTCTTCTGTTGTGTGTCGACACATTCCTTATGATGTTGACACTTGTACTTAGACTCTGTTGAAATTTGCTGAGTGTCGACACAACTTCCAAGTGTCGACACTTTCTGATGTAGACACAGTTCCTCTAGGTGTCGACACTACTGCTAAGTGTCGACACTGCTTCTCTGAACTTTTCTTCATTGAGTGTCGACGCAGCTCCTTGTGTCAACACTTTCTGTCTGGTGTCGACACAATTACTCCAAGTGTCGACACTGCTTGTCTGGGTGTCGACACAAGTCTTCTTAAGTGTCGACACTTCCTCTGGGTGTCGACACATGGACTTAGAATCATTTCTGCTTTCCCTGCAAATACTTAACCTGCACAAGGCAACTCAAAAATACATCAAATACATTTTGATGTATATCATTGAGTAGGGTGAGGCTTCTTCAAATCAGATACATTTAAACCAATGTACCCAACAGAGAGAGAGAGAGAGAGAGAGAGAGAGAGAGAGAGAGAGAAGTGTGTGGGCCTCCACTTGATCTAGGAAGGGGCTTGCTTGTTAGGGGCCCAAGAGAGTGAGGGGGGGTATGGGTCATCCTCCTTTGGAGAGGAGGTGGGCCCCTCACTTGGAGAAAAATCCAAAAAGTGGATTTTTAGGAGGGTTTGACAAGTCAACCCTAGGGTGGGTCCCCCTTGCTGGTCAAAGTCAATGTGGGTCCAAGTCATCGGGGTCAGGTCAAAGTTCGGGTGTCGTGTCATATTTGGTGTGTGCACGCTTTCGGTCAAAGTCAATCTGTTTTGCTGACTTATGCTAATGAGGTTATGTTTCAAACCCTTTACATAAGCCACTTGAATAATTGTAATCAGGTTACTAGAAATGTTACCAAAGCCTTTGATGATTTCTTTTTCTGAACCACCAAAGGTAACTTTAGTGCCATCCTTGATAGGTGTATAGTCCTTCAGCAACCCCTAGTTCAGTTATGTGCCTGGAACATCCACTGTCCAAGTACCATATAGGGGCATGGTCACTGGACTCACCTGCAAAACAGATTACTTAACCTTAGAACCCAAATAACTCTTGGGTCCTTAGTGCAGGTTAGTCTGACTTTTAACAAAACTACCTGTAGCTCTTCTAGCAGGCAGTTTGCTACTCTCCTTGACACTTGAATTGTGCCAACAATCTAAGGCAAAGTGACCTATCTTGCCACAATACCAGCACTCAAACTGTTGTACCTTTATTTAGGTACTACTCTGGTTGAAGTATCTACATCAGGCTTTATGTTTTGTGCTGGGGCTTTGCCCTTAGATTTGGACCTAGCAGTCCAGACAGGTTTTTAAAACCCCAATCCAGTCTTACCCTTTTGTGGTACAAACTCATCTATCAAGGGTAAAACAGATTTAGGTTAGAAAAACTTACAACTATCTCTCTCTCTTTCTGAAGTCTAATCTCCAGATTTCTGATCTGATCATTCTTAATGTAATAGTACCCATCTGAATAACAATAATGTTCTTCAGTCTGGTTATTTCATTGGTTTCTGATCTAACAACTTGTCTGAATCAGCAGCAGCCATTTAAGACTAGCAATCTCCTTTGCCTGAGTTTTGGTCAAGGTTTTGCTTTTCTTAAGGCCTGCAAAAGTCCTTATTCATCAATTAACTGATGAATATCTCCTTCAGATTCAGACCCACCCACATCACTTGATGCAGATGTATCTGATTCTGACTCAGTACTATAAATTGAACTAGAAGAACAACTTTGTACCTTACTTGGTCCAGGCTGATCCTGGATCTTGTCTCCTTCAGATAAAGCCATCAGTCCTTGCACTGATGGTTCTCATGCTCATAAATTGAGTTCATTAGCTGCATGAACTCATCTTCTTCCTCTTCAGCAAATAATCCAATATAGGCTTCAGCTTCTGATTTGTTCTGAAGATGACTGATCAGTCAGACTCTTATCTTTCTTAGCAACAAAGGACTTTCCTTTTTGCCCTTAAAACGAGTCTTCTTTTTGTCAGCTGACCCTCTCTTTTTAGGATAGTCAGCCACTACATGTCCATGTCTATTGCAGTAATAGCACACAATCTTTGATGATGTAGCTTTGCTTGGCTTGGACCTGCTTCTTTCATTCCTTGATGACTTTATTTTCTGATAGTAGTCATCTTTTGACTGAGAAGTGGAAGACTTAGACCTCCACTGTTTCTTCTTCAAAAACTTTTGAAAATGCCTAGTAAAAGCAGCAAAGTCTTCATTACTTTCACTGCTATTTGAATTCTTGCTATCTGAATTATCTGTGACAGCTTCAGCAACTATTTGAGGTAGAGATGGAGACTTGCTTTCTATACTCTAGTGGCTTCAGTCTTGAAGGCCACAGATCTTTCCTTATGCTCCACTATAGTAGTCTTCTCTTCCTCTTTTCTAGTCATTAACTGCATCTCATAAGATAACAGTTTCCAAACAAAGTTGGAGGAGGTATGTCAGCTAGTTTGACCACTTCCCTAATGACACAACTCTTGGTGTCCCAGACCTTAGTCCAGACCTTACAGGATCTAAGAACTTGTCATTCAGCTCATAGTTGCTGAATCTCTTCCATAAGACATCAATTCATTGACTATCATATAGAACTTCTTGTAACATTCTGTAATGCTATTAGACTTTCCTTGTCTGAAGCTTTCATATTCCTGATTTAACAAGGACTTCCTATCTTGTCTTACTTCTTTTGATCCCTTCATATAAACTATTAATGTGTCCCACATTTCTTTAGAGGTTTTATAATGAATTAAGTTCTGAAATATTGCATCATCAATGACACTAACAATAATCTCTGGGCTCTCTTGTCCATAGTGGCCAGAATGATTTTCATCTTAGTATTCAGAAAAGTCCTTGGGAGTTTTTTGATTTGCATCTAGAATGGAGATCTTCATTGGCACATATGAGCCTTCTTTAACTGTAATATATATTCTTGGTCAGAAGCTTCCATAAAAAGTCTAAATTTCTCTTTCCATAGCCAAATATCTCTTTTCTACATATTGGCAATTTCATGGACCCCAACTCTTTGTGATTCTCACTAGAACTCATTTTCTTGATTCTTGCTTCTGAATCTGCCTACATGATCTTACTCAGACTGTTAAGTCCCTTTTTGAGTAACCTGGCTCTGATACCACTTGAAAGAAATAGTGTCTAACCACCTAGAAGGGGGGGGGGGTGAATAGGGTGAACTTTATCTTTTAAATTTAAGGTAGAAACACTGAACAATTAAACTTGTATTTGCAATTTCTATACCAATTCAGCACAGCTAACTCAGCAATCACAGAAATAAACAAACACAGAGTGCACACAGATTTTTATAGTGGTTCCCCAAGGTCTAGGTACATCTACTTTCCCTCTTTGCCTATCTAGTAGTGTACTAGATTCGGCCTAACTTCTGCACTACTCCTCAGATCCTCAGATCCTACAGCTCAGAACCTCAAACAGGTTCCTACAACTCAGAGTGTCCCCACTCCTACAACTCATGCACAAAGCCCTACCACTCAGTCTTCAATAAGACCTACACTCAGGCTAAACAACACTACCTCAGCCTTCAACAAGGCCTACACTCAGAGAATTGATTCTCCTACACTCAGGCTCAAATGCCCTACCTCAGCCTTTATATATTTAGGCTTACAACTCAGATATATACAAGATCCTACTGGAATTTGATAATACAAAGTAATTAACCACAACCCTGACAGAGAGAGATGAGTGACTGGCTTCTTGATGATTCTTGGAAGAACTTGGCAGAGATCAACCTCCTTAGCTTTCTTCAAAGCTTCTGAATTAGAACTCAGTAGGGTTGAATCTCCTGTGAAGATGATCTTCAATCAACTTCTGTCTTGAGATTCAGATCTCAATCTGAATCTTACTTAGCAGCCTGGTTCAACAGCTGTTCTTCTTAGAAGGAGCTCTCTCTCTCTCCAACTTCTTAGATCTTCTATCGAAGTTCTTCTTCTTTTGTGTTGTTAGATCTTTGTGTAGATCTTCAATCTGTTATGATCTTCAATGAATAATCTGTTGATTGATTGTCTTGTTACACCTGTTGAAGAAAAAAGCCTTTATATAAATTTCTCCATGGTGACGGCTGATCCGGTTTCTAACACCTCCTGACAGCTCTGACAGTTGCAGTTGA
>CM077154.1:128606314-128771641 GCA_039583875.1 Platanthera guangdongensis | reverse complement strand
CCCTCTGTTCGACGATCTTGGAGCTGAGTTCGACGATCTTGGGTCAGATCGTCGAGCTCCGTTCGAACGTCGACTATGGCTGAGGTCAGGTATATGGGATCGTCGAGCAGCGTTCGACGATCTTGGCTGAGATCGTCGACCTGCGTTCGACGATATTTCATGAGATCGTCGAGCTGCGTTCGGCGATCGTCGAGCTTCATTCGGCGATCGTCGATCTCCGTTCGACGATTTGTGCTGGACTTTAGTTTTCTGAGGCAGATTAGAATTCTTCCTGGCAACCTCTACAACTCTCTTTCCCTTCAGAAATGAACTTGATAGGGGTGTTAGAACAATATGTGGCTGGATGAGGCACCCAAGCCCAGTGTACTATTAATCTTGAGTTCACTGTGCTTGTGATGTCCATCAGCTTGATGCTTCTCCATTGAGAGATTCTTCAAGCTTCTTGGCCTCAAAGAGCTCACTCTTCAGTGAAGCTATCTGTTCCCTATAGTTCTCCAACTCCTGAGAGAGTTTGAGTTTTCTGATTTTAAACCACTTTGTTCAGATAATTGATTTCTGAGAGAGATGATCTCTTTCTCAGACTTTAGCAGATCTAAACATAGTGCTTTAAATTCAAGCTTAAAATCTTCTGAGGTAAAATCAAAAGAGCTGATTACCTGATCTTCTTCTGGTTGAGTCTCTGAGTCTGACTCTGACTCCTCTTCTTCTGAGCTGTTCTGTGAGGCATTGATTGCCATCATGCAAAACTCCTTTTCCTCTGCATCATCCTCATCATCACTGAGCTGGAAGAGGTCTCTGACTCTTCTTCAGTCTCACTCCAGGATTCAGCAACAAATCCTTTCCTTGTGTGCTTATTTTTGCTGGTGGAAGGTTTGTTGTTTCCATGCCTTTTGAAGTCCTTCTCCTTTCTTCTTTCTTTTTCTTTCCCTTCTGTCCTTGTTCTTATTCTCTGGACAGTCAGGAACTATATGCCCTGGTTTCCTGCAACCAAAGCAGATGATATCTTTGTTATTGCCAATGGACTTGTCATACCTTGGCTTGTCTTGCTCCTTGTATGATCTTCTTCTGAAGTCCTTCCTGGCCATCTTATAGAATCTTTGGCCAATAGGCTGAGAAGTTCATCATTGCTTGTGGCCTTTTCTTCAGGCAGATCCTCAGCTGCCTTGAATGCAATAGTCTTCTCCTTTCTTGTGGCTGGAGAAGCAGCCTTCTGTTCTTCTTCTCTATTCTTGATGAGTAGCTCATAAGATTTGAGCTTTCCCACAAGCTTCAGTGGTAATCTCATTTAGCTTCTGGCATCTTTAATGGGCCAGATTCTTGAATCCCAAGTGCTGGGGAAGCACATTAGGATCTTGTCATTGAGTTCTGTCAGTGAGATTTCTTTATCTAATGTCCTCAGTTCACTGACAATTAGACTCAATCTATTGTACATGTCCCACTGACTCAGTTTCTCCCTTCTTGAAGTTCTCATATTGGAGATGAGATGAGATCTTCTGTCCTTTCTCTCATCAGCTGAGCCAGAGACAATTTCTGAGAGCTTGTCCCAGATCTCCTTGGCTGAATTACATTCAGCTACCTTCTGAAAAATGTCATCTGACATTGTCTGAGCTAGAATGTTCATTGCCTTGGCATCAGCTACTTTCCATCTTTTAATATCAGCATCTGTTTCCTGATGGAGGTGGAACAGCACTTGTGCTTGTGCTCTCTGGAGGTCTTGGGCACACTGTCAAAACAGAATTAAAAATATCTTCGTCATTGAATTCATGTAGAGTTTAATCCTTGCCTTCCAAAGTGCAAACTTTGATAGATTGCACACTGGAGGTCTGGTGCTAGCATACTTTGTTCTGGGCCATGGTTTGTGCAAGCTAACACTAATAAAAAAAGAAACAAAAGAAGGATCTAGTTTGGGATCTTTGGGGTTCAGGTGTTAGCCTGTACAACCAAACAGATATGGTATGTTTAACCAACCTGGCTGATAAATACCAATTGAAAGGAGGAAAGAGTATATGATTACTTTTTGGGTGTGAGATTGGTTTTTTGCAAGGGTTTTAAATTTTTTGATGGCTTATGGTTGTATGGGGTTGTTGGTATGAGAAAAAAAATAAAGTGCTTAAAATAAAGAAACAAGAAAATCTTACAAAAATTACACAATTTAAAATAATAAATTTACATTTTTGACTGGGGAAAATTAGGGGTATGACCCTATAGGAATCCACTAGGATAATAGATTGGATGTGATGGGCAAAATGATTTTGATAAGGTGCTCAAACCAAAAATTTTTTGATCAGGTGTCTTGCACCAAATGAGCTTGGACATTGGGGCTCAAAAAACCAATTTAAGGGGTTGTGGGGGTTTGAAAAATTTACTTGGGGGTGAGAGATGAGAGTTGAGATTACTAGTTTTAAGTGGTGATGAAAGCTCCCCCTGAGTCCTGAATCTTCAGGAAGATGAGCTTTGCTGAGGGAGTGATAGGCCTTCAAAGATAGATCTCCAGCAGAAATGATTTCAGCAAGCTGAAATGTTATTGTCTGAGTCTTGAAGTGATGTTGGCCTTGAAAACTTGAGAGCTGAAGAGATCTGAAAAATGCTTGAAAGCTTGATCTCTTCTTGATGAGTGTTCTTCAGAATTATTGTTTACAGAAAATTTTCAGAGTCTCTGTATATTGAGAGGTCCTATTCTTGTCAATCTCTCTTAACTGTATTATTGATTCAAAAAACATTCTCTCTTTTATTCCCTGAATCTCAATAGGAAAATTGCTCTGTCAAAGATACCGTTGGTCTGAATTAATTACAGCCTTAATTGCATAAAATATTCTGAAGGAAAGTCCACTGAATTGTTCCTTGAAAAATCCCTTGAAACTTGCTCCAAATAAAATGAAAACGGCTGGCAGATCTTCTGACTTAAATGCAAATAACTTCTATCTTGATTTGATTTGAATTCTGAAGATCAACTGAAATCGTCGAACTGAGCTCTGCTATCGTCGAGCTGAGCTCAGCGAACTGGAAAAAGCCTAGCAGCAAAGAAATCGTCGATCTGAGCTCAAAGATCGTCGAACTGAGCTCAGAGATAAAGATCCAGTACAGAGTCAAAATCGTCGACCTGAGCTCAGCGATCGTCGAATGGAGTTCGACGATATTGAGAAGTTGAGCTCAGCGATCGTCGACCAGAGCTCGACGATATTGAGAGGCTTGAGCTCAGCAGCGATCGTCGAATGGAGCTCGACGATCTGCCAAAGTTGAGCTAGACGATCGTCGACCGGAGTTCGACGAAACGTCGTGCTGAGCTCGACGATTTGGACTTAGTCTCCAGAAAAACTTGGGTCTTCAGAGCAGCTTCCAAACCTAGACTCCTGATCCCTTAGACTCAATTCTAATTGACCTATAATCTATACAGAAGGTCAAAACATAGAATCCTAGAGACATAGTGATCCTGACCCAAATTAGTAATAGGGTGTTCCAACAGGTTTATTGATAGAAATCGAGCCTGTAGGATCTTTAGATCTGAGTTGAAAAGGAGGAGCTATAACCTTATCTAGCACATTGCTAGTGAGGAAGAAAATGGAAAGTGGATGTACCCTAGATAGGGGAACCACTATAAATTCTATGTGTGCTGTGAACTGTTCTTTACTTGTGCTATGTGTGCTATAAACTGTGATAGTATTATTCTTATTTAATAAGGGACAAGGAATTGCAAAGGAATTTTTAAAGGTCACATATTCACCCCTAGGTGACTATCTACCCATAAGCTTGACTTTTAAATGGTATCAGAGAGAGGTTCTTCAAAGAAAGACCTAACAGTCTGAAAAAGTTCCTAAGGGTATTTGAAGATTATCTGATCTATGACTTCTGAATCTCACAAAGAACTCAGTTATATGAAATTGCCAATTTGTACTATGAATAACTTTGCAATATGGAAATAGAGAGTGAGGCTGTTCATGAAAGGCTCAGATCCAAGAATTTTTGCCACAGTTCAAGAAGGACGATATGTGCCCATGAAAATATCGGTCTTAGATGCAAATGATCAAACCCCCAAGAAACTGTCAGAAATAACAAAGGATGAGGTGATACTTGCTACTATGAATAAGAGAGCACAAAATATAATAGTTAGTGCAATAAATAACTCAACCTTTCAGAATCTGGTGCACTATAATACATCCAAGGAGATGTGGGATGCCCTTATAGTATACATGGAAGACACAGAAGAGGTAAGAGATGACATGAAATCTCACCTCAACCAGCAGTGTGAGGCTTTTAAACAAGAAAAAACTGATTCTATTGAACAATGTTATGGAAAGTTCTTTAAAATAGTTAGTGACTTAAGAAACTATGACAGAAACTTCTCAAACTATGAACTAAATGACAAATTTCTAAGATCCCTGAACAAAGAATGAGATATCAAGATTTGTGTTGTAAGAGAGATATGGAATCTAAGAAATATGTTACCCCAAGACTTATATGAGAAGTTAATGTCACATGAACTTCAGCTAAATTCTAGGAAAGCTGAAGCTGAATCAGCCAGACACTCAACTCAGTCTAAATCTGTGGCCTTCAAAACAGATACTTCTAAGAAAGCTAGAAGAGAAATTCCATCATCACCCAGAAGGGATGAAGATACAAACAACACTGGAGCATGTTCTTCTTCAGGAGAAATATCAGATGATGAACTGACACTGTTTACCATGCAATTCAAGAAAATATTGAGGAAGCAGTGGAGCAATAGAAAACCTTTTGGATCAAGCTCTAATAAAAGCAAAGACAAACATAGAGACAAATTTGTAGTCCGGTATGATTCACAACAGAACGAATAATTTAAGACTGACATTATTTATTTTTACTGTAATAGGCCTGGGCATGCCATTGCTGATTGTCCAGTAAAAAGAAAGGAGAACATGAAGTCAAAAGAAAAGAAGTTCAATAAGGACAAGAAATTAGAGAATTCTCTGATGGCAAAGAAGTTAAAGACCTTGTCTGATAATGATACTGATCCAACTGAATCAGAAGAAGAACCTGTAGGAATGTTCTCATATAAAGAAGAGTTTATCAAAAGGGCTATATACAAAGGAAAGAGCTCCACAACTTCATCAAACAATGGTGATTCTGAAGAAGACATGAAGATCAACTTGATGGCAATATCTGATGACCTAAAAACAGAAGCACATGACTATAAAAGTACACAGGTAATCTATGTCAACTCTTCCTGCTCTAAGACTTTTGTTTATGAGACTGAAGGTTAGCTAAAATCATGTGACTCAATGGTTGATTCACATGAGATTAACTCAGTGACTGAACTACAACATCTCACAGTTAAATTTGGTAAACTGTTGGTAGCTTTAGTTAACAACAAGAAGCTTGTTAAAGAATAAGCTGCAGAAATTGCATCTCTAAGATATTTTGAGTATCATCACAAGATGGATACTTAGAAGATTGGTCTTCAAAGTTCTAAGTTGACAAAACTGACAAAGATCATTGATGACCAAATAATATTAATTAATAAAAAGGATGCAACCATTTAGAAGCTGGAACTCAAACTCCTAAATGAGAGAAGCCTAGTATAGCAATTTTCAAAACCCAAAACTATACTGCCCATAATAGACACCTTCTCAGGAACATCTAGAAGTGGTCTTGGTTTTATTAAACCCAAAAGAAAAAGGGGCAAAAAGCCAAAAGAACCAAAGAGTCCAATCATCCCACAACAAGTGTTCCAGACTAAGGCTTCAAGGAGAAATCATACAGCAGAGAGACAAAACAAGTGTTGTGCTCCCAGTAAAGATAAAACTGTTAAGTTTACTGACTCCTGCCCAAAGGAATGTAAGCTCAAAGATCCTTCTGTTCCTCCAAAGAGGAGGTATAACAGATATGAATGCTGGTGTTGTGGAAAGATAAGATACTTTGCCTTAGATTACTGGTTTAATTACTCAATGACTCATATTCAGAAAATATATCCAGTCAAGAAGTTTATTGGTGGCTTTAATAGAGCCACAAATAACAAAAACCTCGGACCCAAAACAATTTGGGTTCCTGAGGAAAAGTAAATTCTTATTTTGCAGGAATGTACAAGTTCCAGAGATAGACAAATCTGGTACTTGGATAGTAGATGTTCTAGACATATGACTGGAATAAGAGGAAATCTGAGGGAATATATCCCTCTAAATAATGGACCAAAGGTGAACTTTGGAGGAGCTGACAAAGGCATAACCAAAGGTTTTGATAACATCACAAATGGCTTAGTCACACTCACTAAAGTAGCTTATGTGGAAGGGTTGCAACACAACCTTATAAGCATAAGCCAACTTTGTGATCTGGGCTATGACATATCTTTTCACAAAGATGAGTGTCTAATAAAAAGGTCAAGTGACCAAGAGATCATCTTGACAGACACTAGATGTGGGAATGTGTACTATTTGAATTTTCTATGTATAAAGTCAGACTCTCCCTTATGTCTAGTTGCAAGTGAGAAAACCTCACATTGTGTCAAATGACACAAGATGCTAGTGAAGGATTTGTGTTTTGAAAGTTGTCTTTTATGTTATTAAGTTCATGGTTTTAATGAATATATGTCTCATTCTGTCCCTAGTTCATATGATGATGCATCATGATAGCTCAGGAAGATGCTCTTGGTCTTGAGCTGTAGAACACTTGAGTTCCATCATATGATCTTAGTTTTATTTGCTCACGATCCTGGTAGTCAAAGAGGGACATTGACCACCACCATGGATTGTCATGTGATTTAAAGTACATTGTAGTTCTACAAATGTTGGTAATAGTTATCGTTTAATCACTTGAGTATGTATGCGTATGGTTTCATACATATTGAGGTTGGCCTATCTTAAGTTGTAGCATTAAGTTGGAATGTGTTAAGTGTCATTAATGCTTACAACGTGTCTAGTGATTTGGAGATATGAGATATGTAGATTAAGCGCGTCGGTGTGAGCAATGTGATTGTAGTTGAAGACTGTCTTTTGATGGTGATAAATACTATGGTTCGTTATTCGCACTTACGCGTAAGGGATGTATATATCAAAATATCATTTGTCCCCAAACTAGTTTGGGTTTTGATATAGTCGGGCCCCTTGGCAAAGCGAGTTTGTAAAGCATGCATTATAACTAATGTAGTTATAAAGACACTCTTGCTTATGAGACCAAGAAAGACAAATATAGTGCGAGATTGACACGGTCCCAAATTCGCACAATATTTATGATATCATGTGACAAAAGTTAGACACTGGCCATTTAGTTCAGTTACCTCCTTTATCGTGTTGTTGTGGCGACTATAATGCCTTGATAAAGCCTCTTATAGTATTCGATAATACAAATTGGTGTATTATTGCCGTGACGACATGTTCCCTCTGCGAGGTCACACCAAACGAACGGGAACAGCCTAGATTCACCGTATTAGACTTAGTCAAAAATATATGGTGACACTTCGTGCTTAGACCGTGTTTTTTCTCTGTGCAATTATTAAAAGAGAATTACGACGAGGCGAGTTGTCGTAATTGTTTAATAGAGGGACACAGTGATTGGAGTTCGTGTAACCCCAACCTTAACGGGCATGATTTGGAAACATCCGGCATATATATATAATGCTTATATGTGAGTATATATATATATAGATTTACATATATATATATACATATATATATATATACATATATATATATATATATATATATATATATATATTATATATATATATATATATATATATATAAAGGTCCAGGTGAGGTTTTTCACGGTACAGAAAAAAATACCGCAGGGCGATTACAGCGACGGGATTCGGCTAGGGTTTAGGAACTACCCGACGGCGCTCGTTTGATCGCCTTCTCGCCGTCGGCCAGCTCCTCCGCCAACCTCCTCGCCGGCAATCCTCGCTCTCGTCACTGCTTCTCGCCGTCGTTGATCCGCACCTGGAGTTCGAGGACGGCTCGTGTGTGAGCCCTTGCATTTCCAGATCCGGCTATAGGAGACAACATCGGCCACGGCAGAGGTTTGCCTTGTTGGTCATTCTCCTCCAGCAGCCTATTTGGGTATTCTCTACTCCGCTTTTCTCAAGCCGGTGACTAGTGTGATTCATCCACTTGGAGTCCTCGGTGTTCTTGACGGAGTTGGTCTAAGCGAGTGCCCTCTTCTCCTATCAACGGACTTGGGCCGCTGTTCGGGTTCGAGGTGAACCAAGAGGCAAGACGATCCGTCTCTTTGTTGCGGTGGGATTGCAATTTAGCTCTCCGACGCGCCTCCTCTTCCGCCTAGGGATTTTGTTCCCTAGAGGTACATTTCTAACATTTTGCAATGCTTAGATGTGATGAGTTAGGGTTTCCTTAATTGCTTAACTAGTTGGGCGTTTGCATTGGATATCCGATCTCGTGTATTGTGTGGTTGTTGGAAATTTTTTTTAAAATTTGCCCCGCCATAGCACGTGAAATCCAACAGTGGTATCAGAGGGAGGTTGATATCCAATGAAAAATGTGGCCCCTTTTGCTAGTTTTTTTTTCCTAATAGTTTGGATTGGCTATGTCACAACCCGGTTTCAAGTTGACATAATCTACCCTTGTGTGGATTATGAGAAGATCATTTTTTTGGATTTAAAATGATATAGGTGAAACACGTTGGGTTGTGTACATAGTCCATTCAATGTTAGGATCCCGTCTTGCAAGTTCTTTGCTTGCTTGGTTTTTCCTTATTTTATTGCAACTCTGGAATGTAATTGGTTTGGAATGGATGTAATATTTTTTTAGAATGCCGTGAGTTAGGTATTTTGGAATTTCCTCCATTCTTTTGGAATGTGAAAAGAAAAATTTAAGAATGTCTTTCCTCCTCATCGTGTCCATCTAAGCTAGTGATATTGAATGAGCATGAGTGTAATTTCAGTCACTAGACATGGTGGCACTTATGCGAGTCGACATTAGGCCACAAGTGAGTAGGTTGTGTGTGGCACTTCTTGCTGATTTTGTTGGAATGTCACTCGCATGAGTTTCCTTACAGGATGAGTTTTCTTAATCAAATCACCAAGATCTAGGCTTGGTCCTTTGGGAAAGTGTTATGTTTTTAAATAGTTGTGTGCGATATTACTATCAAGAATCATAAGTGTTTAAGATTATCTTAAAAGGTTATGATTGGTGATTGGTACCTACCTAATAATCTTGTGGATGAGTCCACTAGGTTAAAAGGATCTTGATTCACTATTTTAAAGCATTTTTGGATCTCTAATAATGTTTTTAGGGAAATTATTCTGAACATGACCTTTTTTTTCTTACTCTCACATTTTTTCTAAAATAGAGCTATGTCTACACTGCCAAATTTTCTGCGTTCGATGATTGATAAAAGCCCACTTGCTAACGACGGATCAAACTACTCTGACTGGGTCCTCAAGCTTAACATTGTGTTGCGCTTGGAGAATCTCTTACCTATACTAGAGGGTGAATGCCCAGTAGAGAAAGAGATTGGCAAGCCAACTGATGCTGAGAAGGAGGAACAGAAAAGATGGAATGACAGTCAACGTGTCGTGCAGACTCTGATCCTGGCCAGCATTGGCGATCAGCTGCAAAGGAAATTTCTCGATACTCCTGCAAAGGAAATTGTAGCACAGTTGGAGAAGATGTTCACCGATAGTGCTCGTAAAGAGCGCTATAAGACCACCATCGCACTCACAAGGTGCAAGATGATGGAGGGTGAGTCTGTCTCAGTGCACTTCCTTAAGGTGCAAGGCTATTTGGAAAAGTTGGAGAAACTGAAGTCTCCAATTCCTGAAGACATTGCGGAAGACATCATTTTGGGGTCACTGCCTTACTCGTTTAAGGATTTCATCATGCATTATCATATGCGTGAGAAGCAAATGACCATAAATGAACTCCATAACGCCCTCAAAACAGCTGAGGTTGACATGGGCAAGACAAAGGGAAATGCTGTCTTAGCTGTGGCGTCTGATAGCAAGAAGATATTCAAAAACAAGAATAAGTCTAAAGGCCAGACCTCGAAAGGAAATTTTCATCTCAAGGGCAAAAAGGGAGGTACTCCAGATAGTGCCTCCAAGGGAGGCAAAGTGAAGAATTCTCCTAACTCTCTCACTGAATGCTTCCATTGTCATGAGAAGGGACACTTCAAAATGAACTGCCCCAAGTACAAAAGAGACTTGGATGAAGGCAAAATCGAAAGGAAGCGTCCTAAAGGTATTTTTGTTATTGAGTTGAGTTTGAATTTAACCACTACTATCCTTGATTGGGTAATTGATACCGGATCATGTGCTCACTTAATCTCAAATGTGCAGTCACTAAAGGATAGGAGATCTCTCTCCAAAGGAGAGGTGGTGCTGAAGGTTGGAAACGGTGCTAGTATTTCTGCAGTTGCGGTGGGCACTTTGGAACTCCCCTTATCTAGTGGTTTATGTCTAACTTTATTTAATGTTTATCACGTCCCTTCTATTTTAAGAAACATTATTTCTGTATCATGTTTAGATGCAGAAGGTTTTAGTTTTGTCATTGGGAACTCCCAAATGAGGATTGAGAAGGATGGTTTATTTTATGCAAGTGCTTTCATTTCCAATGGATTGTATTTGCTTAACATTGTTGATGATAAACAAGTATTAAATATCAGTAACAAGCGACTCAAAATATCTCACATAAGTGAGACTCTCTTATGGCACCATCGTCTTGGTCATATTAATGAAAATCGTATAAGGAAATTGCATCAGGCTAATCTTCTAAGTTCTTTTCATCCTGATGCAATTGATATATGCGAATCATGCCTAAGGGGCAAAATGACCAAGACACCTTTTATAAAGAAAGGTGCGAGAGCAAACAACTTATTGGAATTGATACACTCTGATGTATGTGGTCCAATGAATGTGGTTGCTAGAGATGGTTTTAGGTACTTCATCACTTTTACGGATGATTATAGTCGATATGGCTATGTTTATCTTATGAAGCATAAGAGTGAATCCCTTGCCAAGTTCAGGGAGTACAAAAATGAAGTGGAAAATCAACTGGATAAGAGAATCAAAGTTTTGAGATCAGATCGTGGAGGTGAGTACTTGAGCAATGAGTTCAATACTTACCTAAAGGAGTGTGGTATTGTACCACAACTAACTCCTCCTGGGACACCGCAGTGGAATGGTGTCTCCGAAAGGAGAAACCGGACTCTGCTTGACATGGTTAGAACCATGATGTGTCAAACCGATCTACCTTTATATTTTTGGGGTTATGCACTTTTAACGGCAGCTTACACTTTAAATTTCGTTCCAACTAAAGCCGTAGAGAAAACTCCACATGAAATATGGGTTGGGAAACCACCCATCCCATCTTTCTTTAAGATTTGGGGTTGTGAAGCATATGTCAAACGTATGCAATCATCCAAACTAGACCCCAAAGCTGATAAGTGCTTCTTCATTGGATACCCAAGAGAAACTAAAGGGTATAGCTTTTGGCACAAATCAACAAATATTATTTTTGTCAAGAAGGGTGCTACATTCTTAGAAAAAGAGTTTCTTGAAAGAATCAAAAGCTGTGACCGTAGGGTGACACTTGAGGAAGCTCAAGAAAACCTACAAGAAAGTGATCGTGAGATGAGCACTGATGTTCAATATGATCACCAAGAGTCACAAGAAGTTCCTTTAGTTAGTGGGAGCATGAGTATTCCACCTCCGCAAATGGTTACGGAGGAAACTCTTGCTTTACCACCTCCGGTTACTCTTACTCGTGTTGAGCATGATTTGACTCCACCAGAAATAGTGGAGGAAATTCAAGAAACTCAGACTGAGCTAGGGAAACCAAAGGATCTTAGGAGGTCGATCAGGGATAGGAAAAAGCCTGACTTTTACATGGGTCTTCATGAGGTGTTTATTCTAGACACAGAAGACCCGTTGACCTATGAAGAAGCAATGGAAAGAAAGGATTCCGTAGCATGGCTCGAAGCCATAAAGTCCGAGATACAATCCATGTATGACAACCAAGTATGGAACTTGGTTGACCTTCCTGAAGGAAAGAAATCCATCCCCTGTAAATGGATTTTTAAGAGGAAGATGGACATGAATGGAAACATGACAACCTACAAGGCAAGACTTGTAGCGAAAGGTTTTAGTCAAATCCAAGGGATTGACTATGATGAAACCTTCTCGCCCGTTGTGATGTTTAAGACTATTCGGATCATGTTGGCGATTGCCGCATTTCATGATTATGAAATTTGGCAATTGGATGTCAAAACGGCCTTCCTAAATGGAAAGCTAGATGAGGATGTATTCATGAAGCAACCTCAAGGTTTTGAAGACTCTCAAAATAGCGGCAAAGTATGCAAGCTTCAAAGATCCATTTATGGGTTGAAGCAAGCATCAAGGAGTTGGAACAAACGCTTTGATGAAGAAGTTAAAACCCTTGAGTTCATTCAAAGCAAGGAAGAGCCTTGTGTATACAAGAAGGTTAGTGGGAGCAACGTTATATTCTTGATCTTGTATGTTGACGATATTCTCTTAATGGGCAACAACTTATCATTAATGGAACAAGTAAGAAACTCATTGAAAACAATCTTTTCAATGAAGGACATGGGTGAAGCCCAATATATCTTAGGGATAAAGATATATAGAGACAGATCACGTAGACTTATTGGCCTAAGTCAAAGTATCTACATTGACAAGGTCTTAGAAAGGTTCCATATGGAAAACTCTAAGAAAGGAAATGTGCCAATGAAGACGTCTACTCAGCTAGGCAAGTCTCAATGTGTCTCATCACATAAAGACCTCGAATACATGATGAATGTGCCATATGCTTCCGCCATAGGTTCCATCATGTATGCCATGATCTGTACGAGACCGGATGTCGCATATGCTCTTAGCATGACGAGTCGATATCAAGCTTCACCTAGTCCATATCATTGGACGGCGGTCAAGAATATTCTTAGGTACCTTAAGAGGACCAAGAATAAGTTTCTTGTATTTGGTGGACATAAAGAGCTCTATGTAGAAGGTTACACGGATGCTAGCTTTATGACAGATCCGGACGATAGAAGATCTCAATCTGGGTTCGTCTTTCTTCTGAATGGTGGAGCTGTGAGTTGGCGTAGTTGGAAACAATCCACTACTGCTGATTCAACCACCGCAGCGGAAGTCATGGCGGCCGCAGAGGCAAGCAAAGAGGCAGTCTGGATAAAGAAATTTCTGGAGGAATTGGGAGTCGTGGCATCTAGTGGAGGGCCCTTGAGATTGTTTTGTGATAATAGTGCTTCCATTTCACAAATCAAGGAGCCGAAATCACATCACAAGACAAAATACATGGATCGGAAGTATTTTGTCACACGCGACTTCATTGAAGAAGGCAAGATTGCGCTTTTATGGATTGACACAAATAGCAACACAGCTGATCCCTTCACCAAGCCTCTGTCTCAAGCCAAAGGAGAAATTCATTTCGAGTCCATGGGGTTGCAAGACCATGGAGAATGGCTTGATGTTTGATGACGGAGGATTCCTTAGTTTTATATTTCTTTTATTAGAAACTTTAAAAACAAGTGGGAGATTGAAGGATTTGTGTTTTGAAAGTTGTCTTTTATGTTATTAAGTTCATGGTTTTAATGAATATATGTCTCATTCTGTCCCTAGTTCATATGATGATGCATCATGATAGCTCAGGAAGATGCTCTTGGTCTTGAGCTGTAGAACACTTGAGTTCCATCATATGATCTTAGTTTTATTTGCTCACGATCCTGGTAGTCAAAGAGGGACATTGACCACCACCATGGATTGTCATGTGATTTAAAGTACATTGTAGTTCTACAAATGTTGGTAATAGTTATCGTTTAATCACTTGAGTATGTATGCGTATGGTTTCATACATATTGAGGTTGGCCTATCTTAAGTTGTAACATTAAGTTGGAATGTGTTAAGTGTCATTAATGCTTACAACGTGTCTAGTGATTTGGAGATATGAGATATGTAGATTAAGCGCGTCGGTGTGAGCAATGTGATTGTAGTTGAAGACTGTCTTTTGATGGTGATAAATACTATGGTTCGTTATTCGCACTTACGCGTAAGGGATGTATATATCAAAATATCATTTGTCCCCAAACTAGTTTGGGTTTTGATATAGTCGGGCCCCTTGGCAAAGCGAGTTTGTAAAGCATGCATTATAACTAATGTAGTTATAAAGACACTCTTGCTTATGAGACCAAGAAAGACAAATATAGTGCGAGATTGACACGGTCCCAAATTCGCACAATATTTATGATATCATGTGACAAAAGTTAGACACTGGCCATTTAGTTCGGTTACCTCCTTTATCGTGTTGTTGTGGCGACTATAATGCCTTGATAAAGCCTCTTATAGTCGATAATACAAATTGGTGTATTATTGCCGTGACGACATGTTCCCTCTGCGAGGTCACACCAAACGAACGGGAACAGCCTAGATTCACCGTATTAGACTTAGTCAAAATATATGGTGACACTTCGTGCTTAGACCGTGTTTTTTCTCTGTGCAATTATTAAAAGAGAATTACGACGAGGCGAGTTGTCGTAATTATTTAATAGAGGGCACAGTGATTGGAGTTGTGTAACCCCAACCTTAACGGGCTTGATTTGGAAACATCCGGCATATATATATAATGCTTATATGTGAGTATATATATATATAGATTTACATATATATATATATATATATATATATATATATATATATATATATATATATATATATATATATATATATATATATATATATATATATATATATATAAAGGTCCAGGTGAGGTTTTTCACGGTACAGAAAAAATACCGCAGGGCGATTACAGCGACGGGATTCGGCTAGGGTTTAGGAACTACCCGACGGCGCTCGTTTGATCGCCTTCTCGCCGTCGGCCAGCTCCTCCGCCAACCTCCTCGCCGGCAATCCTCGCTCTCGTCACTGCTTCTCGCCGTCGTTGATCCGCACCTGGAGTTCGAGGACGGCTCGTGTGTGAGCCCTTGCATTTCCAGATCCGGCTATAGGAGAGAGCATCGGCCACGGCAGAGGTTTGCCTTGTTGGTCATTCTCCTCCAGCAGCCTATTTGGGTATTCTCTACTCCGCTTTTCTCACGCCGACGACTAGTGTGATTCGTCCACTTGGAGTCCTCGGTGCTCTTGACGGAGTTGGTCTAAGCGAGTGCCCTCTTCTCCTATCAACGGACTTGGGCCGCTGTTCGGGTTCGAGGTGAACCAAGAGGCAAGACGATCGGTCTCATTGTTGCGGTGGGATTGCAATTTAGCTCTCCGACGCGCCTCCTCTTCCGCCTAGGGATTTTGTTCCCTAGAGGTACATTTCTAACATTTTGCAATGCTTAGATGTGATGAGTTAGGGTTTCCTTAATTGCTTAACTAGTAGGGCGTTTGCATTGGATATCCGATCTCGTGTATTGTGTGGTTGTTGGAAATTTTTTTTAAAATTTGCCCCGCCATAGCACGTGAAATCCAACAGTGGTATCAGAGGGAGGTTGATATCCAATGAAAAATGTGGCCCCTTTTGCTAGTTTTTTTTTCCTAATAGTTTGGATTGGCTATGTCACAACCCGGTTTCAAGTTGACATAATCTACCCTAGTGTGGATTATGAGAAGATCATTTTTTTTGGATTTAAAATGATCTAGGTGAAACACGTTGGGTTGTGTACATAGTCCATTCAATGTTAGGATCCCGTCTTGCAGGTTCTTTGCTTGCTTGGTTTTTCCTTATTTTATTGCAACTCTGGAATGTAATTGGTTTGGAATGGATGTAATATTTTTTTTAGAATGCCGTGAGTTAGGTATTTTGGAATTTCCTCCATTCTTTTGGGAATGTGAAAAGAAAAATTTAAGAATGTCTTTCCTCCTCATCGTGTCCATCTAAGCTAGTGATATTGAATGAGCATGAGTGTAATTTCAGTCACTAGACATGGTGGCACTTATGCGAGTCGACATTAGGCCACAAGTGAGTAGGTTGTGTGTGGCACTTCTTGCTGATTTTGTTGGAATGTCACTCGCATGAGTTTCCTTACAGGATGAGTTTTCTTAATCAAATCACCAAGATCTAGGCTTGGTCCTTTGGGAAAGTGTTATGTTTTTAAATAGTTGTGTGCGATATTACTATCAAGAATCATAAGTGTTTAAGATTATCTTAAAAGGTTATGATTGGTGATTGGTACCTACCTAATAATCTTGTGGATGAGTCCACTAGGTTAAAAGGATCTTGATTCACTATTTTAAAGCATTTTTGGATCTCTAATAATGTTTTTAGGGAAATTATTCTGAACATGAACTTTATCTTACTCTCACATTTTTTTAAAATAGAGCTATGTCTACACTGCCAAATTTTCTGCGTTCGATGATTGATAAAAGCCCACTTGCTAACGACGGGTCAAACTACTCTGACTGGGTCCTCAAGCTTAACATCGTGTTGCGCTTGGAGAATCTCTTACCTATACTAGAGGGTGAATGCCCAGTAGAGAAAGAGATTGGCAAGCCAACTGATGCTGAGAAGGAGGAACAGAAAAGATGGAATGACAGTCAACGTGTCGTGCAGACTCTGATCCTGGCCAGCATTGGCGATCAGCTGCAAAGGAAATTTCTCGATACTCCTGCAAAGGAAATTGTAGCACAATTGGAGAAGATGTTCACCGATAGTGCTCGTAAAGAGCGCTATAAGACCACCATCGCACTCACAAGGTGCAAGATGATGGAGGGTGAGTCTGTCTCAGTGCACTTCCTTAAGGTGCAAGGCTATTTGGAAAAGTTGGAGAAACTGAAGTCTCCAATTCCTGAAGACATTGCGGAAGACATCATTTTGGGGTCACTGCCTTACTCGTTTAAGGATTTCATCATGCATTATCATATGCGTGAGAAGCAAATGACCATAAATGAACTCCATAACGCCCTCAAAACAGCTGAGGTTGACATGGGCAAGACAAAGGGAAATGCTGTCTTAGCTGTGGCGTCTGATAGCAAGAAGATATTCAAAAACAAGAATAAGTCTAAAGGCCAGACCTCGAAAGGAAATTTTCATCTCAAGGGCAAAAAGGGAGGTACTCAGATAGTGCCTCCAAGGGAGGCAAAGTGAAGAATTCTCCTAACTCTCTCACTGAATGCTTCCATTGCCATGAGAAGGGACACTTCAAAATGAACTGCCCCAAGTACAAGAGAGACTTGGATGAAGGCAAAATCGAAAGGAAGCGTCCTAAAGGTATTTTTGTTATTGAGTTGAGTTTGAATTTAACCACTACTATCCTTGATTGGGTAATTGATACCGGATCATGTGCTCACTTAATCTCAAATGTGCAGTCACTAAAGGATAGGAGATCTCTCTCCAAAGGAGAGGTGGTGCTGAAGGTTGGAAACGGTGCTAGTATTTCTGCAGTTGCGGTGGGCACTTTGGAACTCCCCTTATCTAGTGGTTTATGTCTAACTTTATTTAATGTTTATCACGTCCCTTCTATTTTAAGAAACATTATTTCTGTATCATGTTTAGATGCAGAAGGTTTTAGTTTTGTCATTGGGAACTCCCAAATGAGGATTGAGAAGGATGGTTTATTTTATGCAAGTGCTTTCATTTCCAATGGATTGTATTTGCTTAACATTGTTGATGATAAACAAGTATTAAATATCAGTAACAAGCGACTCAAAATATCTCACATAAGTGAGACTCTCTTATGGCACCATCGTCTTGGTCATATTAATGAAAATCGTATAAGGAAATTGCATCAGGCTAATCTTCTAGGTTCTTTTCATCCTGATGCAATTGATATATGCGAATCATGCCTAAGGGGCAAAATGACCAAGACACCTTTTATAAAGAAAGGTGCGAGAGCAAACAACTTATTGGAATTGATACACTCTGATGTATGTGGTCCAATGAATGTGGTTGCTAGAGATGGTTTTAGGTACTTCATCACTTTTACGGATGATTATAGTCGATATGGCTATGTTTATCTTATGAAGCATAAGAGTGAATCCCTTGCCAAGTTCAGGGAGTATAAAAATGAAGTGGAAAATCAACTGGATAAGAGAATCAAAGTTTTGAGATCAGATCGTGGAGGTGAGTACTTGAGCAATGAGTTCAATACTTACCTAAAGGAGTGTGGTATTGTACCACAACTAACTCCTCCTGGGACACCGCAGTGGAATGGTGTCTCCGAAAGGAGAAACCGGACTCTGCTTGACATGGTTAGAACCATGATGTGTCAAACCGATCTACCTTTATATTTTTGGGGTCATGCACTTTTAACGGCAGCTTACACTTTAAATTTCGTTCCAACTAAAGCCGTAGAGAAAACTCCACATGAAATATGGGTTGGGAAACCACCCATCCCATCTTTCTTTAAGATTTGGGGTTGTGAAGCATATGTCAAACGTATGCAATCATCCAAACTAGACCCCAAAGCCGATAAGTGCTTCTTCATTGGATACCCAAGAGAAACTAAAGGGTATAGCTTTTGGCACAAATCAACAAATACTATTTTTGTCAAGAAGGGTGCTACATTCTTAGAAAAGAGTTTCTTGAAAGAATCAAAAGCTGTGACCGTAGGGTGACACTTGAGGAAGCTCAAGAAAACCTACAAGAAAGTGATCGTGAGATGAGCACTGATGTTCAATATGATCACCAAGAGTCACAAGAAGTTCCTTTAGTCAGTGGGAGCATGAGTATTCCACCTCCGCAAATGGTTACGGAGGAAACTCTTGCTTTACCACCTCCGGTTACTCTTACTCGTGTTGAGCATGATTTGACTCCACCAGAAATAGTGGAGGAAATTCAAGAAACTCAGACTGAGCTAGGGAAACCAAAGGATCTTAGGAGGTCGATCAGGGAAAGGAAAAAGCCTGACTTTTACATGGGTCTTCATGAGGTGTTTATTCTAGACACAGAAGACCCGTTGACCTATGAAGAAGCAATGGAAAGAAAGGATTCCGTAGCATGGCTTGAAGCCATGAAGTCCGAGATACAATCCATGTATGACAACCAAGTATGGAACTTGGTTGACCTTCCTGAAGGAAAGAAATCCATCCCCTGTAAATGGATTTTTAAGAGGAAGATGGACATGAATGGAAACATGACAACCTACAAGGCAAGACTTGTAGCGAAAGGTTTTAGTCAAATCCAAGGGATTGACTATGATGAAACCTTCTCGCCCGTTGTGATGTTTAAGACTATTCGGATCATGTTGGCGATTGCCGCATTTCATGATTATGAAATTTGGCAATTGGATGTCAAAACGGCCTTCCTAAATGGAAAGCTAGATGAGGATGTATTCATGAAGCAACCTCAAGGTTTTGAAGATTCTCAAAATAGCGGCAAAGTATGCAAGCTTCAAAGAGCCATTTATGGGTTGAAGCAAGCATCAAGGAGTTGGAACAAACGCTTTGATGAAGAAGTTAAAACCCTTGAGTTCATTCAAAGCAAGGAAGAGCCTTGTGTATACAAGAAGGTTAGTGGGAGCAACGTTATATTCTTGATCTTGTATGTTGACGATATTCTCTTAATGGGCAACAACTTATCATTAATGGAACAAGTAAGAAACTCATTGAAAACAATCTTTTCAATGAAGGACATGGGTGAAGCCCAATATATCTTAGGGATAAAGATATATAGAGACAGATCACGTAGACTTATTGGCCTAAGTCAAAGTATCTACATTGACAAGGTCTTAGAAAGGTTCCATATGGAAAACTCTAAGAAAGGAAATGTGCCAATGAAGACGTCTACTCAGCTAGGCAAGTCTCAATGTGTCTCATCACATAAAGACCTCGAATACATGATGAATGTGCCATATGCTTCCGCCATAGGTTCCATCATGTATGCCATGATCTGTACGAGACCGGATGTCGCATATGCTCTCAGCATGACGAGTCGATATCAAGCTTCACCTAGTCCATATCATTGGACGGCGGTCAAGAATATTCTTAGGTACCTTAAGAGGACCAAGAATAAGTTTCTTGTATTTGGTGGACATAAAGAGCTCCATGTAGAAGGTTACACGGATGCTAGCTTTATGACAGATCCGGACGATAGAAGATCTCAATCTGGGTTCGTCTTTCTTCTGAATGGTGGAGCTGTGAGTTGGCGTAGTTGGAAACAATCCACTACTGCTGATTCAACCACCGCAGCGGAAGTCATGGCGGCCGCAGAGGCAAGCAAAGAGGCAGTCTGGATAAAGAAATTTCTGGAGGAATTGGGAGTCGTGGCATCTAGTGAAGGGCCCTTGAGATTGTTTTGTGATAATAGTGCTTCCATTTCACAAATCAAGGAGCCGAAATCACATCACAAGACAAAATACATGGATCGGAAGTATTTTGTCACACGCGACTTCATTGAAGAAGGCAAGATTGCGCTTTTATGGATTGACACAAATAGCAACACAGCTGATCCCTTCACCAAGCCTCTGTCTCAAGCCAAAGGAGAAATTCATTTCGAGTCCATGGGGTTGCAAGACCATGGAGAATGGCTTGATGTTTGATGACGGAGGATTCCTTAGTTTTATATTTCTTTTATTAGAAACTTTAAAAACAAGTGGGAGATTGAAGGATTTGTGTTTTGAAAGTTGTCTTTTATGTTATTAAGTTCATGGTTTTAATGAATATATGTCTCATTCTGTCCCTAGTTCATATGATGATGCATCATGATAGCTCAGGAAGATGCTCTTGGTCTTGAGCTGTAGAACACTTGAGTTCCATCATATGATCTTAGTTTTATTTGCTCACGATCCTGGTAGTCAAAGAGGGACATTGACCACCACCATGGATTGTCATGTGATTTAAAGTACATTGTAGTTCTACAAATGTTGGTAATAGTTATCGTTTAATCACTTGAGTATGTATGCGTATGGTTTCATACATATTGAGGTTGGCCTATCTTAAGTTGTAACATTAAGTTGGAATGTGTTAAGTGTCATTAATGCTTACAACGTGTCTAGTGATTTGGAGATATGAGATATGTAGATTAAGCGCGTCGGTGTGAGCAATGTGATTGTAGTTGAAGACTGTCTTTTGATGGTGATAAATACTATGGTTCGTTATTCGCACTTACGCGTAAGGGATGTATATATCAAAATATCATTTGTCCCCAAACTAGTTTGGGTTTTGATATAGTCGGGCCCCCTTGGCAAAGCGAGTTTGTAAAGCATGCATTATAACTAATGTAGTTATAAAGACACTCTTGCTTATGAGACCAAGAAAGACAAATATAGTGCGAGATTGACACGGTCCCAAATTCGCACAATATTTATGATATCATGTGACAAAAGTTAGACACTGGCCATTTAGTTCGGTTACCTCCTTTATCGTGTTGTTGTGGCGACTATAATGCCTTGATAAAGCCTCTTATAGTCGATAATACAAATTGGTGTATTATTGTCGTGACGACATGTTCCCTCTGCGAGGTCACACCAAACGAACGGGAACAACCTAGATTCACCGTATTAGACTTAGTCAAAATATATGGTGACACTTCGTGCTTAGACCGTGTTTTTTCTCTGTGCAATTATTAAAAGAGAATTACGACGAGGCGAGTTGTCGTAATTGTTTAATAGAGGGACACAGTGATTGGAGTTCGTGTAACCCCAACCTTAACGGGCATGATTTGGAAACATCCGGCATATATATATAATGCTTATATGTGAGTATATATATATATAGATTTACATATATATATATACATATATATATATATATATATATATATATATATATATATATATATATATATATATATATATATATATATATAAAGGTCCAGGTGAGGTTTTTCACGGTACAGAAAAAAATACCGCAGGGCGATTACAGCGACGGGATTCGGCTAGGGTTTAGGAACTACCCGACGGCGCTCGTTTGATCGCCTTCTCGCCGTCGGCCAGCTCCTCCGCCAACCTCCTCGCCGGCAATCCTCGCTCTCGTCACTGCTTCTCGCCGTCGTTGATCCGCACCTGGAGTTCGAGGACGGCTCGTGTGTGAGCCCTTGCATTTCCAGATCCGGCTATAGGAGACAACATCGGCCACGGCAGAGGTTTGCCTTGTTGGTCATTCTCCTCCAGCAGCCTATTTGGGTATTCTCTACTCCGCTTTTCTCAAGCCGGTGACTAGTGTGATTCATCCACTTGGAGTCCTCGGTGTTCTTGACGGAGTTGGTCTAAGCGAGTGCCCTCTTCTCCTATCAACGGACTTGGGCCGCTGTTCGGGTTCGAGGTGAACCAAGAGGCAAGACGATCCGTCTCTTTGTTGCGGTGGGATTGCAATTTAGCTCTCCGACGCGCCTCCTCTTCCGCCTAGGGATTTTGTTCCCTAGAGGTACATTTCTAACATTTTGCAATGCTTAGATGTGATGAGTTAGGGTTTCCTTAATTGCTTAACTAGTTGGGCGTTTGCATTGGATATCCGATCTCGTGTATTGTGTGGTTGTTGGAAATTTTTTTTAAAATTTGCCCCGCCATAGCACGTGAAATCCAACAGCTAGCTCATTTAAACTTTAAGGCCTTAGACAAACTCTACGGAAAAGAGCTTGTTAGGAATGGTTCTAACCTTAAATGCTCTAAGGAGAGCATCTGCTCAGCATGCCAAAAAGGCAAGCAGACTAAAGTTTCATTCAAGAGTTATGAATCCAAAGAATTAGTGAGGTGTTTATACCTCTTGCATATGGACTTGTTTGGTCATATGCCAGTTCATAGTTTAGGAAGGAGAGTCTACACCTTTGTAATTGTTGATGATTATTCCAGATACACTTGAGTTTTCTTCTTAAGGAAAAAGTCTGAAACTCCTGATGTCTTCAAAACTTTTGTCAAACAAATTCAGAATGAATTAAACAGTACTGTGGTCAGAATTAGAAGTGACTATGGAACTAAATTTCAATCTAATTATATGACAAAGTTTTGTGAAGAACTAGGGATTTAGCAAGAATTTTCTTCACCAAGAACACCTCATCAAAATGGAGTTGCTAATAGGAAGAACATGACTCTTATTGAAGCTGGAAGAACCATACTGAGTGATTCATCACTCCTAGAATATTTTTGGGCTGAGCTAATTAACACTGCATGTCATGTTCTTAACATGACTTCAATTAACAAAAGACTAAATAAAACTCCTTATGAACTTATGAAGGGCAGAAAATCAAACATAGCATATTTCCAGAATTTTTGGATGTAGATATTATGTCCTAAATAATGGAAAAACATACATAACCAAGTTTTCTGAGAAGTCATATGATGAGATATTTGTTGGTTATAGTAACCACAGCAAGGCCTATAGAGTCTATAACTTGAAGGATCAAGTTGTAGAGGAGTCTGAACATGTTGTATTTGATAAAAGTTCTATGTTTTATAATGATAAATCAGGTACATCAAGCACAACAGATGTGGATTTGAAGCTAAAGGAGATGACTATAGAAGATACAGTTACAACAAAGCAGAATATGCAAGATGAAATCAACATTATGGAGGAAGTGCTTGCATAGGAAGATCCAGGAGAAGCAACTCAGCTACTTGATCAAGATGGTCCAGGAGAAGCAACTCAGCTACTTGATCAAGATGGTCCAGGAGAAGCAACTCAGCTACTTGATCAAGATGGTCCAGGAGAAGAAGTCACACTGCCTATAGCTGTCAGGCATCTAAGAGATCATCCAAGGGGATTGATCATAGGAGATGCTACTCATGGAGTGACCACAAGAAGCAGACATCACAATATTGCGATGTATTCAAGTTTTTTTGCCACAAACAGAACTAAAGAAGTTTGAAGAAGCTAATGTGGATCCATTTTGGATATGAGCAATGCATGAAGAATTGAACCAGTTCAAGAGATGTAAGGTCTGGAAGCTGGTTCTCATACCAGATAATTGCAACATCATAGGAGCCAAATGGATATCTAGAAACAAACTAGATGAGAATGGTGTGATAATAAGAAACAAAGCTAGACTGATTGCAAAGGGATATAGACAAGAAGAGAGAATAGACTTTGATCAAACTCGTGCACCAATGCCCAGGTTGGAAGCTATAAGACTCTTCCTAGCATATGCAGCCTACAAGGGTTTCAAAGTTTTTCAAATGGATGTTAAGTCAACCTTCCTAAATGACAACCTCAAAGAAAGAGTTAATATAGAACAACTATCAGGTTTTGTTGATTCAACTAAACGAACTCATGTTTATTTGCTTTCAAGGGCTCTCTATGGTTTAAAACAAGCCCCAAGGGATTGGTATGAGACTCTGTCTGAGTTCCTTCTGGAGAATAAATTCTCAAGAGGGAAAATAGACAATTCACTATTCCTAAGGGAAGTCAAAGGCAAGACCATCCTGGTACAAATATATGTAGATGACATTATATTTGGTTCTACTGATGAGTCACTTTGCACTAAGTTTGCCAAATTAATGCAAAGTAAGTTTGAGATGAGTAGCATGTGTGAACTCAAGTTATTCTTGGGTCTCCAAGTTAAACAAACTATAGATGGACTTTTCATTAGTCAATATAAGTTCACCAAGGAGTTAATCAAGAAGTATGACATAGAAACAACCACTTCAATGAGAACTCCTATGAGATCCACTATGTTTTTAGACAAGGATGTTGCTGACAAGCCAGTTGATATAACCTTGTATAGGGGCATAGTTGGATCACTGTTGTATTTAACAACAAGTAGACCAGATATAATGTATGCCACTTGCATCTGTGCTAGGTATCTAGCATGCCTTAAAGAATCTCATTATATAGCAGTCACAAGGATATTAAGATATCTGAAGGACACACCTAATCTTGGCCTTTAGTATCCAATGAATAGTGATTTTGAACTGATTGGCTTTTCAGATGCAGATTATGCAGGATGCAAAGGAGACGGGAAAAACACATCATGGTCATGTCAATTTCTTGGAAGAAGGCTGGTTTCTTGGAGTAGCAAAAAGCAGACAAGTGTGGCAATATCAACAGCTGAATCTGAATATATTTCAGCTGGAAGTTGTTGTGCTCAACTGCTTTGGATTTAGCATCAACTACAAGACTATAAGTTACAGCTAAGTGAAACTCCCTTATTTTGTGATTCTACAAGTGTTATTTCTATTGCAAACAACCCCGTGTCTCACAGTAGAACAAAACATATAGAAATTAGATATCACTTCATTATGGAGTATGTAGAAAATAAAGATATTAGCTTAGAATTTGTTCCTACAAATAAACAAATTATTGACATCTTTACCAAACCACCAGAAAAAAAGAAATTTAATTTCTTTAAATTTGAACTTGGGATGTTAAATCTTGAGTAGCTAAAATAAGAATTATTAAAAATAATAATTAAATAATAGTCAACCATACAGCTTACTCTATTAGACATCTCAAATATCAGGAAGTAACAGTTCTAAAAACAGAATTATGACTAAGTAAAAATTATGTCGAGACACAATTTATGTATGTCGACACTATATATAGTCTTGTGTCGAGACTCAGGAAAGAGTGTCAACACATGTAGGTGTGTCGACACATCGTGACAGCCAACAATTCTCTTATGTCGACTCTAGGTATTTTCCAAAATTTAGAATAAGCCTATATGCATCGCACCCTTTTGGCTTCTAGGAAGATTTGCCTATATAAAGAAAATTGAGTGTAGGAATCTACTACAACTTCTTGATCTCTTGCTAAGTGTCGAGACCTCGTATTCCCATTAGTTGACATTCTTCACTCCTTCCGTTCGATGAAATCAAGAACGACGACAACAATGGCTCCAAAGAATGATGAAAACATCAATGAAGGATATGAACTTGTGCGAAATGGATTCGCCTCTGCAGAAGAGGAGAATAGAAATATCATTATCCTAATCCAATAAGCAGGCCTTGAATATCTACTGTCAGAACCTACAAGCATCTAGAAACAGGAGGTGCTGGAATTCTTCACCAATGCAACATTAGATTCCAGTTCAACAAAGATTAAATCCACTGTGAATGGACAAAAGTTAAAATCAAAAAGCAAAAGACTGGCTAAGGTATTTCATATACCTCAAATTAATCAAGAGGATGCAGTAGATTCAACCAAGACTGCTGCAGGACTGCTATGATGTGGATTTGATTCAATTAAGAAGATAAAAAGTTCTCTGAATCGGAAGGGTATAAATACCCAAGGTAAATTTCTATAAGAAATCGTTGGAAAGGTGTTGTTGTGTAAGACAGACGCACATGACAGAATTTCTGCTCACATGTTCGAGCTAATGACTAGAATAATGTTCAAACTTAAGATTGACTGGAGTCGTTTAGTGTTTGACAAGATTTTTGAGAGTATCAAGAAGCCCAACATGGACATGATACTAAGTTTGTATCAAGAAGCCATTCCTACAGACCTAAATCAAAAACTGGGCACAAAGATAAATCATATGAGAAAAATGGATATGAGGATTTTGTCTAGATGAGATAGAGTTCGTTCCAGAGAGCCTTCTGTAGTTGACAAGAAGAAAGAGAAGAAGAAAAAAGAAGTGGCGATGAAAGACGTCTCCTACAGTGATTCTGAAATTCCAGGAAGTTTCAGTTCAGATCAAAGTGATGCTCCAGATACAAACATTCCTCCAAGGACCTCACCTGAAACAAGGCATCAAGTGCAGGGGAGATTGAACCCACAGTAGACCAGATTGCCGAGATAAACCTGGATGAACCTACTATCTTAGACAGTGAAACTGTCAATGACATTGTAAAGGTTGTTCTCCATGAACTGAATAAAGATGTGATAAAATATATGAATGAGGAACAAGATGAGTATATGCCTGACATTGAGGCAATAGCCTCTAAGGAGATGGTGGAAGAAATTCCACTAAGAGTGGAAGTTAACATCCAGGGGGATACCTGCTCCTCCTGGGGATCGTGTTCCTGCTGTTGAAGATCAACAACATGAGACTACCTTAGAAGGTCTAAATCTTGATCAAAATGATGCAAGAGTTGAGGGGGAGCAAGCAGCCAAGTCCCAATAGGTCTGGAAGTACAGAAAAGCAACAATTTGTTGTCATTGTCAGTTCATATAAATCAGATGAGGAAGAAGAATCCCAGCTACAACAAAGAAAGTTAACTGAATTAAAAAGGAGTCGGAGCTATAAGAAGGCAATACAATCAAGAAAACCATCTCCTTCTTCTGCTGTGGATTCCAGTTCCTTCTTAGTTCAGCTATAAATAATGTTAGATAAACACAAAACAGATCTTGAAAAATATGTGGATGAAAGTAAAAATGTCTTAAAGTTGCAGCTGGGCCAGGACATAAAATCCATAAGATTTGAAGTAAATTTACTGAAACAAGACATGTCAAACTTTTTTGAAAAAGGTGCAAATGTTGTGGTCTACCTTGCAAAACAACAAGAAGAGTCAAAGAAGACTTTAGTAGAAACTGCAGTACAACAAGACTTTGTTCTGGAAAATCAGCAGACATTGAATGAAAATCCCATACAAATGTATGGAATATCACTGACAAAGCTTATTGAACAAACAAAAGCTTTGGAAGAAAAGAATATCTCTACATCAGCAGCTACTGAAGCCAACCTCTCAGTTGAATAAGCTTCTATAAATACAACCATAAAGGAGCCAGAAAAAGGTATCACTGATCAGATTAAGAAATTTAAAACTTATTACACCACTGAGATTCATCATGTAGTTGATCAAGTAAGATTTCAGAAGGATGATTTAAGAGATCACATTAAAAGAGAAGTCATAAAGGAGGAGGGGATTATGATAAAAACCAGCTCTGATCATACTAAGTGGACTTCCAATAGCATCAGAGCTACTCTTGGCTACCCCCCACTATGTGATGATGATCAGACAACTGAGTCTGGCTGCCAACCAGCTCAGTTGGAAGGAATTCCTCCAGTTGCAGAACAGATAATATATCCTCCACCACACTTTGAGGATATTCAAGGTGTAGTCCAGACCATGTATAGTCCTCCACCTAATGCTCAGAATGTTGTTTGTGAAGTGGTGGAGATGACTGATGCCGCCCTGCTGAAGGAAAAAGAAGTCCAAATGTCTAAGGAAAGATTTAGAGAGCAGACAGAGACTAGGTCTGATTTTGAGCAGTGGAGTTCAACCTCTAGAAATATTATACTCACTGCTTGGCAAACAGTTAACATAAATATATCTGACAGGGGAAAGTGGTACACTGAGCAGGAATGGAATAAGCATTTCAAACAACAAGATGTTATCTATAAGTTCAGAAAAGATCAGAAGAATGAGGTGATTCCAGCTACTGCTGTTGAATCAAGCAAATATTTCCCCAATCCCATCTATTACTTTGAAAGACAAAGACTTAAGGTTGAACAACTTTCCAATATCAAGAACAAAAAAACAAGAAGGTAGCTGATGATAGTATGCCATAAGTTAAAGCCAAAATTCAATCAGGCAAAGCCATTGTCATTAAGGAGCCAGATTAATCTTAGATTATTTTGTATTGTCTAGGAATTATGTAATTCTATTATAAGTTAGTGTAATCCTTGGACTGGCTAAATTTTGTTAAATTTTGAAAATGTTCATGTGCCTTTTATTTTTGTTGTCTTAATATAATCTGTTGTCATGCTAAATCTTTTACATCATATTTTGGTATTGTGGTATATATCATTGAATTAGGGTTATGACTTCTCCAAATAAGGGGAGATTGTTGGGTACATTGGGAATTGTGTACCTGATTTGGAGAAGTCCCTTGTCAACTCAATGATATACACAAATTTGTATTTTACGTATATTAAGTTTACATGTGCAGGATTTAAAGTGAAGAAATTTATCTAAGCACAAATGTTTCGACACAGTTCAATTGTGTCGACATCTCTGTAGAAGCTGTGTCGAGACAAGTCAGTTGTTTCGACGCCTTGAAGACTAAGTCAAAATACTTGACAAAATAAAGAGGAGAATTATTTTGAGTAAAATTATATCGAGATAAACCAACTGTCTCGACACAATGCATGTTAAGTATAGTTGTCAACACAGCAAACAGATTGTGTCGAGACAATCTCACTGTCTCGACACAAGGCAGAATCAGAATATGTCGACATAATAGACAGAATGTGTCGAGACAATCTCACTGTCTCAACACAAGACATAATCAGAAGATGTCGACATAATAGACAGATTATGTCGAGACAATCTCGCTGTCTCGACACAAGGCAGAATCAGAAGATGTCGACATAGCAGACAGAGTGTGTCAAGACAATCTAACTGTCTCGACACAAGGCATTATTAAGAGATGTCAACACAGATAACAGGTGTGTTGAGACAAGTCAACTATCTCGACACTTTCAGCTTCTGATGAAAATTATTTGAAGTTAGAATGTGTCGAGACTACTAAGAGATCTCAACATATGTGTTGAGACATCTGGAACATCTCGACACTTATGTTTCAGAATATGTCGAGTCGACACTAAACATGTCAAGACATGTTAGAATTGTCAAGTCAGTTGCGGAAAACTCATACTTCAACATAAACAGGTCAAGGAAGGATTTGATGTATGTTGCTGACGTCATCAAACATAATCCAGCCATCTGCGAAGTTTATAAATAGGCAGTGTTGCCTTCACAAAAAAATATATATATACGAGAGAGTCGAATAAAAAAAAGAACCGACAGATCAAATCAAGCAATCAGAATTTCTCGTTATAATTTCTTCCAAGTATTAACCAGGCGACATATTCGAGAAAGAGGAAGAAGGCGAAGGTCTTCAAGAAGATCCTCAGATCCCTTTTACTTGGTTGATCTGAAGATCTAGTTGTATCTGATCAACAATATCTTCAAGGTATTCACGCCGATCACCATCAAGAAGATTGCTGATTCAGAGAAGGAACTTTTCAATCTGCAGATCTATCAAGAAGAAATCCAATTGCAGCTGATTTAAAGAATCTGTGTAAACAGATATATCATAATATTACATGTTTTCTGTTTTCTGAGTTTCATTTTATCACTTTATATTGCAAGATCTTCTAGAGATTTGAGTGGGTAAGAGATTCTTTTCTCTGAGATTGTAAGCCTAAATTATAAAGGATGAGGTAGGGTTCTGGAGGGACCTGAGGTAGGTGGTTTGGGTAAATCACAGAGTTGTAGGCCTATTCTATAAAGGCTGAGGTAGGGTTCTTGAGAGGGCCTGAGGTAGGATATTGAGGGAATATCTGAGGTAGGACCAATTGGTCTGAGTGTAGGTTTCTTGACAAAAACTTAGCCTGTAGGATCTTTGGATCCGAGTTGAAAAGGAGGAGCTATAACCTTATCTATCATATTGCTAGTGAGGAAGAAGGGAGAAAGTGGATGTACCCTAGATAGGGGAACCATTATAAATTCTGTGTGTGTTGTGAACTGTTCTTTACTTATGTCGTGTGTGCTATAAACTGTGATAGTATTATTCCTATTTAATAAGGGACAAGGAATTGCAAATGAATTTTTAAAGGTCACTTATTCACCCCCTAGGTGACTATCTACCCATAGGCTTGACTGTCACTTGGGCGGATCGATGTGACGTCTTTGAGTTGTAGTTGAAAACAAAAGATCGTTGTTGTTTCTCGAGGTGGCGGGAGATCGATGCCTTGTTTGTCTTCTCCGAGTGATGATTCTCCTTGCGGTGGCCGTGGCGGTTCGCCTCCTGATGTTCAGGTGCTTGGTTCTTCTACCCCCAGTCTTTCCCTGCGGAGGCAGTGGCTCCGAGGCTATCTTCTTTTTTGAAGGCGATGAATGAAGTGGTAAGTGAGCTTAATCAATTTTGGATCTGCTTTATTGTTGTATTACATTGACTTCTCTCTTTTCTTTTGCAGATCGAGGCTTAGGTTCAGATTGTCGTCACCTGGAATGACCATTATGTGAGTTTGAAGGACGAATATTTGACCCTTCAGGAGAAGTTTCAAGCCACTGCGGGCTCTCTTGTTGCCTTAAAGGATGGTCATGACCGGGATGTTTCTCGATTTCACCAGATGTGGTCGGAGCTAAAGGCGGAGTTGGAGGAGACTCGGGCTTCCCTAGAGGTGGAGAAGTCTCTGGTGCAGAGGACTACACAGATGCTGAAGTGTGCTCAAGTGGAGACTTCTCGTTTGGGGATGGAGCTTGGTGCGGAGAAGGCCCATGTGGAGGCGCTGTATTTCGATAACCGTGTGTTGGAGTTGAAGGCTGTTGGCCTTGCGAAGTATATGGAGTCTTTGGATTACATGCGGGATCAGTGCTTGATCAGCGAGGAAGTTTGCGAGGAGATCTGGAGCAAGGAGGTGGAACTTCAGATGGAAGATGTTACAGAGTTGGCCCTTAGGCGTGGAGTCTTGAAGGATTTTTGTCCTGTTAGCAGGAGCTTAGGATGCGACGTGTCCGACCTCAGCTTTGATGAACTTTCTGGCGACGAGGGCTCTGATGTTGACGCAACTGACGTGTAGCGACGCTATTTTCTTGTATTAGTGTTTGTTTGTATTTTTAATTTTTCAGTAGGTCGTCGTCGTTGTTCGTCGGTTGTTGACTGACACGTTTGCGCATGTATTTGTATGTTGTTGTAATGGGATTTGTGTCCTTTCTCATTCCTGGGCACTATTTGGCTCGTAGTGTTACTTTGTGGGGGCTATAATTGTGTCTGTAGTTGGTTAGTAATTTAGTTCGCATGAGGATTGCTCGCGGCTTAGTTCGCACGGGGATCACGCGCGACTTAGTTCGCATGGGGATCGCCCGCGGCTTAGTTCGTACAGGGATCGCCCGCGGCTTAGTTCACACGGAGATCGCCCGCAGCTTAGTTCGCACGGGGATCGCCCGCGGCTTAGTTCGCACGGGGATCGCCCGCGGCTTAGTTCGCACGGGGATCGACCGCGACTTAGTTCGCACGGGGATCGCCCGCGGCTTAGTTCGCACGGGGATCGCCCTCGGCTTAGTTCGCACGGGGATCGCCCACGGCGTAGTTCGCACGCGGATCGCCCCCGGCTTAGTTCGCACGAGAATCACTCACGACTTGGTCGTGAGGGGGCAGGCCCTGATGATGTCCTGACATAGAAAGGCAGCTTCAGTGAATAGCTTTTTTATTCAAACCACATGCGCAGTCTTATCTTTTGCACGATGACGCTCGCAGCTTAGTTCGCACGGGGATCTCCCGTGGCTTAGTTCGCACGGGGATCGCCCGCGGCTTAATCTTATATTAAACTAGTCAGACACTGTTGAAGAGGAAACATTATGCTTGAATAACTGATTTTCTATATTTGTTTGGTCCTGCGTTTCTTACTTATCATAGAGTTTGATCATGATTAAAACATTCTTGGTAGTTCTACATATGGAGTTACTGATAGAATCATCGCAGGTTTTGCGCGTTCCATGTCCGAGGCAGGATCTTTGCCTCTGCGATTTTTAGCTTATAGGTCCCTGGCTTTATGATTGCGGTTACGACGAACGGTCTTTCCCATGAGGGTGAGAGTCTGTCTCCTTGCGGTCCTTTACCAACAGCTTCTATGATTCGGAGGACCAATTCTGCTATGTTGATGGGTCGGGATTTCACCTTCCAGTTGTAATGTCGTGCCACTCGTTGCTGATAAGCGACGGTGCGAAGGGCCACCGTATCTCGAAGTTCATGGATCAAATCCAAATTTTCCTGGATGGTCTCGTCATCGAAATTAGCGACTCGTGGGCTTGGGATGCCGATGTCGACTGGGATGATTGCTTCTGTACCATAACAGAGGTTGTACGGTGTTTATCCAGTCGGGGTTCTCTCTGTCATACGATATGCTCATAAAACATTTGGAAGTGCGTCGACCCATTGCCCCCCGACCTCTTGTAGTCAGTTTTTAGTCCTTTTACGATCGTTCGATTAGTTACCTCAATTTGTTTATTAGTTTTGGGATGCACCACTGAGGTGTGTCGCAGACTGATCTTCAAGTCCTCACACATTTTTGTGAAGGATTTTCTTGTGAATTGGGTCCCGTTGTCCGCAACAATGATTGCGGGGATGCCAAAACGAGAGATGATGTTCTTCCATACAAATTGCCTGACATTTTCTTCAGTGATCTTAATTAATGGTTCTGCCTCGACCCATTTAGTGAAGTAGTCAATGGCCATTATAATGAACTTCCTCTGTCCTAAGGCTTGGGGTAAGGTTTCGAGGCGGTCAATTCCCCATTGTGCAAAGAGCCAAGCTCCTTGTAATGTGGAGAGGGAAACCAATGGTTGTTGAGGAACGTTTGCATGTAACTGACACCATTGGCATTTCCGGACGAATTATGTGGCTTGTTTCTTCATCATGGGCCAGTAGAAGCCTTGGCGTAATATTTTACGTGTCAGGGCCCTTCCGCATAAGTGCTCCCCGCAGACCCCTTCGTGAACTTCTCGCAAGGCATATTCTGCATCAGATTCTGACAAACATTTCAAGTATGGTACGAAAATGGACGGTTTATACAACTCTCCATTGATTAGGGTGAAGCTGGCTGCTCACATCCTTAGGCGGCGTGCCTCCCCCTGGTCTTTTGGTAGGGACTAGTGTTCCAGGTAGGCTATTGGTGGATCGATCCATGATCCTTCCGGTTCTGTGATTTTCATAATTTCCCAAGGCCCTTGAATACTGAGAATGACGATTTCTTCCGCATGGCATATCCTAGATTGATATTAGGTAGAGGACGTGGCTAGCTTTGAGAGGGCGTCTGCCCTGGAGTTCTGTTCTCTAGGGATGTGGAGAATTTGGAACTGCGGTATTTTGAGCAGGAGAGACTTTGCCAACAAAAGGTATTGAACTAATTGTTCATTCTTGGACTCGTAGTCACCTTCCACCTGTGAGACGACAAGCTGAGAATCTGAGTAAATGATTAAGTTTCTTGCGTGGCAATCGATGACGAGTCTAAGTCCTGCGATCAGAGCTTCGTATTCTGCTACATTGTTGGTAGCTGTAAATTTTAGTCTAAGTCCACACTCTAAGATAGCTGCCTCTGAGCTTATTAAGAGTATTCCTGCGCCTGCGCCTGCCCCTTCGATTCTGAACGCTCTATCGACATATAAGACTCAATAAAGGTTGTTTGTAGCCTATGTAGTGGTGGTCTCTAGAGGAATAGTATTCTCTACAACAAAATCTGCTAGCACTTGCGACTATATGACTGGTCGAGGTAAAAATTGGATATCGAACTGACCTAGCTCGACTACTCACTTCACCAGTCTGTCGGAGGCTTCTGGCCTTTGAAGGATGGCATAGAGGGGGAGTTCAGTCAATACCTTTACTATGTGGGCTTGGAAGTATGGCCAGAGCTTCCTAGCCGAGAAAATAAGTGTTAAAGCTGTCTTGTCTGTCGTATGATATTGGGCTTCAGTGTCTGATAGGATCTTGCTGAGGCAGTAAATTGGTCGCTGAACGCCGCCTTCATCTTTGACCAATATTGAACTCAATGCAGCGGGCGTGACTGCAAGATATAGATACGCCTCGGGTAGGTGGCTCCGGCTAAGTATCGCTTTAGGGACTCGAAAGCGACCTAACATTCATCCGTCCAATTGAATCTCGTGGTTTTTGCTCCCCTGAGAATTTTAAAAAACGGTAAATACTTATCCCCAGTTCGCGCTAAAAATCGCTAGTGTTGTAATCCTGTCGTTCAGACTTTGTGCTTCCTTCAAAGACCAAGGGGCACCATATTTTCGATAGCTTTAATATTTTCTGGGTTCGCCTCTATCCCCTGCTGGATTACCATGAATCCTAGGAATTTTCCTGATGTCACCTCGAACGCGCATTTGCTTGGGTTGAGTCTCATGTCGTACTGTCAGAGAATTTTAAAGCATTTTCTAAGTCCTCTATATGGTCTTCTCGCTGGATGCTTTTTAAGCAGCATGTCATCAACATAAACTTCCATGGACTTTCCTTTGTGTTCTTTGAATACCTTGTTCATTAGCCTCGGGTAGGTGGCTCCAGCATTTTTAAGAGCGAAGGACATCACTTTGTAGCAGTATATTCCCTTGTTTGTTCTGAACGTTGTATGCTCTTCATTTGCCGGGTTCATTCTGATTTGGTTGTAGCCGGAGTAAGCATCCATGAAGCTAAGAAGTTGGTGCCCTGCAGTTGAGTCGACCAGCTGGTCAATTCTAGGCTGGGGGAAGCTGTCTTTCGGGCAGGCTTGATTAGCCTCTGGTAGGCGGCGACCAAGGAGGGGCGGCCGGGTTGGCCACCCCTTGGCCACGAGGCGGCGGCCCCTTGGCCGCAAGGCGGCGGCCGGGACGGGGCGGCGGCCGGCGGCCGGCGGGGTGGCACCGGAGGTCGGCGGGGCGACGTCGGTGGCGGTTCCTTTGGTGTGCATAATGAGATCGGTGCGCGGGAGGATCAGGTGCGGTGATCGCGTGCGCTGTCAAACCCATGATCCCGCTTATTTTGGGTGGAGATCATGAGGGTGTGACTATGTGCACCCTTAATCTTCTATAAAATGAGGTTCATCCCCAACAACACTAATAGTACACAAGATAAAGATTGATTAATAAGCTCTCAAAGTAAACAATATGTTAAATAACATGTTTTAATAGTCTTTAGATGTTTATTCCATTTTTTTATATATTTTGATATTTAAATATATAAAAAGAATTTTTTGATACAAAAATTTATTAGAGATTAATGACATATTTAGTTGGTTGCGAAATAAAAGCTGTCATCAACGAGGATGAGGGGTTGCAATTTCCTTAGAATCAGAGGTGTGGCGTCAAGTGAGTGAGCTTTGCGGAGGACCGATCTTTAGGGTTTAGGGTTCAAATATCTTTATTATATAATACTTTTATTATATAATAAATATCTTTAGGGTTTAAGAATTAGGAGCACAAATTTTAATTAGTGTATTTTTAAATGATACTTAAATTAATATTTTTATGTAGATATGTGCACTAAATATATAAATATTTTTTATTGATTTTTTAATTATTGCCCAATGAGATGTTATGTGACTTTGTTTATTTTTGAGGTTACAAATTTCTCAAACTTTCTGAAAGATCAGGGCCGCCTCTACTTGAAATTTCTGGATCCTTCCGTGCCTTTATGTGCACCATGATTAATTTTATGCACTAAATCATATATTTTGATATGTACAATTTTTTTACAAAAAAAATCATAAAATATTAATATTAGTGTTTCTAGAATCTTTTTAAAAACCTAATTATCCATATTACAATTATTACGGAAAAAAACAATTGTAAAATAATGTATTCAGATCTTAAAATGACATTAGGATTCAAAATTGATTTTTTCAGTAATAATTAGAATATGAATAATTTGATGTTTAAAATAATTATAAAAATATCAACATTAATATTTTATAATGTTTTTTTTACTTTTTTTTTGTAATTTTTTAGAAGTAAAAAAAACATAATTTAATTCATAAAATTAACGATATCACACGTAAAAATAAGTCAATAAGGTCATATTATATGTACGTCAATTTTGATTTTATACAGTCTAAGGATATATGCAGACCAAACTTAAAACTCAGTTTTTTATGAACCAGTTCAAAAATTGGTCTGTATATAGCCATTTTCAAATGATATGGCAAGCACATAATCAAAGTAAGACTGCATATAGTTATGACTAAATATATGAAATAATATTTGGCTGCGCTGCTCGTTCCCAGAGGAATGAGCGCGGGTAGCAACAACCATCCGATTGGGCTTTAAAAATTGACGATTGTTAACCGTAACCCGTTATTGGCGAGTCGCACCCCAAAATCTCCTAACTTTTCACGCCTTTTTGAAATACTCCTTTGTACATGCAATTTCAGGTACAACTTTTGTGTTGAACACTTTTCCTGAAATTGCATGTACAATCCGTATTTCTGAAAGACGCAAAACCTGATCATATTTTCAAAGTACGACTTGTACATGCATTTTTAGGAAAAGTGATCAACACAAAAGTTGTAGATCTCGAGATCTACAACTTTCGTGTTGAGCACCTTTCCTAAATTGCATGTACAAGACGTATTTCGAAAAGACGTAAAAAAATTAAGAGATTTTGAGATACGACTAATCAATAACGAGTTGCTTAACAATCACCTAAAATTTGACTTTGTTTTTCCTTTTTTTTGGTTTTTTGCTGCGGCTGAAGTTGGATTTATTGATTTAGAGCAACTCCAATGCAGCTCTATTTTTCAAAAATGCAGCCCCAAAACTCTCCAACCCATCTCCATTTCATCCGCCAAAAATGGAGATCTTCTCTTCCCCCTCAGGTGGGGGAGAGAAAAAGGGGGCTGGATATTTTTTAAAGTATTTTTATTTTTTTAATTGTTTAAATTTGGTATATATAAAATTAGTCTCATTTCAATATACGGTTCGTAATTGTCAATATATTTTTTCAAATATGAATAATATATCAATAAATTTGTTTTTTCGAGACCTGACATGTCTAATTATTACTGATCATGCAAATGATATTTTACTGATTAAACTTGCACAAATAAAAATACATTCAAATTTATGCATAAAATTTTAAAAATTACATTGCTTCATTTCATGTGGAGACGAAAAATATAATTTAAAAATACATATATACATACATATATAAATATCATATAAATAAAATATACATATAAAATATATATATACATCATGTTCTCTAAATATAGAGAACATGGTTGGAGTTGCTCTAACCATGTTCTCTATATTTAGAGAATATGTTACAATGGGGATCTCTAAATTAGAGATCCCCATTGAAGTTGCTTTAAAGATAGAGGGCTCCCTAACGAGGAAAGGCTACCCGAATAAAAAATATTACTAAAATATATGAGCGTATGACGCACCAGAAAAATTTCAGATAGCGGCGGTGTCGAGACTCGAAACTACTTTATGCTCCGCCTGGCCACTTGAAACATCAGACGAAAGCAGCGAAACAAAGGCAGTAAAATCAACCGCGAAAGTCTACATCTGTAAAGTATAAACCGAGCGAAGCGCACGAAATTGTTTATACAGAAGCATTTGGGGTGACTGGAGGGAGCGGTCATGTCGACGGTGAAATAGCCCCTAAAGTCTGGTTCCTTCTCTTTGGCCCCATTCTCCGTCTTCTCTTCTCCGTCTCGCCCACATTACTGGGATTCCGATTCCAACTTCGTCGCCGGAGACACGCTTCTTCTCCTCTTTGATTTGAACGGAGGGATTCGGAGCCGAAGGCGGATTACTTGCTGCGGCCGTCTTCGTCCCGAAGAAGACTTGACTTGGGCTCTCCGATTCATCCCCGCTTCTTGGCGGACGCCGTCGATCAATCCGGCTGACTTCGCCTCCGATTCTCCTTTTTATGTTGTTTCTCACGTTTGCTTTCGAATCGGAGAAGAACCATCCATGTATGTAGGATTCCCCGTGTTTGTTTTTAACAAGAAATCGGTACGAGAGTAGGAGAAAAGCATTCGCATCGCGATCATCGTCCTTCTTCATGGGTTGCGTGCAGGGTAGATGCTGCGGCTACTGCCGCTTCTGCTGTTGCCAGCACCGGCCATCTGACCCCGGTTTATCCGGAAACGGACGCGGTGAATCCGCCGCCGCCGCCGAGGTTGAGCCGCTTCACGATCACAAGAATCTCGGCAGCACTTTGAGCATCGCCGCCGTCCCCTCCGCTGGCTTCTGCCTTCAGTATTCGTCCCTTTCCCTGCGCGGCTACTACCCGGACACGCCTGATCGGGATAACCAGGACGCGTTCTGCATCAGAACCAATCTCCAGGGAAACCCTAATCTCCATTTCTTCGGAGTCTTCGATGGCCACGGTCAGTTGGGCGGCGAGTGCGCCAATTTCGTCCGGGATAAGCTCGTCGAACTATTGTCGGCCGATCCTCAGCTGGTAGATGATCCCGTGAAGTCATACAATTCAGCTTTTCTTTCAGTAAACTCTCTTCTTCATGAGAGCGAGATCGATGATTCCATGAGCGGCACCACTTCTATAACCGTGCTCGTTAATGGCGACTCCCTGTTTGTTGCAAATGTGGGGGATTCCAGAGCTGTTGTCGGTGTTTACGACGGGGATCACTTGATTGCTGAGGATCTTTCAAACGATCAGACTCCTTTTCGAAAGGATGAGTACCAGAGGGTCAGCCTCTGCGGTGCTAGGGTTTTGAGTGTTGATCAGGTGGAGGGGGTGAAGGATCCCGATATACAGAGCTGGGGTAATGAGGAGAACGATGAAGGCGATCCTCCCAGGTTATGGATGCAGAACGCCATGTATCCTGGGACTGCTTTCACCAGGAGTGTGGGTGATTCCACTGCAGAAAGCATAGGAGTCATTGCTGTTCCTGAGGTGTTGACAATCAAGATCACGCCCGATCATTTGTTCTTCATTGTAGCAAGTGACGGCGTCTTCGAATTTCTCTCAAGTCAGGCTGTGGTTGATATGGTATGGTTCTACCACTGCTTTGCTTTTGGAAAAAGTAAATTTCTTCTATATTTCTGTGGAAAATTGTATTGCATAAATGTTTAAGTTACTCATGTTGGTTATACTATCTCAAGTTTATAATGTTTTGGTGGGAAAGATATTGAAGAACAGAGCAAGCTTAGGCTCGCACGGTTTGGTGCGGTGGTGACGGTCGTGAATGCGGCGGTGGTTATGAACCGTTGTTCGTGACCACCCGACCTCGCCTAAGGAACATCATCCACTTTTATGTTCAAAACTAGTTTTCTATGGTGGTGGCGTTTTTTCCAAACTCACCGGAGCAAAAACGTTGCGCCAAACAGAGCCTTAGTCATAAGTCGTGCCATTAGTTTACTAGGAATGTCATCCCATGAGTTTCAAAGGCATATTCAATACGAAAAGAACTTATGGCCAGTTGGCCACATCAAGTGTTGTTGAAAATTAAGTGAAGAAATTGTGTAGATAGAGAATCAAATACAGATTGTGGATGTTCATATATTAATATTAGCGAACATACAACCTAGAAGGAGAACATACACATACTATATTATTTTGCATAAAAAACTAAACGAAGGTAGTGTAGAAACTGCTTGCGATTGACGAGACACTGGAGCACGATTTTGAGGCATGTCTGGGAATGATTAGCCACCTACCGTATTTGGCATAGCCCGTGGATGATCCGAGCCTGCAGTCGCATCCGGAGTAGTGAATTGTGCACATGAGCAAAAAATGGGAGTTTCGGAGTCGAGAATGCTTAGGTGGATGTGCGGACACACGAGTCTTGATAAAATTAGAATTGAATGTATCAGAGATAAGACAGGAGTGACACCAATTGCAAAGAAGATGCGAGAAGCTCGACTAAGATGGTTTGGACACGTACAAAGGAGACCATTAGAGGCACATGTTAGGCATTGTGAGAGTCTAGTCACCAGGCATATTAAATGGGGGAGGGGTAGACCAATAAAAACTTGGAATGAAACTATAATGAAAGAACGATGTACTTAGGCATTAGTGATTATGACTAAAGATAGCACACAATGGTGACAAGATCCATAGTGCCGACCCCTGGGATAAATGCTGTCCTCACATTTTTTTTCTAGTATTCACTTTGTATCCAGTCCCTTTCGGCCGAAAATACAACGACATAGCCCTTGTATCCCCCTCCCAGATCAGCCAAACACTTTCATGTTCACCAAAACATCCATCCATCCACTCACTATTAATCCTTCCCATCCATCAATCCCTTTGCAACTGACCCACCAAGCTTAGCTTGCTTATCTAAATTTATCTCAGTACCACTTGTGCTGTGTGTATGCTCTCCAATTTACTTCGATCCGGCTGGAAACGGAGAGTCGAACCGGAGGGGGGAGGTGGCTGCTGCAAACGGAGCTTTTTGTGGTGTTTCTAGGCGGGCGGGTGGAAACGGAGCTCGGAGGTTCATTACCCTCCTTCCGGCGGCGTGCCCAAAACGGAGTTGCAATAGAGCCTTATTTTTGAACCGTTCTCTGCATACATACATTATCCCAGCTTAGACAAGGTTCGTTTTCCCGACATGACACTGCACATAGGGTGTGCAACAATCTAAGAACTAGAATTTTAGAGAACAAGATTGAGAAGAGGTGACATAATAGGAAGGTTTATCAAGAATCAACCCGTCAACTTCCCATCAGGATACGACTTTGAATATATCACCCACTAATCCCATAACAATTTTAACGTAAATCATATAAAGGGCATTTAGGTGAGTTAAGGCATCTCAGCTGGCCCACCACAAGGGTGATTTGTAGGCAAACCCAAAACTTGCATTTTTCAGGAGTCTGTTTCCAGGACGCCTTGTCATACATTTCAAAAGGTAAACATCAGCATTGTATATTGTCAACATTAGTTTCCCCCGAATCTACTTTTGTGTGAACACTTATTACCCCGAGAAAAATTGCAACGACAGGACAGGAAAGGCGATGTAATAGGATCCAAAATAAGTCTTTCATGCATTTTTAGTAAAAAACACGAAAGTTTAGATTTTTTCCCATATATCAGGTGATACGACTTTTTTGAATATATCACCCACTCTTTCCTGTTTTATGTTAATGAACTAGCAATTTTCAAAAACGTAAATATACGACAAGCGGGTTGCGGAAAGATTTATGATTCATTGATATTTAGCTTTTTATAAATCTCAGTGAGTTGTGATCTTTTTTTTGATAATATCATCTTACGTCATGCCAACTAAAATTGTTTAAATTTTTGCAGGTGGGCGGTTTCAAGGATCCGGGCGATGCTTGCTCCGCACTTGCCGCAGAATCATACAAGCTATGGTTGCAGCACGAGAGCCGAACCGATGACATCACGGTCATCGTCGTCCATATCAAAGATCTTTGTAATGTACATAATCCAATTTCTTCTCCCCTTCCCAATCTTTCCTTCAACATTCATATCTTCTTGCGGTTGATTTACTCTTCTGCCTGAAATAATGCAGCCTGACCCCGGCGCCCACGCCAAAACCACTCAAACAGGAACCGAAATCGGTCAACCAGGAACCGAAACCGCTCAAACAGAAACGGAAACCTCATCCTCGTATTCCCGGAGAGCGATAGCCGAGAAATATCCATCTTCCGGCACCGAGCTTCTTCATCCAATTCCGCAGAAATTTTCTGAGACACCGAATTCTCGCGATACAGCGACGGAAAGGAGTCGCATACCCATGGTTCCTTCCCCCGCTGAACCATGCCTTCAATAGCCGTATGCATTTTCTCACTTTCACTTTGAAGGGCCCTTCTTTGCGAAGCCTGAGATGAAGCCCCTGGGATTCTTCAAAAATAGAGAAGCTTTGTTGGCCAATGCCGGGAGGTAAAATTTTGCGCACGAGGCGGCGAAGGCGAAGAATAGGCTAGAGGGCGGCGAATGAGGTATGTCGCCCTTGGATTGCTAGGTTTATATTGGCAAAATAGCTTGTAATGAGGGTGTGGAGGAATTAGTTGGGATTTTTAATTAGTATGGAATCGCTCGCTGTGGTGCTGCTTCCAACAATTCAACTCTGAAGCAGCGCTGCATGCATATATACTCGTTCTCTCGTTCGGCCGGCTGCACATAAAAGCCAATGCACAGAGAGCGAAGCCCCGTCAGCCAAAAACGAGAATTTTATTAGCTAGTATATATATATATATATATATATATATATATATATATATATATATATATATATATATATTTGTTTTATTTATTAAATCAAATAGTACATGCGCCCTAAATTATTAATATAAATTTTGAACATGTTTTGAATAAAAATAATACTCACTCTAATCTCCAATTTACCGAATGATTTTCCAATTATTAAAAAACATTAGTAAAGGATTTATATTTTTCAAGTAAACTGAAATAAAATAAAATAAAATAAATTCATAAATAGGAGGTCCTTGAAGGTAGATCTAATAAGTCGAGTTCCAGCGATTTAGGATCCGTTCAAATTTGAAAATTTTGAGTTCAGTTCAAAATCAAATTTAAGTTGAGTCAACTCAAAATGACTTACAAAACATGTTTTGTGATCATTTTATGGTTTTTAGATAATCTGAAAGTATATATACTTTGCTATTTTCCAACCTTTTACATATAATTCATAAATATTTCAAAGGGGGCGTTGCAAGGCCTTATATATATCACCTTTTTAAAACGAGTAAAATAAAATAATAGATTTATTATTTCATATGATTATTTTAAATTTAACAAAAAATAATATTTTATAACAAAAATTAGATAAAGATTTTCATTTATAAAATATAAATCAGGGAATCCCGTGCGGGCAATAATATGCGAAAAGCATTATTAAATAATAAGGAAACATTGAAAACTGAGATGACAAAACGAGGGGGCGACATTTGTCGTGGACAAATTTGTCGCGGTGGCGTCATTAGTCGTGGTGGCGACATTCGTTCTCAAACGAAATAAACTGAATATCCGTTTGGGCGGTGGACTCTATAAGAAGAGTTTCATATGTTTGGGCCGTCAAGCTGGGTGATCACGAAATTGACTAAAAATATCACCTCTACATTAGAGTCCTGGTTCACGGGCTTTGCCCGCCTACGGTCGTGATCGATGTATCGCTACGGGCTGCCCACAACATTTACATATGGTAAAAATAATCCAAGATACGGCCCCATATGAAAACGGAGCTTGGGTGGTCTCGGTACATCAGACGGGCTTATCCGCACGGGCTTCGCTCGTGCTCGATGATCGCTTCAACATAATGAATAACCTCCAAATAATCATAAAAAAAAATTAACTCACGATATACATTTTTTTATTTTGTAAAAAACCAGTTTTGACATCATAATTTTTATTTCTCCTCTAAATATAAGAAAAAATTTACCCAAACTAAATTACAGGTTGCATCCATGACCGTGATTCTACGAAGGCAGCAAGAAGTTATCTTTGGCATTGCGCTTAGCAGCGATTGATTGATTGATTGAAGCATTGTGCTTAGCAGCGATTGATTGAACCGCCTGATGATTCAGGCTGAAAACTGAATACCATCGCCCTTTGTTTCCTTCTCCAAATCAACTCGGCAAATCAAAGAATAACGAATTGAACTACAGGGCAATCGAGTCCTCATAGATCACCCAAAGAGCTATTAACAAAGCGGCTAAGTCAAACTCCAATGGACTAAGTGCTAAAACTAATAAACCACAACACTCTTCTCAACCAAGGCCCTCCTCCCTTGTAATCAGCAATAGGCGCCTGCCTATCTTGCTTTTCACTCTTATTTTGAAATTACAAAAAACATCTCCTATAAGCTTATATTTCACAACATTCATGGGCAAAAACCTTCCCTAAATATTTAATCCAAGGGGATAATTATGTGCACGAATGTTAATAAATGTAAGCTTACATGGGATGCTTTTGTAATTTCAAAAATATGAGGGGCGCAGCTCGTAATTATGCTAACTTCTAGAGGAAGTTTGGGTAATTATCCCTATAGAACTCCAGATAGATCGTAGAAGTGAGAGCCCAGCATACATAATAATTCTACATTAGCAGCATATATATTAACAAAAAGGAATAAACTACGCTGTACAAACTCTGCCGCACAGAGAAGAAGATAAAACACTGGGCAAACTTAAACATTAACCCCAAGCTCTTCCCAGCTGACAATTCAATTCTGCCCACACAAAAAATAGGCGTCTGCAAACATTGCAAAAAGCACCAGCAGGATCCCATATGTACAGGGCTAACTAACTAACTAACTAACCAACTAACTAGCTATATATTTTGTCCGGAAGCCTGCGGGCGGCGTGGATTCTTAATCGGAGGAAGATGCTCGGGAGAACGAATTTAAAACCAGGGGTGCCAGGTCGGGTCCATCATGCAGAGGTTCTTGGGGTGCAAGGCGGCTTCCACGAGTTCCGTGACACCTCTTTGTACGGACTGCGGCGGGTCGGTGGTATTTTCCTCCTGCAAAAAATTCGTGTTTTTGCATTAAACTTCGACGTAGAAAATAAGCACTTTTTTGCGAAGGACGGTAAGGACCATATCTTTTACATTAAGTTTGATCAATGAGACCATATTTTCAGAAAAGCTAATCGAACTATTCACACACAAACACACACTGGAGGCCATGCCGGGGATTCCCTCGTGTATAATATGGGGCGGCAATAGCATATGACCGACACTAATGGCGTACATCGAGAGGTGGCAGTGGCACTGCATACAAAGGGGACCTCGTGCACGGCTTATTAGTTTAATATAATTAATGAACATTAATTAGATAATATATGTTTAATTTATATTATTAAAACTGAATTTATTATTATATTATTTATAATTATTAAGTATATTTAAAATATGAGATCAGATGGCAATCGTGGAAATAAAAGAATAATAGCTTCTTTTTGTCCATATTTGTAAACAATGTAAGGCTTTTTGACACTTTCCACCCCCAAAATAGCACTTTTGGCACTTTGAACCCCAAATGTTTAAATATTGCACTTTGCACCCCCCCCCCCCCCCCCCCCCCCCCGAAACTCTATTCTTTGGCACTTTGCACCCTAGGCCTGTTAAATCAGGGTAATTTCGTCCTTAAAGTATATTTAGGTTTTCTACACTGCCAACACCGCCCCCACCGCCTGCCTCGCCGTCAAGGCAGATACTTCTCGACACTGCCAAAGCAACCACGAAAGGGAATCATGAAATTGTAGCGGCGAACCTTGACGTTTTGAAGTTGTCGAATATTCATGGCAATCCTGACCAACGGCTTACGACAATGATGGTCACCGCGCTCGAGTCTCGCATCAACCCACCGACACCGGGAAATCCCCTTCCAGGCGCCAATGTCTACAGCGCAGATCACTAGACGACCTATCACATGGTCTATGAGGTCTCTCCTTGCTTCAAGCTGCAAATCTAGCCATTCTGGAAGCTACTAAAGACCAACCCAAAATCCACATAATCGATTTCGACATCGGACAGGGCGGTCAGCTCGCTTCCCTCATCTACCACATGTCCGAGCGTCGCCGCCAGTGCTCCCCAGCGAGACCCCCGCCGTGTTTAAAGATCACGACCGTCTGCGATTTTAGTTTCCCCCTTAACTCCGTTCCTTCCGTCGGAGGCACCCATCTCAGCCTCGTCGGCGACCGGCTCGCTAAACTAGCAGAACATCTTGGGGTTGGTCTCCTCTTCATCATCGTCAGCGACAAAACCCAAGAACTCAACCACACCACTCTCCTTGCGAATGCGGCGAAGCCCTCGCAGTTAACCTTCCTTCCTATCCCGAATCGCCGACAAAAGCGTTTCTCCGGCGAATCCCCACGACGAGCTTCTCCGGAGAGTAAAGTCTCTTTCCCCGTGGATAGTGACGCTGACGGAGCAGGAGATGAACGACAACACCGCCCCCTTCGCCACGCGGTTGCGAATATCAAGCAAACTATATTTGGCTTGCAAGTAAAAATTCGAACATTCTAGGGTACAAAGTGCCAAAATGAGCGCTTTCTGAGATCCGGACGAAATTACCCCTGATTTAATAGGCATAGGGTGCAAAGTGCCAAAGAATTGAGATTCGGGGGTGCGAAGTGCAATATTTAAACTTTTGGGGTGCAAAGTGCCAAAAGTTACATTTTCGGGGCTACAAAGTGCCAAAAAGCCACAATGTAAACCTAGTGGAGAGATTTTGATAATTTTATAAGTTAGAGGTGAGATTCTTGTGATTAGAGAGAGAGAGAGAGAGAGAGAGAGAGAAATTTTAAAGGGAGATTCAGTTTCTACCCCTTTGAGAAAACCATGATCTGGCCGTCCAATCTCATCTAACGGCCAGATCTATCCCGCCCGGATCACAACCCTAAACAATCCAGCATCATCAATTTCACAGAGGGGCGGCTGCGGGCTCGCCGACCACCGGCCGCCTTGGGCTCGTTGGCAAAGAAAACGATTCACAGTGCGGCGGCCGGTGCCTGCGGGCTCGCTAGCCACCGACCGCCCTGGGCTCATCGACGTCCACGCCGACGAGCCCACGACGGCCAGCGAGCTCGCAGCTGCCGGCTGCCGCTCTGTGATGGATGGGGGTGCTGGATCGGGACAAAATGGGCGGAATCGAGGAGCACTCCTGATTTTTTTTTAAATAATATTGATCATGGCCGCCAAGATCCTGGTTTTTTCCCTAACCAGTTCTCCCCCTAAAACTCCTCTCTCTCTATATATATATATATATATATATATATATATATATATATATATATATATATATATATATATATATATATATACAGGATAACATATATAAGCTCAAGTTTTTTTAAGTCTAAAAAAACTTGAGTTGGTTCTCCCACAATACATGCCGGAATTAAGCAAATAATATATGCATTTTGTAGTCAAGAACGAGATCTACAATTTTCATGTTGAACATTCTTTCAAAATTTGCACGGTTTGACTGGAATCTCGCCCAAAGGGTTGGTGTCTCGAAATGAATATAATAATAATAAATTTCAAAATTCGAGCCAGTAACCTTCCGGGCCAGATTCCGGCTAAACCGTGCCAATTTTTGAAAAATGTTGAACATGAAAGCTGTGGATCTCGTTTTTGGCTACAAAATGCATATATTATTTGCCTAATTCCGACATGTATTATGGGAGAACCAGCTCAACTTTTTTAGCCTTAAAAAGCTTAAGCTTATATATTCCAAACATGTGTGTGTATTGAGTTGTTTACCGGGACCCTCCTATAAGTATTTAGATGCCCTGGTCTATCCTCTCTTCGTCTAAGTAAGCCAAGCAGGGGAAGTTGTCTTATCTTAAAATACATGCATCAGCTCCTAAAACATTATTGCTCCATAGAACAAAATTCTAATTCACACAGGCAATTATCTGAAGGAGATGAAATCAGTAAAATGTGGAATAAGGGCGCACCTCTTCAGATGGAACCTGTGGAGCTATACCTCGGATTCGCTCAATGACATGCTCCACATTACTCGTAATCTTCTGCTCGAAGTCCAGGGGATTGATTCCTCCAGACACGGAAGGAGCCGAGTTAAGGCCAAGGGGTCTTCTCCACGACCAAGAAAGCAGTTCATCGCGAAAGAACATCGCCAGTTGATACCAAATGTGCTCACTTTGCTGTAATAGAACAAAACAAGCAAGCATTTAGGAAAAAAGTAGTGCCATTTATATACCAACAAGGTGCAAAAAGGTGGCTGGCTACCTTGGGCGAAGAAACAGACTGTGCTGCAGAACACATTGCGGACACAAGGAGACCTTCAACTCCAAAATTGGAGAAGAAAGTCTGCATGTTGCGAGTCAACCGGAAAGGCACCGGTTCATTGAACTCGATCATTCCATTTGAATCATAAGCTGCAGAAATCCATGGTCAAAATGGTTCTTAGAAAGAGAACATTTATATGCATATCTATACTTTATTACAGAAGAAAATATTGGACCCTCGAAACAATCTCAATCATTAATCATGACCCTCAATTAAGACTATCAAGATAATCTCCATCCCACGATTTTAATCTCTGATCTAACGAAACGTGGGGGCTATCTTAAAAATAAATAAAATAAAAATGTAGCGGCCGTTTGCAGGGACTACCCTGAGTAGTGTATGGAGGCAATAATGTTTGATCGTTGCTTGAGTGATGGTCAGATACTTCTAGTCATAGCATATTTGAAAAGGGGGAGTAGGTGCATGACCGCTAGTATATACTTGTCTACTATATTAAAAGGAAACACTTCAGCCGGTCATGGTCTTAAAAAATATAGGACAATCAAATGAATATGAAATCTTCGATTTCTTTCACATTATTTTTTTTAATATATAAAGCTAGCATAAAGCTAACCCCACTATAGTGGGATAAAGGCTTGAGTGTTGTGTATAAAGATAGCATAAAATCAATATGAAAGCTAGTGGTTTTAAGTACAAGTTGCAGCACAATTTACCAGGGTGGAAGTCAGTTTGGAAGATCTTCCCGGTGTTCTTCGCAAACAGAGTCTTATTCGGGGACCGGCCCCCAATTTGCAACATGTACGACATAAAGCACGAGAGTGCTAATTGAACGGCGAATTGCTTCTTGAATGCCCAAAGATGGTTACCATTTGGGATTGTTTTGTACATGTACTGGGAGAAGATGTTATCATTCACCACATTTCTTGTGATTTCAGTATACGCCTGCAGGCGTAGATCCACTATTCCTTCGGGTAATATCTGCCCCGAGAGTGCTTGATTGAGTTGTTCCTTGAAGATGGTGATTGGCATATCAGCTTCCCGATTGTGGCGCGCACAGTTGATTTCGTAGACCTCAAGAAATGTGCTATACATCACGTCATCTTCCACCATTCGGACCTGAGCAAACACAACAAATTTTGAAGGCAAACAACTAAATGAATATTTTGCAGCTTATAAGAAAAAAAGGAAGGTGACATTCACCTGGGACCAAACGGGTATTATAATTGGTGTATGAATCATTAGATGACGCCGCCTGGATTCTTTATTTTTGTCGAACATCCTATTCAGGACACGAAATAGTTGGAGTATACGTTCATCGCTCCTGGCATTAGGAGTGAGAGATGTCTGAACAATGAAATGACGCTGGGAACCATCAGAGCCTATAAGGGTGAGGCGCCGGAAACTACTACCATGCCTACGCACTACAGGAATGTCTGCTCCAATTCTGTCCAGCTTTACCGTATGATCTGGTATGAGCTCCTACAATTATATTACATTTTTCAAAAAAAAAAAATTAAAAAGCTTAGTATACAAGAAGCCATAATCATCAATTGAAACAAGAGCACAGTAATATATTTAGAATTACAATCTCACCTGATCAGTAAAATACTGTCCAGGAACCTCCACTTCTGCAACATGAAAATCTCGCAATATTTTACTCTCTTCCTCTAATTTTAAAACAGCGGGAAATCGATCTTCGAGATTGCTTTGAAGTATATTTTTCCAGTGCTTCAACCTATCAGTTAATTCTAAGAGAGTGGCTGGAAATGTGTTTGCGCTCTCCGGATCGAGATCACGCTCAAAATCCTGTTTATATTCCCTCACAAACTCAACATGCTTGCTCACAGCATCAGTAGAGAAACAAGCCCTACAGACTCCAGAGAGCTCCTTTTTAAGCAAGTGTGGAACCTCAGCAGTGGTAGCAGTTGGATACTTGTAGCAACGGTGAAGTAGTGCATTAACAACAGCAAGAAGCCGCTCCTCTGGAAGAGTAACAAATCTCGAGCCTATTTCAGAGAGCAAGGCCTGAAAATTCAAAGACTAGCATTAGAAGGAGATGTGATAGATTCATATTTTGCTTATGATCTATAAATATTAACACTCCATTTTCTGGGAAATCTCAAAAAAAAATATTTATGAGAAATGGTAGAACAGGAGAACAAAAAAGCTAAGGCTCTCTTTGGCACAATTGCTGGAGTATCAGTGTGTGAATTTATTGTAGTAAACATAGCGGGGTAATTTTAAATACATTTGGAACTTACATGACAACGTTTTTTGGTTCAAACTCATTCTGTTGGGTCGGGGCATTTCCAAACACTACCAATATTTACCACCGTTGAGTTCACAGCCTCAACTACTCTCCTACCACTCTCCCAAACAGAGCCTAAATCAAAATTCAAAAATTCCAAATCTAAAAATCTCTTAGGGGTTATATATTACCTCAAGTTCACCAGCTAAGTTAGGGTACTTGTTCCTAAGAGTTTCCATTATGTCCTTTGCAGCATCAAATGCACTTGCAGCCGAAGCCGCCCAACCAAGTCCAGCATTGCGCCTAAATCCATGACCGTTATCTGCTGTAGCTTGTGGAGGTTGCTCATTCCCAGTAGTAACAGCAGCTTCTGCATTAGCTTGTCTTTCGGGATCCGTCCCTTGAGAACTTCCACCAACATGAGGGACACCACTTTGGGAGCCAGCATGAATATGACTTTCCGAAGGTAAAACACCACCGACATGATTCATACCTCTTGCATTTCCATCAGACAAATTATTAGTCCCTGAAGTAGATTGCTGCATGCGTTGTTGAGCCAACGCTATATTTCTTCCATATTCAGACTTATTCGCAACGTCCCGCCGTTCCATTAGGTATGTCCGTAGCCAGTAGTATAAAGCCTGAAGAATATCAAAAAAATTTTGATTACCAAACATATATAATCAAGATAGGTGTATTTAGTACACTAAGGGTCCATTCGGCTGAAAAAAATTGAGGCTTCATAATTGAAATTGAAGGTTGAATTTCAATAAAAATGAAACTCCAATTCTAATTTTTGAGCCTCCATTTCACCCAAATAAATTGACCTTAAAAGTAAGAGATGCAGCCGGACCTGAGGATGCACAGCAGCGATTTTTAGAAGAACTAGCTTGCAGTGTGGAGCTTCAGTCCTTTGCAAGGAAAGTAGCAGCTGAGGTATCCATGAAAGCCAGACCCAATGAGGCAAATGATCCATGTATTTATCAAAAGCTTTTCCAACAGGTTCATTTGCTGTATCAAAGCTAAGATGGTAAAGTATGCGAGCTAAATGACTCCTTGAGTTAGATACGCCATATTTGATGCCCTGAAAGAAGCAACTCACAGCATATTCTAACCATGTGTCATCGTGAGTTTCCTTAAAAACCTGCCAAGAAATTGACATTTGAGTTTTCAAGAAAATACAAATAGAAACAATTACGGATGCATAAATACCATATACCATATCACAGTAATTTCCCCAGCTTATCCATCCCTTTGGTAGATGTTTAAAAAGGGTAATAGCATTGGAATATGAAAGATTAGCATTCTCGCAATCATTCATCTTTAGCAAGAAGTCTCCTTTGATGCGAAATATTTCTGCTTGGTTTTTGACAGGAAAATACTCAAGATTAGTGTTGTTGATCAAGTTGAGACCACTGGTTAGTTCTCCCTTCATTTCCAGATAAGCTTTTGCCTGTTCTCTTATTTTCACAAAGGCTTCCTGCTAGTTGGTTGTGTAAATGTAAGAGAAAAATATGAAATTGAAATGATTAACATTACAAAAATGTCTAGAGAGAGAGATGGACATTTCTGTGATAACTGGAGACCGCCACAATTTACATAGCAAAGTTTTCGAGAGCCGCACAGGTACATAAGTACAACTACAATAAAAGCATAATATGGTCCCAGATTCAAAGATACAGCTACATAAGTACGACTACAACGAGTACAAAGATAGATACAAAACTCTACAATAGCAAGCATACCAGAGACATCACTATATACTAACCTAAACTAGTTCATTCAGGTGGAAGAAAGAAACTAGTAAGCATTGCAGTCCCCACAGTCAAAAATCCGTACCACATGTGCCGCAAAAAAAAATGATTTAACTTGCAATTTCAGCGAATTGGGTGCCCAATTCGCGCAATTCCTCCCCCCCCCCATCTTTCGCCTCACGTGCCTCAGGCGCACGCCTGCGCCTTGCACCTATAGGCTCTAGGGCCCCTTCGTGCCTTTGATAACTTAGAGGTGATCTAAGTTTAGAGAAGGAAGAGCGGAGTGGAGGGTTTGTTTCCATGGGGAGAGGAGGGATTAGGCAAAGGAGGTGTCATTTCTGATTAGGATCTCATTGCCAACATGACTGCGACAATCTTGGTAGAGGGGATATACTACTAAATGTTGGCACAGATCCAAATGAGGGCTTCATTGGGGTCACAGATTTTGGGGCCGCTGCGGCACAGGAGGCCAATGATGAGCTCAACACCACTGTTAGAGAAGGCGCAGAGAATCGAAGGCATGACATCATAGATCTTGATGCAGCGGAAGTTGACGGAGCAGGGTGAGGGGTCGCGGGTTAAGGTGCAGGTATAAGAATTAGATGTTATATGGTTTCTTTTAAGGGGTACTAATATCCAGAGGTGAGGTGCTAATACAAACACTCTTTTTTTAACTTCATTCCATTACGTGCAAGCATGTTGTTCAAGTAAAATCATCAAGGAAAATAAAAATAAAAAATAAAGCCTCAAATGTGCTAGATTTTCTAAAGGTACCTGATGCAGGCTAGGTCATGAATGCAAATGCTTTAAAATGCAACCCTAAGTGAAATGCAGTGTGCTTACCGACAAACTCTAATGTGGATGTGAATGCAATAGAAACAGTAAGATTAAAATATTCGAATAATTAATAGATTAAAATAACACCTAATTAGGAGCACAATTGTTTGCAAAAAATTGGAAGGAACAACACAATTCACAACAACTGGTTCAAGCGCGCAACGACTAAGACATGCAAATCAGACAATCTCGCGGAAAAAAACATATGATATCACATCAAATAAAATATCATTCAAGCATACAAAAATAGAGAGAGAACACAAACACCAAAATACGGCATATATGCGCGTAGGCAGTGGAAAAATGTAGCAATAGTGAAATTCTGAGGGCTATTAGCGGTGGAAAGTGGGTGGTCGGATGTGGGCTGTAGCTGAGAGGGGAGGGGTCGGGAGTCACGGTGGGGTGGGCATGGGGAGGAATTGGGGCTGGAAGATGGCAGTTGACGGAATTGGGTTTGGAGGAGGACAAAATGGGGGAAATCCGGTGATGGATAGGCGGACAAAATTGGGGAAGACAATGGCTGTATAAAAAGAAGGTAACTGCTAGGACAACCAAATCAGATGATTCATAATCTCCGAATCAATCATGTGTCAAACACAATTCGTAAGATAAATATATGAAACAAACTCAGAATGACCATCCAAAAATATTTGTGGACTCGGATCGTCCGGACGGGCAACCGATCACCGCCTTTATCACAATGGACAATTTTCTATTACCCAAAGGGAAAAAGCAATATCTTAACAAGTTAACAAATATCACAATGGAACTTACTCTAATCTGTGAGAATTCTAAACATAAACAACAACACTCAAGCCTTTATCCCACTATAGTGGGGTCGGCTATATGGATCCTTTGTCGCCACGGTGCCCTATCTTGTGTCATAATTTCACTAATGCTTAAGTACATCATGTCTTTCCTTATAGTTTCATTCCAAGTCTTTATTGGTCTACCCCTCCCTCGTTTAACATGCCTAGTGACTAGACTCTCGCAACGCCTAACAGGTGTCCCTAATGGTCTCCATTGTACGTGCCCAAATTGTTGGGTCCATTGCCCTCAATGTCCTATATTTGAGTGAAGTCAATCTTGTCAATGATATACATAAAAGTGTATTAGGTGTCCTAGTAATAATGATGAGACAAATAGCCTAAGTGGCTAAGTCAGGTAAACACTTACCTAAGGTGTGGAAAGATAGAAAACTGTATAAGTCCACATGCGTTGAGTAAAGGTCATTCACTCAATGCCAGATGACTTATAGCGCTGAGCGAAAGCTATACAGTCAAAGCCATGAAGAGGCAAGCTGAGAAAGTGGCCAAGTCCACAGGCGTTGAGTGAAGTCAACTCACTCAACGTCATACAGCAAAAGGCTGTGAGACAGACTAATGCATTCAAAGCCTATGATGAAATGGACAAAAAAGTGGCTAAGTCCACAGGCGTTGAGTGAAAATCATTCACTCAATGTCATAGCTCCATAATCGTTGAGTATAGCTCAGTCAGTCAACGCCACAGAAAAACTGTGAATATTTACCAAGTCCACAAGCATTGAGTGAGACAAGCTCACTCAACGCTATGTGATATTTGTGTTGACTAATTCTCAAAGGAAGTGTTCATCTGGACACAAAAGTTGGCTAAGTGCAAATGCGTTGATTGCTTTCACTGTTTGTCGAGCCGAGCTCTGAGTTCGTCGAACTGGGCTCTGAGTTCGTCGAACTGAGCTTTCACTTATTCGTCGAACTGAGCTTTCACTTATTCGTCGAGCTAAGCTCAGAGTTCGTCGAACTCCACTGAGTTTTGAGTTCGTCGAGCTGAGCTCTTAACGTCATAAGGTAGAAAAATATTCCTAAGTGATATGACGTTGATTGAAGCTTACTCACTCAACGCCAAGTGGATGACAGAGTTGAACACACTCAACTCTCTCAATGCCTAAATTACAGAATATGGCTAAGGAACATAGCATTGAGTGAGGTATGCTCACTCAACGCTCTCAACGCCAGACATGCAGAAAAGGCTGCATAAATGGTTAATGCAAAAAGCGTTGAGTGAGGCTTGCTCACTCTACGCTGTCAACGCCTAGATAGACAAAATTGTCTAAGTGCTTTGGCGTTGAGCGAAGCTCATTCACTCAACACCCATTCTACTGATGCTCGATTTTGGCTAAGTCCACAGGTACTGACGTCAGCAAGATCTGTAAAATCGACAAAGTTAACTTATGTCGAATCAAGTACAGAGAAGCTATAGAACACGACAAACTCTGCCGTGAAGCTACTGTACGTCTTCTTCCGTTGCAGCAAGATGCAGCTGGATGCTGCAAGCGGGGCCCACTGAATTTTAAGAGCCGTTGATCGACGAACTACAAAAGGAAGAGAGTGGGCAAGACGACAACAACTGTTCAAGACTTATCATTTTCAAAAAGGGATGCGGCTGGACTTTATCTTCCTCGTCATTGCTGCGTGAAAAAGCTTGAAGTCTTACTGCAGAAAAGTTCAGTTAGCTGTGTGTCTTCTTCATCGACACCAGCAAGATCAGAAGACTTTTCTTCTGAGGAAGTAGCAGAGACAAGAAAAAAATCTCTGCAGATCAAGTTGCTTCTTGGCTCAGCAAGATCCAAACTGAAGATCGATTTTTAGGCTGACAAGAAGAAAGAAGAAAGAGACTGACTCTGTCCAGGGAAGGAAGAGAAAGCAAAGCAGTTTACTGCAAGTTACTTCCAGCTCAAGTTACTTGTAACTGTGAAGAAAGTTTGAGCTGAGATAACTCAGCTCAAGGGGCTGTTGCAAAGAAATTTCTCTGTGATAGACAAAAATCTATTCACCTTTCTGTAGGATACAACTGGATCTGAGTTGTAGGGCTCTCTGAGCCCGAGATAGGGTAATATTGCCTGAGTTGTAGGAGAGTGAAACTTTCTGAGTTGTAGGATCCAACTGGATTTGAGCTGTAGGACTTGGTTTCAAGTTTGAGGTAGGTGGTCAATTGATCACCAAGCTGTAAGAGAGGAATACTCTCTGAGTGTAGGACCTTTGGGTCTGAGGTAGGATCCCTAGTGGATCTGAGGTAGGGCTGTCCTCCCAGCCTGAGTGTAGGGCCTTTGGCCTGAGGTAGGTGATCAATTGATCAGTGAGTTGTAGGTCCTTGTGGCTGAGTTGTAGGACTTGGAGGAGACTGAGAGATCCTGAGGGATCAGAGGTGCAAGATCTTAGGAGCATTGTTTTGGAGAAGTGCCTTGACTAACATGAAGTTGGTAAGGTAGGAGGAGAGTGGATGTACCCAAAGATTGGGGAATCACTATAAATCTGTGTGTGATTTGTGTGTTTGCTTTTCTTTACAGGTGTTAAGGACAAGCTCTATATCACCAAAAACTGAAAGCTAAAAGAAAGCAACAAGATAATAAAAAGAACTTAATAACAGTCATACAATCTATTCATCCCCCTAGGTTGTAAGCTACCTTGAAAACAAAGACTTTCAAGTGGTATCAGAGAGATGTTCCTCAAAAATGATCTAACCATCTGAGTGATCCTCCAATATAGCTACACACAGTTCATATGGGTTCAGGAGTGAACTACAGGGAGTTGTGTGCCATGAAGCTTCCCATCCGCAAAAAAGAAGGTTTTGGCATATGGAAGGAGATGACCAGCTGTTCATGGAAGCAGCTGACCCTAGAATCTTTGTAACTGTCAAAGAAGGACCTTTCATCCCCATGAAAGTGTCTGTCCTGGATGCAAACATCCAGACACCCAAGACCTATGAAGAGATGACTAAGGATGAAGTCATTCTTGCCACCATGGATAAGAGGGCTCAAAATGTCATAGTCAGTGCAATTGATGATTCTACCCTTCAGAATCTGATTTAATGCAAAACTGCAAAGGAGATGTGGGACACTCTGGTGATCTACATGGAAGGCACAGATGAGGTCAGGGATGATAGAAAGTCTATGCTCAACCAGGAGTATGAGACCTTCAGACAGACGAAGGGGGAGAACATAGTCGCATGCTATGAACGATTTTTTAGAATAGTGAATGAGCTAAGGACCTATGGAAGGGTCTTTAGTCATTATGAATTAAGAGATAAGCTCCTCAGGTCTCTCACCAGAGACCGTGACACAAAGATTTGTGCCATCAAAAAGATGGCTAAGCTGGGTGACACTCCACCTCACACCCTATTTGGAAAGCTGCTCTCTTATGAGATGCAGCTAACAGTCAGGAAAGAAGAAGAGACAAATGGCAAGTCTCATGTCAAAGAGAAGTCAGTGGCTTTCAAAGCTGAAGCCACAAGCAAGAGCAGGAGAAAGACCCTTTCTCCTCCAAGAAGACCAGCAGATTCAGACTGCTCTGAGTCAGAAGCATCAGACAGCAACATGTCTGATGAGCATTTTGTTGTATTCTCCAGGCAGCTCCATAGGCTGATGAAAAAGAAGCACTGCAAGATCAGACCCTCCTACTCAGCACATCACTGGAATAAATCCTCCAAGGAGGACAGGTATGGCTCTAAACCCAGTAAACAGAATTCAGCTAATGTTATATGTTACTGCAGCAAGGCAGGGCATGTCATTGCTGATTGCCCAGTAAAGAGAAGGGAGGAAGGTGAGAAGAAATCTCAACAGAAGCACAAAGGCAAGAAAGAAAAGTCCTTTGTGGCTAAGAAAGAAAAGAGCTGGACAGACTCATCATCATCTGAGTCTGAAGAAGAGGAAGCCTATATTGGGCTAGTTGTTGCTGCTGCTAAAGATAAAACTGTTACAGCAGGAGATGTCTTCCCTCCAGGAAGGACAGGAATCAGGGCCCCTCTGACACTATCAGATAGTGACTCAGAGGTGGATGAAGATGGCCACAACTGCAGAGGACTGATGACAATGACTGATGAAGAGAGCAACCAGGATCAGCCTGGTCAAAGTAAGGTACATTCTCCATCCAGTTCTGTGTCCATGCATGAGACAAGTCCTGATGCAGAAGCCTCTACATCTAATGATGAAGATGATTCTGGGTCAGAGGGTGATGTCAATCAATTGATTGACAGATATAGTGAACTTTTGAATGCATTTAAAAAAGCAAGAAGTTTACTAAGAAGCAGGCCAAGGATATTCTATCTCTTCAACCTGCTGCTTCTCAGCTTGCTGAAACAACTGCTGTGCTGAATCAGACAATGAGGGAACTCAGTGAACTGAAAACCCTGTCAGGCATCCAGAAAGAGACTATTAAGAGCAAGAATAGTCTCATCAATGATCTTGAAGATAAGTTCAAGAGAGAGAAATGTATTGTGGCCAGTTCCTCTTAGCTTAATACAGTGTTGCCCTTGATAGATTCCTTCTCCTCACAAAAAGGGTAAGAAGGGGTTGTGCTTCAAGGGTAACACAAGACCTATCCATCCCAAAGGGAAAGAGAAAGTTCCAGCTGTGTCAATGGCATCTAGGCCACCTAACCCATTCACGAGGGGAATATACCCTTCAAATAGGTATGATCAAAAAAGTATTTATGGTCACTATAAGAATGGTGCATCCACAAGTGGAACAAAAGATGTTCTCTGCCATTGTGGAAGCTACAGTAGAGCAAGTAGCTTTAAGGCTGCCCATGAAGAAATTCAAATGGCCCATAATGTACCATTTGTCTTTGGTGCTACAACCCCTCCTCTCAAGAATGTGGTTGCGGCCAGTTTTTTGAACCTGCTAGCACAGAATATGACTAAGGGTCAGTCTGTTAGCTTGCCCAATATGTCCATTTCTGATGCTATCAAGAGCACACTCTTTGAAAAGAAATGTGCTGTTGATAGGATTCAGGACAGGCCACCCAAGCCAACAAGCAAACTAACTTTCAGTCAAATTCATGCTGAAAGAAAACAGAAAATGGCTGCTGCATCTCTTCCTTCTGTCAAGACAGCAGTCAAACCAACTGCTAGGTGTACAGAGAATAGGAGATACACCATACATGATTGTTGGTGTTGTGACAAGATAGACCATTATGTCATTGACTGCTGACACAATCCCAATGTGGTCAGAGCTAAAGTTAGTCCACCAGTCAGAAATCTTGCTGGTGGACATGTTCAGTTTCAGACTAATATGCACCTAGGATCCAATAGATACCGGGGCCCTAAGGTAAAGTAAACTGTATATTGCAGGTTAGTCCAAGTGGTTATACCCCTATATGGTACTTGGACAGTGGTTGTTCTAGGCACATGACGGGGACAAAGAGCAATTTGAAGGAGTACACTCCAGTAAAAGATGGACCAAAAGTAATATTTGGTGGTTCAGATAGAGGGATAACAAGAGGATATGGTAAGATCACCAATGACATAGTCACCATCACTAAAGTGGCTTATGTTGAAGGGTTGCAACACAACCTTATAAGCATAAGCCAGCTCTCTGATCTTGGCTATGTTATTGTCTTCTACAAGCATAAATGCCTAATTAGGAGGTCAAGTGACCAAGAGGTCATTTTGACAAACACTAGGAGTGGAAATGTTTATTGCTTGAACATTCTATGTTTAAATACAGACTCTCCTGTCTGTCTAGTGGCAAATGAGAAAACCTCTTATTGTGTCCTATGACACAAGAGGCTAGCTCATGTTAATTATAAGACCATTGGACAAGCTCTTCAGTCAAGAGCTAATTAGGAATGATCCCAATGTGAAGTGCTCCAAGGAGAGCATTTGCTCCGCTTGCCAAAAGGGCAAGCAGACAAAAACTTCCTTCAAGGGTATTGAGATCAATGATTCTGTGAGATGTTTATACCTCCTGCATATGAACTTGTTTGGTCCTATGTCAGTTCACAGTCTTAGTAGGAAGGTCTACACCCTTGTGGTGATTGATGACTTTTTCAGGTTTGCTTGAGTATTCTTCCTAAAGAGAAAGAATGAAACACTTGATATCTTCATTAAGGCTTCATTTGGTTTAGCGGTAGCGGTTGTAAAAGGAGCTGTTGTAAAGGCAGGTTTGTAAAGGGAGCTGTTGGAAACTGACTGTTGGAAATGGAGATATGTTTGGATAGTCTGTGTTTGCAGAGCTGTTCCAAACAGAGAATCGTTTGGCAAAACCGCGGTGAGATGGATCAGGTATTCCACTAAACTGTACTCTTGCTTCTTATCTAGTTACTTCCCCAATGCTATCTTCTTATTATTGTTTTTTCATTGCAGGTGAAGGAGAAACTATAACTTGGAAAGAAGAATATATACAAAGCTTCTGATAGAATGGTAGCAGCCTTAGTACTCCCTGCATGTTGCATTCCAGTTGCAGAGGTATCATGTGTGCAGTTTTCATGCACCCTGTTTCATCAATTTCACCATCAGCAATGTTTTGGTGGATAAGCCTAGTTCAGTGACTTCCTTTTAGTTGATTTCAAGCTTTTGTAATGCTTTCCTCAATACCTTGTGTATCTTGTTAACATGCTTACTATCATCATGCAGGATGTTGTGAAGGGCAGTAATTTGGCGGTGAGAACCTCGATAATCTTAAGTACAAGTGTACAACCACTACAGATATTTGAAATTGTTGCAAATGCTCAAATAATTCCATACTCAATTCTTCCACAAAATCACAGAATTCTAATATAGAATCAATTAAAGAAGCACATCAATTCTTAACACACTACTCAAAAAGATCTAACTATCTATAAGTCCTCAATACTAGATCAGTACTTCTCTATTAGCAAGAGATTTGAGCACATATCCTACTCTAAATTCATATTGTTATATGACCAAAACCATGGAGGTCGATTCTGTTGATACTAACAGCCACAATGTGAATAGTTGAAGGAGAAGGACCCCAACTAACAGTGAAGGTATACAACACACATCACAAACACACAACACACACAACAAGCCAATCTTCACCAAAAAAAAAAATTGGAAGGGGAAGGAAAGGTATACCTGCTGAAATCGCCGAGCCGTCGGAGAGGAAGGAGCACACAGTCGGAGAAGAAGCTGTGGATTCGATCGGAAAATTTAGCGTCGTCGTCGCTGGAGCGTTACTGTCGGAGAAGGACGCAGGCGCCGCCGGAAATCTGGCACGGAAATCGGCGACCGGCACTGAAGGAGGCGGGATCTAGCACAGCCGGAGGAGAAGAGGTGGCCGGAGAATAAGGAGGCGAAATCGACTCCAATCGGCGACGGGAGGAGGCATGATCTACTATGCCGCCGGAGGAGAAGGAGACGATCGATTTGAAGGCACCTATCGGCGACGGGAGATGTACAAGGAGGCGGGATCTACTGTGTCGTCGGACGAAGAAGGAGAGGTCGTGGAAGAAGGAGGCGGGATCTGCACCTATCGACGACGGGAGAAGAGAAGCGGGATTCGCGAGCCCTTTCCGTCTTTCCGCCCTAAACGCGATAAAACGAAGCGCGAGGCCGATGTTTCCTCACGCGATGTTTTGAGCCGGGAGAAACGGAGCGCGGATCGAAAATGAGGCGGAAAACCAAATGAAATTCGCATGCTAAAGTTGCGTTTTGTCCAAACGCCCTTGTCAAAACGCTTAACCAAATGGGGCCTAAGTTTATCATAAAAATTCAGAATGAGTTTAACTGCTCTGTAGTCAAAATCAAAAGTGACTATGGAACTGAATTCCAGTCTGATAGCATGACAAGGTTCTGTGAAAAGCATGAGATTCATCAAGAATTCTTTTCACCTAAAACACCCCAACAAAATGGGATTGTTGAGAGGAAAAAGAGAACTCTCATAGAGGCTGGTAGGACCATATTGAGTGACACGTCTCTCCCAGAATATTTCTGCGCTGAGGCAATAAATACTACATGTCATGTCCTTAACAGAGCCTCTATCACCAAATGTCACAATAAGACTCCATATGAGATCTTGAAAAACAGAAAACCAAATCTGAACTATCTCAGAATCTTTGGTAGTAAGTGTTATGTGCTCCATAATGAAAATACCTATGTGACTAAGTTTGCTGTCAAATCCTTTGATGGATTTTTTGTTGGGTACAACAATCATAACAAAATTTATAGGATATACAACTTGAATAGTCAAGTTGAAGAGTCAGTGTATGTAGTCTTTGACGAGTCTAGCATGATTAACAGGGTGCTGTCAAGCCCCTCCTCCAGCACTGCAGGTACAGAAAAGATGATGGATAATCTAACCATCAAGGAAGCAGAACCAGCTATCCAAAATGAAGTGGATATTCCCAAAGATCCAGCAAACACTCTTGAAGCAGATGAGGATCGGCAAGGAGATGTTCCTGAAGCTGATGCAGAAAGAAGATTACCGCCAGCAATGAGACATTTAAGAGACCATCCTGCTCACCAAATCATTGGTGAACCAAGTCACGAAGTAGTAACAAGAAGCAGAAATCTGAATACAGCTATGCATGCAAGCTTCCTGTCACAAGTGGAGTCAAAGAAGTTTGAAGAAGCCAACATAGATCAATTCTGGATAGTGACTATGCAAGAGAAACTGAACCAGTTCAAAAGATGCAAAGTCTGGAAGCTGATTCCAAGACCTCATGGACATAATGTCATTGGAGTCAAGTGTATCTACAGAAACAAACATGATGAAAATGACATTATAATTAAGAACAAAACAAGATTAGTAGCTAAGGGGTATAAGCGGGAAGAAGACATTGATTTTGATCAGACCTTTGCCCCTGTAGCAAGATTGGAGGCCATAAGATTATTCATTGCATATGCTGCACACAAGGGATTCAAAGTCTACCAGATGGATGTGAAGTCAGTCTTCCTGAATGGTGACTTAAAGATGAAGTCTTTGTTGAGCAGCTTTCAGGTTTTGTAGTTCCTAACTTACCTGATTGTGTTTATAGACTTAGAAAAGCTCTATATGGGCTAAAACAAACCCCTAGAGCATGACATGAGACATTGTCTAGCTTACTCATTGAGAACAAATTCTCAAGCGGGAAAATAGACAAAACCATATTCCTTAGGCAATCTAAGGGTAAGATCATTCTATTACAGATCTATGTAGATGACATCATCTTTGGATCTACTGATGACAACCTCTGCAGGAAGTTTGTCAAACTTATGCAGGGGAAGTTTGAGATGAGCAGTATGAGTGAACTTAAGTTCTTCTTGGGTCTCCAAGTAAGACAAACTGATGATGTCTGTTCATATCCCAGTCTAAGTTCATTGGGGAGTTAATAAAGAAATTTGGTATGGAAAATTCCTCCACCAAGAAAACTCTCATGGGATCAAGTATGTCCATATGCAAAGATGAGGCAGGGAAACCTGTTGATGAGACCTTGTATAGGGGGATTATTGGTTCTCTATTTTATCTAACTGCTAGTAGGCAGACATCATGTATGCTACATGTGTTTGTGCTAGGTGTCAGGCTTGCCCCAAAAATTCTCATTACTATGCTGCAAAGAGAATTTTGAGGTATCTTAAGGGCACACCAGATCTTGGTTTGTGGTACCCTAGGAATGGGGAATTTGAACTAACTGGCTATTCAAATGCAGACTTTGCAGGCTGCAAGGAAGACATGAAGAGCACATCTGGTACTTGTCAATTTCGAGGTGGAAGACTAGTTTCATGGAGCAGCAAGAAGCAGACCAGTGTTGCAATTTCAACTGCAGAGTCAGAGTACATCTCAGCAGGTAGCTGCTGTGCTCAGTTGCTGTGGATCCAGCATCAGCTTCAGCACTACAACCTTCAGATAGGTAGAAGTCCCTTATTTTGTGATTCTACTAGTGCTATTTCAATTGCTAGGAATCTTGTCTCCCACAACAAGACTAAGCACATTGCAATCAGATATCATTTCATTATGGAGCATGTAGAATGTGGAAATATCAACCTTGAGTTTGTCCCAACCGACAAGCAAGTGGCTGACATTTTCAATAAGCCACTAGATGAAGTAAAATTTAACACACTCAAATTTGAGTTGGGTATGTTAAACCTGGTATAACTTCACTTGCTCCTAATTTTTGTTGCAAATTATTTTGTCTTTTGCAGATGGAAGTGTTCTTCAGAACAATGAAGACTCTTCAAGATGGTGCATCAGTTGAGGGAGAGCATATTCTGCAATTCAGAACCCTGCCAGCTATTTGCTGAAGTCAAAAATGGGGAGGAAAAGATGAACAAGATGATCATGAATGGCTGCAGCAATTCAAGGGGAGCAGGTATTGTTCACCCTGCAAATAAAAAATATGGAAAAGAGTGGTAACTATAAATTATATGCTCCTTAAAATTCTTATTGATGCATAGTATTATGTATGTCATTGACACATTATTGAATCATTTGCTTAATTATTTTGACTTCCTCAAATAGCAGAAGATTGTCCATTGCCCTCAATGTTCTAGATTTGGTTGAAGTAAATCTTGTCAATGATATACATAAAAGTGTATTAGGTGTCCTAATAATAATGATGGGACAGATAGCTTAAGTGGCTAAGTTAGGTAAACACTTACCTAAGGTGTGGAAAGACAGAAAACTGTCCAAGTCCACAGACGTTGAGTGAAGGTCATTCATTTAACGTCAGATGACTTATAGCGCTGAGTGAAGGTTATACAGTCAAAGTCATGAAGAGGTAAGCTGAGAAAGTGACTAAGTCCACAGACATTGAATGAAGTCAACTCACTCAACTCCATACAGCAAAAGGATGTGAGACAGGTTAATGCAATCAAAGCCTAAGATGAAATGGACAGAAAAGTGGCTAAGTCCACAGACGTTGTGTAAAGATCATTCACTCAACGCCATAGCTCCATGATCGTTGAGTATAGCTCAGTCAGTCAACACCACAGAAAAACTGTGAATATTTACCAAGTCCACAAGTAGGGCTGATATCGAGTCGAGTTCGAGTGATTTTGGCTCGGCTCGAAGTCGAAATTTTCGACTCGAACTCGGCTCGAAATCGAAATTGATTTCGAGTCGAGTCAGCTCGACTCGAAATGACTCGATTCCGAGTCGGCTCGAAATTGAATCGAGTCGGCTCGAAATCGAATCGGGTCGGCTCGAAATCGAATCAAGTCGACTCGAAATTGAGTAATTTTCGTTTTATTCCTAATTTGCTCAAAATTAAATTGGGCAACCTGTAAATTTACCAAATGAAACACTTAAAGTCTTCATTTTTTTTATTTAGGTTTAAATTTTGTTATTTTTAATCTTAAAATAAGAATATATTAATAAATACATAATTTTCTAAATTAATTCGAGTTGATTCGAATCATATTTCGAGCGATTCAGGGCTGTCTCGAAATCGACTCGAAATCAGATTCGAGTGAAATTGAATCGACTCAAATTGAGTCGAATCAATTTTAACGGATTCTGATTCGACTCAATTTTCGAACGATTTTCGAGCGACTTTCGAGTTTCGAATAATATGCTCAGCCCTATCTACAAGCGTTGAGTGAGACAAGCTCACTCAATGTCATGTGATATTTGCGTTGACTAATTCTCAAAGGAAGTGTTCATCTTGACACAGATATTGAATAAGTCCAAATGCGTTGATTTATTTCACTCTTCGTCGAGCTGAGCTCTGCGTTCGTTGAACTGAGCTTTCACTTATTCGTCAAACCGAGCTTTCACTTATTCGTCGAGCTGAGCTCAGAGTTCGTTGAACTCGAATTGAGTTTTGAGTTCGTCGAGCTGAGCTCTCAACGCCATAAGGCAGAAAAATATTCCTAAGTGATATGGCGCTGAGTGAAGCTTACTCACTCAAAGCCAAGTGGATGACAGAGTTGAACACACTCAACGCTCTCAATGCCTAAATTACATAATATGGCTAAGGTACATGACGTTGAGTGAGGTATGCTCACTCAACACTCTCAACGCCAGACATGTAGAAAAGGCTGCAGAAATGGTTAAGGCAAAAAGCGTTGAGTGAGGCTTGCTCACTCAACACTGTCAACGCCTAGATAGACAGAATTATCTAAGTACTTTGGCATTGAGCGAAGCTCATTCACTGAACGCTCATTCTACCGATGCTCGATTTTGGCTAAGTCCACAGGTACTGACGTCAACAAGATCTGTAAAATCGACAAAGTCAACTTATGTCAAATCAAGTACAGAGAAGCTATAGAACACGACAAACTCTGCCGTGAAGCTACTGTACGTCTTCTTCCGTTGAAGCAAGATACAGCTGGATGCTGCAAGCGGGGCCCACTGACTTTTAAAAGCCGTTGATCGACGAACTACAAAAGGAAGAGAGTGGGCAAGACGACAACAACTTTTCAAGGCTTATCATTTTCAAAAAGGGTTGCGGCTGGACTTCATCTTCCTCGTCATTGCTGCGTGAAAAAGCTTGAAGTCTTACTGCAGAAAAGTTCAGTTAGTTGTGTGTCTTCTTCATCGACACCAGCAAAATCAGAAGGCTTTCCTTCTGAGGAAGTAGCAGAGAAAAGGAAAAAATCTCTGCAGATCAAGTTGCTTCTTGGCTCAGCAAGATCCAAACTGAAGATCCATTTTTAGGCTGACAAGAAGAAAGAAGAAAGAGACTGACTCTGTCCAGGGAAGGAAGAGAAAGCAAAGCAGTTTACTGCAAGTTACTTCCAGCTCAAGTTACTTGTAGCTGTGAAGAAAGTTTGAGCTGAGATAACTCAGCTAAAGGGGCTGTCGCAGAGAAATTTCTCTGTGATAGACAAAAATCTATTCACCTTTTTGTAGGATCCAACTGGATCTGAGATGTAGGGCTCTCTGAGCCTGAGGTAGGGCAATATTGCCCGAGTTGTAGGATCCAACTGGATCTGAGCTGTAGGACTTTGTTTCAAGTCTGAGGTAGGTAGTCAATTGATCACCGAGCTGTAGGAGAGGAATACTCTCTGAGTGTAGGATCTTTGGGTCTGATGTAGGATCCCTAGTGGATCTGAGGTAGGGCTGTCCTCCCAGCCTGAGTGTAGGGCCTTTGGCCTGAGGTAGGTGATCAATTGATCATTGAGTTGTAGGTCCTTGTGGCTGAGTTGTAGGTCTTGGAGGAGACTGAAAGATCCTGAGGGATCAAAGGTGTAAGCTCTTAGGAGCATTGTTTTGGAGAAGTGCCTTGACTAACAGGAAGTTGGTAAGGTGGGAGGAGAGTGGATGTACCCAAAGATTAGAACCACTATAAATTTGTGTATACTTTGTGTGTTTGCTTTTCTTTGCAGGTGTTAAAGACAAGCTCTAGATCACCCAAAGCTGAAAGATAAAAGAAAGCAACAAGATAATAAAAAGAACTTAATAACAGTCATACAACCTATTAACCCCCCCTATGTTGTAAGCTATCTTGAAAACAAAGACTTTCACAAATCATCTTAGTCGAGCTTCTCACATCTTCTTTGTAATTGGTGTTACTCCTGTCTTATCCCTGATACATTCATTCCTAATTCTATCCAGTCTCGTGTGTACACACATACACCTAAGCATTCTCATCTCTGCAACTTCAAAAATTTAATATTACACAGGTATGACCCCCTATTTATAGGGGAGATGGGATAAATAGAGAATACAAGGGACTAATTACAGCAGACGAACTGATATTTACAGACCGCGGTGAGTTGTGCGGTTAGACAAGCTAACTGCAGAACAACATAGAGACCGATCATATCAACAAAGTATTTGCCGGTCTCTAATCCATGGAACGCAGTTGACCACTAGGAGTAACAGAGGCGGTTAAACAAACTCTAACTGCCAGACTGCAACAATTTGTCTTCTGATCATCAGACCGCAACAATAGAACCATCACCAGGCTTCTCTTGCTCTAACAAAGGTGCAATTACACTGGTCATCCTCAAGACAGACAGACCGCCAGAGCAGTCTGCCAAACCGCCAGGACTAGATCGCCAGAGCACCAAGACCAGACCGTCAGAGCAGACTGCCAGTACCAGACCACCAAGATATGTTCTAACAACCCTTTCAAGCTAGAGCATATATGTCAATCATGTCTAGCTTGTCACAGACGTTTGAAAAAGAAATGGATACTGGTTTGGTAAAAGTATCTGCTAGTTCTTCGTCGAAAGTAACATATGAAGTGTATATTTAATTCTTCAATATTTCTTCTCTGATAAAGTGTCAGTCAACTTCAATGTGCTTTGTCCTCTAATGAAAAATTAGATTCTTATATATGTATATAATAACTTTATTGTCACAGAACATTGATAGGAGATGATCATAAAACTCCCCTAAGTCAAGCATGAGTGCTCGTAACCACTTCAACTCGCAAATTGTCGAATTCATGCGTCTGTATTCAACTTCAGCACTTGTTCTGAACACAACAAATTGTTTCTTGCATTTACAACCAACTAGATTTCCTCTTACAAAAGTGCAAAAACCAGACATAGATTTTTCATCTTCTTTATCATCAGCATAGCTGACATCAGAGTAGACTTCAATACTCAAATGGTTATTCTTCTGAAATAGCAATCCCTTCCCAGAGACCCTTTCACATATTCCACGATTTTTAGGGTTGAATGAAGATGATACTCCCTGAGAGCCTGTATAAACTAACTAACTATGCCTACTGCATAACAAAAATCTAGTCTTGTGATAGACAGATAAATGAGTTTTCCCACTAGCCGTATGTACCAGGTGTTATCTGAAAGAAGAGGTGAATCCTTACTCCAGCATTTGTCATCACCAACGGTCATCAGACATCGAGCGGGTCTTGCCCCAGAATACCAGTCTCTTTTAAAAGGTCCAACACATATTTCCGTTGTGAGAGCACTACTGAGTTGTGTTTTTGTGAGATTTCACTTCCCAGAAAATACTTAGGAGATCCACATAGACAGTCAGAACAACCAGCCTTTTAAAAATCTTGCGTATGAAAAGCTAGCGATCTGGAGAACTTCGAGCAAAGCAATAACTGAGATAATTTTGATGAACTTGTCGAACCTGAGACTCCCCCAGAGCAACATACTCATGAGGTTGCTCTATGTATACCACTTCTTGCAGATCACCATAAAGGAAGACATTCTTGAAATCTGACTAAGACATCTCCCAATCCTTGTTAACGTCCACAAAAAAAGAGAACGCAGATTGTGCTAATGCGAGCAACCGAGTAGGTGTCGAAGAAGTCTACACCATATGTCTGAGTAAATCTTTTGGCAACCAGTCTGGCCTTATAGTGGTTTATAATACTATCAAGATGAAACTTTATTATAAAGACCCATCGACAACCGACCACATCCGCCCCTAGAGGGGTAGGAACAAGAGTCCAAGTACCCCTCTCGGTCAAGGTTTTCATTTCTTCATCTATAACAGCTTTCCAATGAGGAATAACAAGAGCTTCTTGATAGGTAGCCGGAGTGACAATGACCGATAGGAAGAGCAAAACTTTTGCAAGCAGTGGAAGTCGAGCATACGAGACAATATCATGAATGAAATGTTGAGTGCATGTCCGAACTCCCTTCCGAAGAGCAATGAGAAGATCAAGGTCCGACCTGTCCTTTGTATCAGATCCATCCGTTGGAGAGAGAGTTGGACCGAGAACTGTTAGCGACCGCTTCAAAAGTATAGAAGAAGTATCAGGAGAAAGAGAAACAAAAACTGGTGTGGGAAGAGAAGAAAAAGGAAGCTCAGGTAGAGGTGCAGACACAACAGGTAGAGGAGGATGACTAGGTGGGGAGAGAACAGAAGCTTGAGCAAAGGAGTATATTCAAAGAAAGTGACGTCAGCGGAGACATACTGTTTCCGAATAAGAGAATCATAGCACCGATACCCCTTCTGAGTTGAGCAATAACGAAGAAAGATGCACTTAATAGAGCAAGGAGAAAGTTTGTCACAACCAGGAGAAGGAGAGTGGACAAACGTCGTACAACCAAAGACACGTGAAGGTAAAAAAATGGTGTGACATTTGAGTACAAGATGGAGAAGGGGGTTTTGCCGTGGAGAACGGAACAAGAAATACGATTGATGAGATAACATGAAATAAGAGCGGCATGACCCCAATAAGATCAAGGGACATTCATTTGAGTGAGAAGGGTGCGAGCAAAATCCAGGAGATGACGATCCCTGCATTCAGCAACGCCATTTTGTTGAAAAATTTACGAACAAATGATTTGATGAATAATGTCATGATGCATACAAAAAACCGAGAACTGATGACTAAAATACTCTTTAGCATTATTAGTGCAAAGAACTTTAATAGGCACACCAAACTGTGTATGTATTTCATTATAAAAGATAGTGAATACAGAAAAAAGTTCAGAGCATTGTTTTAAAAGATACGACCAAGTGCACCTAGAAAAGTCATCAATAAAGGTAACAAAATACAGGCCGCCCCTTCCAACAGATCTAGTAGGAGAGGGTCCCTAAATATCAGAATGAACAAGTTCAAAAGGACAAGAAGAACTACATCTTTGTTTTGTTGGATAGGATGAGTGGTGATGTTTGTCGAGTTGACAAGCTTCATAGTTGAGAGAGGAGTCTCTTTGAGATAGATATGGTAGGAGTTGGTAGATGAGGCGAGGAGAAGGATGAACAAGGCGAAAATGTCACTGTAGAAGAGAAGGAGAGGCGGAGAAGGCAGAGATATTGTCAAGGAAGAAAAGGCAGTCGCTTTCAGTTCTAGTAACAATCGTCTCCTTAGAGTGTGGATCCTGAAAAGAGCAAGTAGTGGATGTAAACGTTACCATGCAATTTAGTTGTTTGCAAAGAGAGGGAACATAAAGCAAATTGCACGGAAAAGTTGGGACGTAGAGAGTATCCTCAAGCTGTAGAGACAGAGTGACTTGAACTGTACCAGTCTCGCACACAAAGGCGAAGAATTATCTGCAATAAAAACTGGAGGTGACCAGTTATGTTTGTCCAAATGAGAGAACAAAAGAGGATTGCTCGTCATGTGATTAATATCCCCAGAGTCAATGAGCCACTTACCCTTAGTGATCATATGAGCATTTCCTGAAGAGGAGGCAAGGCATGTCGATTTCTTCGTGGTAGGGAAAGTGGCGTCACTCGCTGGAGGGAGGAGATGAGGACACTTGACCCAGCAACGATCTACAAGATGTCCCGTCTTGTTATAATGAGAGCAGAGATGTCGAGACGGACCACGCCCACCGGATTGACCTCCAGGCCACTAGGGTTGCCATGACGAGCTGGATGAGAAATGATGTCAGGATGTGGCAAGGAGGCAAGCAAAGGGCGCTAAAGAAGAGTAGTGATAGCGGCGATGCGAGCAGCAGTATCATCAAGGGTGGGAGAGCCAGCCTCTCCTAGAATTTATTGTCGGATCATATCATAAGACTCTGGAAGGAGGAGAAAATAAAACACGACCGGAAGTTCCTGCGAGTGTTTGTGTTATTCAACAAGATCAACGGAGAAAGGGCGATGCTGAAGAAGTTCAGCGTCAAGAGCTTGCACCTTCTGGTAAGCAACATCAAGAGTTATTCTGGGACGGGCAAAAATGTCAGCATATAATGTGTATATGCGTGAAGTTTGAGCTCCCTTGGAGTATAAAGCAGTAAGAAGAGTCCATGAACCCATAACCGTCTCATCAAGACGAATGACAGGTAGGCACTCATTAGAGAGACTGTTAGCAAGACACATTCTAACTAGAGCATCACTGACATCCCAATCATCAAAGATACCAGATTCTTGTGCAGGAGGGTCATCAGTGAGATGATGACGTTTGCACTGAGACTGTAACAAAAATATAAAGGAAATACTCCAATCCGGATAATTAGAGCCAACCAGCTTAGAGACAGCATCAAGATTGCCGAAAGGAGTGGAAACATAGGGAGCGGTTAGAACAGGAGGCACAGATAGAATAGAGGAAGAGAGGGTCGGAGTCTCCGTAGAGGAGAAGACAAACAACGAGGGCCAGAGTCTCCAATCGATACATTCCAATAGTCATATGGCTAGGGTTAGAACGCATAAAATAAAAAACTTAGGAAACAGTTACATGATACATCACTAAATAACAATTTAAAAACATTGAAACAAGGAAACCATAAACTCCAGTTAACCTATTAGTTTCTTGGTCTGATAAAGTTACTCCATCAATTTGAATAACCAAGCATCTGATGATAAAGATCATCCTATGCCTTAGTAAATCCAACACCCATGTGACTTGGCTTTAAAAAATTCGATAAGCATAAAAAATATCATCTTGCATTTAAGTACGTCGAAACACTATGAAAGGAGAGAATTTGTATAAAAATTTGGGATGTGTAATACGTGTCATGCAGAAACTAGAGTAGGTGTAGATTGAAATGACCTTGCCAACAATTTGATGGAATAGGATTCAACTACTGCGACATTTTTAATTAAAGTGATAGAAGAACATTGTCCGAGGAACCTTTCTAGTTCAAAGACCATGCACGTCTCCCTGGTGGCATTGTACAGAGGCTCAGTGTTATTTATGAATTTGAGCACTTTAATTTACAACACATGTCCCTCAAACATAGATCAAGGCTGATAACACTATTTGCTAGTGGCATTTTATCTTCATTTTGCTTAAGCAAATGTATGATGTTAGGGGCACATCAGTTTGGGTTTATCATGTCGATTTTAATATGTTGAAGATTTTTATATCGGATTTCAATATTTAATTATCTATATACATAACTATATATAAATGTAATCCGTATATATATGTTTAAAATGCTAATATTTATTAAACTTCTAAATCTACCAAATTAGTATAAACATTTTATGCTACAAAAGTAATAACGATATAACGCATGGAAGAAAACCAGAGGAAGTAGCAAGCCAGGAAGTCGTCCCGGCGATAGAAGATAAGGAACCCTAGTCCAAAATCCATAGGTCAAGAAGAACCAATGCCAACAATGGACGAACGCAAGGAAGAAAGTCAAAGGAAAGAAGAAGAGGCTCGAGAGTTAGGGCACAAAAGAACACAAAAATGATTTTGTTTTGTTGTCCATTAAACTATAGACTGTAAATAAAATAAATGATTAAAACTAGTCGATACGCCACTAGGATATATAGGCCGATATATTCCAAAATGATATTTTACAAAAAAAATATAATAAAAAAACACATCGTTTTGTCCATTCGGCCGACATGTCGACTGATATCTACAACAATGATTTTAAGGTTATTCGGTCATCCCACACATAACAACAACACTCAAGGCTTATCCCACTATAGTGGGGTCGGCTATATGGATCCTTTATCGTCATTGTGCCTTATCTCGTGTTATAATCTCACTAATGCCTAAGTACATCATGTCTTTCCTTATAGTCTCATTCCAAGTATTTATTGGTCTACCCCTCCCTCGTTTAACATGTCTAGTGACTAGACTCTCACAATGCCTAACAGGTGCCTCTAACGGTCTCCTTTGTACATGCACAAACCATCTTAGTCGAGCTTCTCGCATCTTCTCTGCAATTGGTGCTACTCCTGTCTTATCCCTAATACATTCATTCTTAATTCTATCCAGTCTCGTGTGTCCACACATCCACCTAAGAATTCTCATCTCCACAACTCCCATTTTTTGCTCATGTGCACAATTCACTGTCCAACACTCAAAACCATAGAGCATCGCTGGTCTAATTACAGTATGGTCATCCCACGCATTGAATTTTTTTTTATGCATGCTTCCAACAAAAAAAAAATTATGCTTTGAAGGGTAGAGCCTCACAAATGACTTTGACATTAGTTCATGGACTGTTCATTATTAAAAAAACAAATTAATTACTGACATATACAGGGTAAACTGAATTTTCAAGGCGGCTTCTACCCGTTGTATTGCTGTATGATCATCCTTGCCCTTTTTACATGTTTGATAAACGGTTTAATCTAAGACCACAAGTAGCTTTCAGAAGGTGGATGAACATAAAAAGAGATTGTTTTCTTCCAAGGAAAAAACGTCCATCTCATATTAAGTAAAGGCTGATATCCATGGACACAAATAGACAAAAAAGGGTTTGAAAGTAGGATGCATGTGTACTTTAGTACTTAAAAAAATAAGACTTACCTGCACTTCCATGGTAGAATGACCATACATCTTGTCAAGAATTGTCACACAAACATCATAGAGGCCATGTTTACGGGATATATGGGCAAGCTTATTCACATTCCACGCTTTATCCCGGTAACCAAGATGATGGAGCTGTGGATTTGTTGATGAAAAGTCCTTGAATGCATCAATAACAGAATTGTACATCTCATTTCTCCACTGAAGTAGATCACACCAAACACTCATATTATCCCATTCATTAGGAGTTCTAAGCCTCCATGTCTCAAAAATATCTTTGAGTTCTACATACCCAGTATGACCACCAGAACCTGAAGTTCCAGAGGCTTGCTTATTTGCATTGGCAATGTCGAGAAGAATTCTTGATGATTCTTGCACTTCAACAAGCTGCTGAAATTGCTGCAGGAGAGGTGTGCGAGACTGAACAGACATCTCAGGCAATTGCCACCACTGTTCTAGTGCCAGTTCAACACCTTTGGATACAATGCCTTCAGCATCTGCAACGCCCCCTGCATTTCTATCATGAAGACAAAAGCATGCTTGCACAATACGTACTTTTGGTGCCTCTTCCAGCTGAGCCTTTGGAATTACATTATCCTTCAGATAGACCCAATCTGGAACCTTCCAAAGGCAATCAAAAAGAATTTCATAGTTCTCCACACCCTTCCCGAAATCTGCCAATGCATCCCACTGATTCAGTTGGCTAGCACAATAAAGCCACTGCTCTTCCCAAAGACACATTTCAGCCTTAGGAACTGTATTGTTGTATGTACCCTGTGTAGCCTTGATCATTGCCTGATAAAAGAGATTCTGAGCATGCTGCCAATAACCATGCTGGACAAGAGATAGGCCAGCTCTTGTTTCTGCCGTAATTGACCTTCTCTTCCACAAACCACACCTTATATCTTCTTCGTTAAGCAACCGATAAAGCTCGGCAAGTGATTCAGCACATTTTGGATCATTCATAAACAACATGACATGACTCTCAAGCAAAGCTAGAGAGATGTGCCAGGCATTGTAAGTCTTCCCAATATATTTGATTACCTCACTTGGCAGTCGAGGCTGGGGGTGACACAAATGAATGCCTTCCAAAAGTGCTTGCACAACATTAGGTCTGCTTGCTTGTTGTTTCTTGTGGTAGTCCTTAGATAGAAGAGAAATAATGGGTTTAGCCAAAGATACTTGCTCTTCTTTGTGAAGAGTGACCCAAACTATCGGGAAAACCAATACCCATAAATGGTATGCAACATTAGCATCTGCATATGCTAATTCCCTTAAAGGAATCACAAGATCACCTACCTAGAGAAGAAGAATAAAGCTATAACTAACATCCAAATAAAATATTACCACGCACATCACATTGTGAATGTATCTGAAACAAAAACATTTAAATATGGGAAATACATAAAAGCTGAAAAGAGCTACGGATCTACCTGAAGTTTACTCGTCTCATTCAAAAATTGAGCATGTTTAGCTAGAAGAGATTCAAATGTAAGAGGAAAACTATTAAGGCCTTCGGGAGCATCAGGCACATGTGGCAGAACACCTGAACGATCCAGAAGTGGTCCTGATACCATAAGTGGTGGTGCTCGTGCAGAATTGGGGGCAAGATTAATGGGTTCTTTCTCCACCAGGACGGCCAACAGAAGGTCAAGACCCTGCTTCAACCAGAAAACATCACTCACAGCTTCCCAATCCTGAAATTGGATGATAAACTGAAGCCTGGTGAATAGTGATTTCCCAAGAGAATCATGGTAGAGTAAGAAGAACCGCTGTCTGATTTCTGGATCCTTTGCTCTTAGACCGAGCATATATTGCCTCTCCACCTTCTGGAATACCTCTTGACGGAGTACCAATGGATACCTAGTAACCATAAAGTAGAAGCTCAAAATAAAAGGCTAAACAGAAAAAAAAATAGGAAAATAATAATGGAAAGCATTGAAGTTGTAGCTGTACTTGCTTGAATCTGCGCATAAACCATATAGAAGCTCAAGATAGTTTATGTCCCATTCCTCCAATTCAGTTTGTGAGAATTCCTTCCTATCAACTAGTGACAACTTTTGTAGGTAGGACACAATATCCTTCGGACCAAGAGAAATGCTTGAAGTTCCAGGTGAGGCATGCTTAAAATCATCTTCAATCCACAATTTTATTGCATCAAGTATGCACAACAACACGCTTGAATCTGTCCCTTTTTCAGAGAGTAATACATGAAGTGTTTGAGTTATCAATCTTTTAGATTCAGAAAATTGCATGACTCTTTCACTGATGAGCTTTAGAATGCATTTCATATTTGAAATAACAGATCCAGAATCACTCACACTTCGCATGCTAGAAGATGAATCCAACTCACATTTCTGTACATGTCAAAAACATATTTTGTAATACAAATAAGATGATAGAAAAATGGGAAGAAGGTTCATAACCTCAGAAAGAAAACAAACGTTTTCCACTTAACCAGCAGTGTAGCCTGACACAGAACTGCAGGTACTTAATTTATACTTTGTTAGGATATCACAGATAACATTTTAGTAAAAACAGGAATGTGTGAGGAAAGTAAGAAATAATGAACAAGATAATGAGTTCTCAAGACATCCTATTTTCCTTATGCAGTTAAAATCTTTCAAAAACTTCAAGACTTCCTGAAGCAGGACAACCATGAAGAAACATAAAAGAAAATTAAAGCTGGAAAAATGATCATAAACTTAGCATTTGAACAAAGAGATTGCATAGTAGAACATTTTCAGGCCTCGCATCGAAAGGAAAAAAAATGATAAATAGATGTTGATGGTCCTAAATCCTATGAAGCACCGCCTCTTCCCAGAGGGCAGCTGATGTAGACTAAATTGAGCAATGTTTTGAAGTAAATGAGGAAACTCAACTATCACTTTTAACAACAAAAAATTCCCGCGAGAGAGAGGAAACCTCGATAGACGATCTAAAATTTAAACTATTTAATACACCATGAGAGAGTAAATAAGGATTTAATATGCCACGAAAGAACCACAATTAACTAGCTGTAAAACAAACAAGTAGATGTGAGAAATGAAGACAATTGAAGATGGATGATTTGCAAGCAATTAAGATTTGATCACTTGAAATAATTGCATGAATCTAAGCTAATTGAGGGTGAGCCAAGCTTGTTACCTGCAGTGATTCCCTGAACAGAGGGGAGTGGTCGTGTGATGTTTTTTTGGAAATAAGAGGCAGATAATAGAGGGGTCGAGGATAGGTGGGCTCTGGTGACTACAGTGGGGAGGAGATGGCTTGAGTAGGATTGTGAGATGCTGGAAGTTTGGATCAACAACAAAATAAAAAATAACAAAAAAACAGCATAAAGGTCTGGGCAAGGTCAAATGTAGGGCATGAAGTGAGAGAGGAGTCGAACAGGTTGGAGTCGCGTGAGTTCAACGGTATAGGCAAGGTCGAATGTGGGGCTTGGAGTGAGAGAGGAGTCGAACAGGCTGGAGTCACGTGAGTTCAGCGGTATAGCACGTCAGAAACGCCAGAGCACAAAGTAGGATCGGAAAGTAGTTGCCAAAGATCGACCGACCATTATGGATGTGTGGCAGAGACAGAAGAAATTTAATTTTCGTGGGATGGGGATGAATCTCTGTGATGGAATAAGGCAGAGGATGGGTCGCCAGAGTCTGGCAAGGAATCAGGTGGAGGCGGTGAGAGGTGGAAGCAGTTGAAGTTGAGAGATATGAGATATTAGTATTTAATATATAAGATATTTGTATTAACTACGTAATATTTGTATCCTAAATAGAGCGAACCCTATTTAGGAATTATTGGTGCACACGGATCGATGACGTGTCACCAAGTCGTATTCCGATCTAATAGTATAAATACCCCCTATGTGGAAGAATAAGATCATCGAAGTTACTATTTCTCCTCCTTATTTCTACTTGGTATCAGAGGGAGGTTCCCTAAAATCCCGTTCGTTCCCGACTCCGCCGTCTCGCTCGTTCCCAACTCCGCCGCTCCCGCATCCCGCTCATCCGTCGCCCTCTTCTCCGGCAAATCTCGCACAGCCGTCGCCCCTCCCGTCAAGGATGGCGGGTGGCTCTGCCGCTGGCTGCTGAAAGGGGTGTCGCCGCCGCCCCTCTGAGACGCAGTTGGTCGATTCGAGCTTCCATGATCACTACGACGGACAATAGTACCCGAATAGAGTCCATCTTGGCCATAGGAGCAAATGTCTCCGGGTAGTCCACACCCTGAGTCTGACCGTACCCCTGAGCAACTAGCCGTGCCTTGTACCGTTCGACCTTCCTAATGCCAATTTCTGCATGACGAAGGTGCCTATGCACAGATAGGTACCATTCCAGCGACCCTTCTGCACCGCTGGCCGCCGCCGGCTTCCAGTCCTGCTGATTCCAGTAGATCCGGGTCGCCCCTCTGTCGATCCAAGCGGTTCTTCGGCGCCGGGTTACTGTTCCAACATGGAGGACTCTTCCGTGACGTCACCGAATGTTATTCCGCCTCAAATGAGCGACACTCTGCGAGCTCATGGCCACTCCGGATCTCTGAAGATCACCACAGTCTCGTTGGACGACACAAACTATCTTGAATGGTCCCGGGCGGCGCAACATGTCATTCGTAGCCATCAGTCGTTTGGTTACATTGATGGTACCCGTACGGAACCCCAAAAAACGGATCCCTGCTGGAAGAAATGGGATTCCGAAAACTCCTTGGTTGTTTCGTGTCTCCTACACTCTATGTCTCTGAAGGTCTATCAGAGTAACATGTTGATGGACTCTGCCTTTAACATCTGGACCCGCGCCCGTGAGACATACTCACAAGTGGGCAGCTCGACTCAGGTGTATGAACTCACTCGTCGCATTTTGGAGCTGCGGAAAGGGTCTATGGCTGTCTCGTCTTTTTTCTCAGAGTTCGAGAGTCTATATCAGGAACTGGACTATTTCTCGCACGTCACCCCTGCGTGCACTGCAGATGCTGCTCAGCTACAGCAGCGGGAGGATCGATTTCGCCTTCATGTCTTCTTGATGGGGCTGAATATGGAGTTCGACATGATGCGGACTCATATCCTTCACCGCTTTCCTCTCCCATCTCTTCGTGAGGCCTTCAGCATGGTTCTTGGCGATGATGACCGCCGGAAGTCCCTTACTGCTAGTCTTCACCATGGTGCTAATCTTCCTCCTGAACGCTCTGCTTTGACTGGCGCTAGCCGAGGTCCGAATATTAGCCCCAACAACTCTAGTTCGTCCTATGATTATTGTGTCCGCAAAGGTCATACTAGAGAGGTCTGTTACAGACTTCACCCTCACCTTGCACCTCGTGGCCGTGGCTGTGGCCGAGGGCCAGATCGTGGTGGTCATCGACATGGAAATCTCAGACATCATGATGATGCTTACTCTACAGATGTTTATGACGAGACCTCTATTACTGCCCTCAGTCATCTTACTGCTCAGGAGTTGGATGCTTCCGCCGTCTACTGCACTCTCAGCCTGATCAACCACCTGGTGCATCTGCTTCCATTGCCTCTATTGCCATGCCAAGTGCTCCTACTACGACAACCTCCTCCTCTGAGTGGGTAATTGATTCTGGTGCCACCCATCACATGACCAGTTCCTCCTCAGGTTTCCTCTCTTACACTCCCTTGTCTGGTAAGGACAAGGTTATTTCTGCTAATGGTCTGTTGACCTCCATTGCTGGCAAAGGACAGATCTCATGTTCCTCTTCTATTTCTCTGTCATCTGTCCTTCATATTCCATCTTTTCCACGCAATTTGCTTTCAATTAGTGATATTACTCGCTCTCTCAATTGCTCGGTAATTTTTTTTCCTGATTCGTGCGTTTTTCAGGAACTGGGTACGAAGCGGAACATTGGCAGTGGTAGGAACCGCGGTGGTCTGTATTACTTGGACATGCCCTCATCTCAGGCCCTCTCCTGTTCTACTGTTACAGCTGAAGATGTTCGCCGCTGGCATCGCCGGCTTGGACACCCTTCTCCTATCTATCTTCTGAAACTTTTTCCTGTTTTTCCCCATTTTTGAAACACATTGTCTGTGATGAATGTGACAGATTTAAACATGTGCGACAAAGTACATCACATTTGTCATCTCCATGTAGTACTCCTTTTGATATCATTCACTCTGATGTTTGGGCACCATCCCCTGTTGTATCTATCTTTGGTTTTCGGTGGGTTGCCACCTTCATTGATTGCTTTTCTCGCACGACTTGGGTTTACTTGTTGCAGAAAAAAGTGAGGTCCTTGCCTGTTTTCAGCTTTTTCACAAAATGCTTCAGACTCAATTTAAGGTGGTCATCCGAGTCTTGCGTAGTGATAATGGAGGCGAATATGACGATCGAGGAGCATTTGGCTCATACCTTGTCGATCATGGTATTATCCACTAGACCACGTGTGTCCACACTTCTACCCAAAACGGTGTCGCCGAACGTAAAAACCGGCACCTATTGGATGTTGCCCGCTGCCTTCTAGGCATTATGCACCTTCCCAAGCCCTATTGGGTTGATGTAGTTCTTACTGTTGCTCACCTTATCAATCGACTTCCCTCACGTATCCTTGGCTATGCTACTCCTCTAGCACGGCTATCTACCATGACTACTGTCTATACTTCTCACCTTTCCCCTCGTGTCTTTGGCTGTGTTTGCTTCGTCCATATCCATCCGCCTCACCGAGACAAACTAGACCCATGGGCTCATCGGTGTGTGTTCCTCGGATACTCTTCCACTACTAAAGGGTATCAGTGTTATCATCCTCCCTCCAGTCGTCTATACTGCACTATGGATGTTACTTTTCGGGAAGGCGAATCATATTTCATGACATCGACTCATACTGTTCGTCAGGGGGAGAGTCATGTGGATCTTCCCCTTCCTATCCCTGCGGTTCCACCTCCTCTACCACAACCACAACAACTCCTTCCACCACAACCTTCTCTGTCCCAGGAACAGGGGCCTCCTATCCCTCTACCTGAAGTTCCAATATCTCCGTTCCCCCACGTGTATCACCGAAGTTCTTCCCGTTTACAGGCTACCAAGGCTCCACCTCTACCAGCGCCCGCTTCCGCCGCAGATCCTGATGATGCCGACTTGCATATCCCACTTGCTCAGTTACGTAAGTCTGCATGTACTAATCATCATATTTCTAATCACATTGAGTACCACCATCTCTCTCCTGGCCACCAGGCTTTTGTTGCTTCTCTTTCGGCAATTTTTATTCCCAGGACATGGCAGGAAGCCTTGCACATTTTAGTTTGGGCTCAGGCTATGAAAGAGGAGATGACTTCCTTGGACAAAAATCACACTTAGGATGTTTCTCCTCTTCCCCATGGCAAGAGAGATATTGGTTCAAGATGGGTGTTTTCCGTCAAGCAAAATCAAGAAGGGAAGGTAGAACGGTACAAAGCACGGCTAGTTGCTTCGGGGTACGCTCAGACTCAAGGTGTGGACTACCAGGAGACATTTGCTCCTGTGGCCAAGATGGACTCTATTCGGGTACTATTGTCCGTCGCAGTGATCATGAGTTGGGAGGTCCTTCAATTGGATGTCAAGAACGCGTTCCTCCATGGTGACCTCGAGGAAGAGGTCTATATGACATTTCCTCCTGGGTTTAGTAAAGAGGATGCTAAAGGCATGGTCTGCCGGTTACTGAGATCCTTATATGGCTTGAAACAGTCCCCAAGAGCATGGTTCGGCATATTCCTCAAGACTATGCTTAAGTTTGGTTATAAGCAGGCACAAGCAGATCACACTACGTTCATTCGAAGACAAGATCAGAGTGTTGTGGTTCTTATTGTATATGCGGATGATATTGTCATCACCGATAATGATGCAGAAGAAATTGCAAATCTCAAGTCTCTCTTGGCTACGGAATTTGAGGTAAAAGGCTTGAGAAGGTTACGACTTACGATATTTTCTGGGGATAGAAGTGACAAGATCCAATCAAGGTATCTTCATATCTCAGCGAAAGTATGTCCTAGATCTGCTACAGGAGACAGGTATGCTTGGATGTGTTCCTGCGAACATCACAATGGAAGAAAATCATGGTATCTGTGAAGATGGTGACAGTGACCGTGCTGAAGTCACCCGCTATCAGAGATTAGTTGGAAAACTAATATATCTATCACACACTCGTCTGGACATTATATATGTCGTGGGCATTTTGAGCAGATACATGCATGCTCCTCGTGTTAGACACCAAGAGGCAGCTTATCGGGTGTTACGATACTTAAAGAAAGCTCCTGGTTGTGGACTCCTGTTCACCAAGAATGACCACTTGAGGATAGAAGTATTTACTGATGCTGATTGGGCAGGATGTCGTGATAATCGGAAGTCCACTACGGGTTATTGTTCCTTTGTTGGAGGAAACCTGGTGACATGACGTAGTAAAAAGCAGAATGTAGTGGCCAGATCGAGTGCCGAAGCAAAGTATTGTGCGATGTCACAAGGGATGTGTGAAGGTCTGTGGCTTCGTACTATTCTACATGACTTGGGGTTTACTAATACATCCCCCTTCTTCCTATTCTGCGACAATTAAGGAGGCTATCAGCATAGCCCACAACCCTGTTCAACATGACAGGACAAAGCATGTCGAGGTGGATCGACACTTTATCAAAGATCACTTGGATAAGAAAACAGTTGTCACTCCTTTCGTCCAATCAAAAGATCAACTAGCAGATGTATTCACTAAAAGCTTGGGAAGTGACATATTTACTGATGACATCAAAAAACTGGGCATGACCGACATCTTCCATCCGACTTGAGGGGGAGAGTTCAGAGATATGAGATATTAGTATTTAATATATAAGATATTTGTATTAACTACGTAATATTTGTATCATAAATAAAGCGAACCCTATTTAGAAATTATTGGTGCACACGGATCGATGACATGTCACCAAGACGTATTCCGATGTAATAGTATAAATACCCCCTATGTGGAAGAATAAGATCATCAAAGTTATTATTTCTCCTCCTTATTTCTAAGAGATGGATCATCTAGATAGGTCAAAAACAAATAGAATTTTCTGTCATCAGCTTTTTTTAGGCTGCTAGAGGCGTTGGATTGGATAGGTCATAAATAATGAGGATCTCTCCTTCAAGAGAAGCGTTTTTTTTGGAAAGCAACAAGACACATGGGCAATCAAAGAAGTATTTTAGATATTTGAACTTCATCTCCATGAATTAATACTGAATTAAATAAATAATAATCCAGAATTAATTAAGCTTTATCTTCAGTTTAATAATTTATGCAAGTATCATATGATAATCTGTAACTTAATCTGCTTGTGTGTCATCTCCTTTTGCGCTACTTAACCTATTTATTTAAGGTCTTGTTGATTAATCGAGCCAACAAGCTAGAACTAAAAATGCAATACAGCAAGCGATGATAAAGACGTAAAACATAACAAACATAAAATAAAATAACAGAGAATTGACAAAACGGAAATGCGGCACAGTAATAAATGCTTATATAGAAATGCACAATAAAAACCCCATTAGTCAACTGGATGCGTCGTAGGGTTACAAACAAACCCTTCTTCAAAGCACTCAAAACATTAATCTCTATCAGATAAAAAAGGTTCAGCCTTCCAATTCCCAAAATGACTCCAATTATATTAATTAATTGGGTGTTCTTTTATTTCAAAGAGTTTATCCCTTAGGCATGTGTGCGTGCGTGCGCACGCACACACACACACATGCATGCATGGGTGCGCAAGCATGGGTGTGCATGCACGCATGCACCAACCCCACTCGCACACATGCACTCACCCCACTCGCACGCACACACCCACCCTCACATGCACCCATCCACCCTAGCATGTATCCACACTCGCACGCACCCACCCTGGCATGCACCCATTCACCCTGGCATGCATCCACACTTGCACCCACCCACCCTGGCATGCACCCATTCACCCTGGCATGCATCCACACTTGCACACACCCACCCGCTAAATCGCCCACCACTACAAAATTCTAGAATCATCAATATGCCTTGACGAACCACTTGGGTAGACCAAGCTCCAAAGAAGACTACATTAAGTAGCCATTTTGAGCCATAGCTTCAAGCCTTCAACGATGATTTGCCGTGACTTCAACAACATCATTATTGTTCGACGCAATCCACCAAAGCATCAACCTACCGGACGACGTTTCTTCATCACTCCGTAGAGTTTCTATGCCTCTAGTGTTCAATTTAGGGAAATTTCAGTTCTAGCAATTCAAGGAAATTTCAGTCCTAGCAACTCAAGGAAATTTCAGTCTTCTGCATCACTTCAATTTAGAGAAAAAACTACTCGGAAGTGCAATTATAGAGTTTATGCCGAGTCTGTAATGATGAATAATATCATGACGTTGGGTCAACCATTGAAGATCAGTACAGGTTATGATGAATAGTGTGGAAACCACCCGTCACCACACATCTTCCCAAAACCCCGAGGTGATGGTAAGGGGGGACGGGGGTACATGAACACAAAGGATCGCCTGCTACGAGCGATGTGGGACTAACCCCAACCACAGGACCGCGGGGATATTCCGCCACGCAAGGGGGCCCACCGGGGTCAACACCCAGACCAGGAACGCGATGGGGAAGCCCAAACATGCGGTCCCACACACACGTGTCCTGCTGGCAAATATAGTCTCAACACACCCCCGCAGCAGGACAACCTCGCTCTGATACCATGTGGAAACCACCCGTCACCACACATCTTCCCAAAACCCCGAGGTGATGGTAAGGGGGGACGTGGGTACATGAACACAAAGGATCGCCTGCTACGAGCGATGTGGGACTAACCCCAACCACAGGACCGCGGGGATATTCCGCCACGCAAGGGGGCCCACCGGGGTCAACACCCAGACCAGGAACGCGATGGGGAAGCCCAAACATGCGGTCCCACACACACGTGTCCTGCTGGCAAATATAGTCTCAACAAATATGATAAAGGTTCAAATGAAGAAATTGAGTACATGCACCATAACGTGAAGATGATAAAGGTTAATGAAGACATTAAGTACACTGATCATGTGGAGGATCTTTTGCAAGTTTTTGAAGAATAAAACGACAAGTATTATTATGAATGTCAACTATGTAGATGAATTGTGTGAGATGTGAATGGTCTCGGGAATATTTTTGAATCATGTGTGCAGGAGAATACAAGAATGAGCCAGTGAAACTATGCAATGCTACAGAGACCGTGAAAGAACAAATCATAGATGACTTTGATAAAACCCAAAATCATAGATTGTCGCAGGGGATAGAGGAAGCTGCGGAAGGTGTCAGGGAGGCTTTACCGTAGTCCGACGGTGGAGGAATAAGGGCGGAAGAGAAACAGCAGACTGGCGTCGCACCAGGAGAAGTCTCGGAAACTCTCCAAGAGCCGCGACCGATGGTTCAGAAATGTTTAACTGAACAACCGATCCCCCACACAACCGACATCTCACCCTATTTAAAGCCTGAGCATCATAACTGTGGCCTGCACTATAAACATAATTACAAATCCAACATAAATGCTCGAATCGGACGGCTCAAAATGACTGGGCCGATCGAGCGCTAAATACAACTAAAAATAGAAAATATAAAATACGAAATCGACTCAGATCGACCGTTCGGACGCAACTACAGACTCAGATCGTCCAACTGGGTAGCGGATCACTGCCGCCTGCGGGAAAACAGCTGTGTCGGGCGTGACACGCCATCACTTAGCCATTTAGTGGCATGGGTGCTCCAAACTGCCATCCTTGCGTTCGAGGACAAACTCTGAAGCTCCTCCATCCCTCAAATCAATCCCGAGAGTGTTATTTTCGCCAGTGATTTCACTTTTGAAAATCTGAGTAAGAACATCTTAATTACCAAAAAATTATCAATAATGCCCTAGAAAATCAACCTTATCCATAAAATCGAACAAAGGAAAATGCTCTCGACATCAGGTGCCAATATTGGAGAAGGATGGACTGATTCTACATCAGGCAAATAGAGAGTGATGGTGGGAAAAATAAAATTGCCTAGGTCTACTGTAATTTTAAGAGTGAAAATAACGTCTTTAAAATGAAATTAGCAGTGGTTGTGTGGCAGAGCTACCGGGGGAAAACAACCTTGTGGCATGCTGGTAGCCCAAATAGGATGAAATGTTGGAACTAAGACGTTGGGTAATTAATTAGACAATAAAATTAAACTAATTTACTAATGTTAATATTTAAAAAGTAATTATAAGAGCCAACTCTGATTCAACTCTCATCAGGGACATCCACGAGCAGTGGTGGAACTCGGATTTTTTCCTAGTTCGGGAACTAATTAAAATCATAATTTTTTTATTAAAAATTTCAAGGGATATATGGGATATATGTAAATGGACATACCAAGTTTGATCAATTGACTTTCACGTCATCTTAAATCAATCCTACAAGGAACTAAAAATGAATTAATTAGTACATTTTTAGAGTGAATTACATTTATTTGTTTACTACTAGCTTATCCTTACATTGGAGTAAATATGAGATATGTGTATGCCTTAACATGGGTCCGTCCCTGCAAACATATATTATTTATCTGGATTTTTTGCCCCTCTGCAAGATGATTAAAATCACTGATCAAAAGAATTTGGATGACTCAGAAAGACAAATACTGATGAAAATACAGCCGACCTGCAAAGAACAATGACGATGAAAATCTTTTGTTTGCAAATACTGTTGTATTAGATGCAAAATGAAATACACAAAAAATAGAATTTGAAGAAAAAAATTAAATAAAGGAAGACTCCCATTTTCTCGAATAAAATCAGCAAAAAAAGCGCCGAAGTAAACGCGCTTGGCTGTCTCAAAAGAGGCAAAAACAGCTTTTTTAAAAACGCTAATGGTGGGGGCCTGGAGTCTGGATCTTGAAGCCGGAAGAGTGGATTGGAAAGGGAAGAAAAAGCTGCTTGGAGACTGAAAACAGAAGAATGGGGGCGAATATTACCTCCTCTGCTCACCGCCTAGCAGCTATGCATGACAGCTCCACCGCTCAAGGATGGCCAGACAGGAGAAAGGGGGGAAACCGCTGTAGGAGTCTTAGACGGGCAGCGCCAGAGAAAAATGGCGCAGGAGTAGGGCTCGGAATCACACGGAGGAGTATAGAAAATGTGGAACGAAAGAGCAAATCCTCCCTAGGTTTGTATTTGCGAAAAACATGCTCGGGCACGTTCCCGAGCGTGCGTTAAGGTGGGTCCGCCCATGTCCACGAGAGCATACTCATAGTAAGACATCCCAATTTTGGGATTTTCTACATTGCTGGGAAGGATTGGTGTAACTGTCATACCAAGATTGTAGATGTCGATCAACAAGTTATATCGATCGGCATGTCAATTTGGGCAATAAGCCGCAACGACAATTTTTAAAGAAAAATATCGGGTGTTATCTCATCCCAGATATTTCGAGCACAATATTATTATTATTATTTGAAAATAGTTTAACAATTTTTATTTATTATATTTTAAGGTTTAATATCTGCTCTATCGAGCTTTGACTTCTGCCTCTCATCCTCTTTGCAGTCGACAAAGATCTCCCAATTATCCTCTCGCTTCTGGCTTCTAGACTAGTGATCCTCTTCCTCTCTGATGTTTTTGATCTCATGTTTCTGTGGTTTTTTCTCCCGTTCTCCATCTCTACCTGCTTTTTTTCCTAACTATCATTCGACAAAATATGAGGGTTTTTATATTATTTCCACCAATACACTCTAGCTCCTCTGCAGATGGTTCGATGATTTATAAGCTTTTATATTTAAGATTTACCTAAGTGTGAGTTTATGCCCCAACTCTACTATCCTATTTCTCAGCTTTCTTACCTATCTTTCCTTCTGCCATCAGACTTCGGTTCCCCAGTTCCTCACAGCTGTAACCACTTATTGTTAATCACTATTACTTCAATTCTGCTCTATTACAAACTTATAGTACAACTGATTTATGGTTTTCTCTACTGCTCTATTTACTACTATTGTTGCTTCTGTTGCCGCATAAATTTAGGATTAATGATCTGTACTATAGTTCAATTCCACTTCTTTCTGAATCTCTAATGTTTCTGCTATTATAACTACTGCTCTGTTATTGTTAATGTTGCTCCATGCCATATTAGTTGCTCAATTTTAGCTTGGTTTTTGACCAACTGTTGCTGAGTTGCTCACTTGCTCCATTAGAATATTACTAATTTATTGTTGACATATTATTAGTGTTAATGTTCATCTATGCCTCTATTAGCAGCTATATTTCTAGGATAACATTTTTACTGTTGCCATATTATTACCATAGTTCTCTTCCTCCCTATCACATTCCAAATTTCTTACTAAATGTTTGTTGCCCTAGTTTCCCATGACTATAATTCAATGGTTCCATATTTGCCTGCCCCTTGTTAAATGATTACATTTGTTAGGGAAAACACAAAATCGATAATACATTTTTAATTTTATTTTATGGATGGATATATGTAATGGGTCCCAATTATCCATGCTTATTATGTTACGCAAATGTTATTACAAATTTCTAAGTATGTGATGTAGGGTAGGCTACAAGGGTGCACAAAACCAAGACTATTATGGGTGGGATGCAAATGCGACATGCTAACCCAAACCTAAATGCAACGACACCGTTGGTGACAACGACAGATTAATTTGAGCAAATTAAATTTTCAACCTACGCAAATAATTAATGAGCAGTAAAAGCAGTCAATAAACAAATAATTAATGGTTTTCCTTGGCTTAGAGGGCTAAGGCGAAGCGCGCGGAGAATTAGTCCCACCTGCAAATTATAAGTGCATCGAAAACGAATTTCCAAAAACACAATTCCAAACAAATGCAGTGTCCAATCCAATAAAAAATGTTGAATCAAATAATTCAATACAGAAGCAGGGACATCCCACCTTCGACGACTATGATTGGTCGGAGGTGGGGCCACTCAAATATAATGAAAGTAAATCAAAAATAATAACATAATATATGGATTTGACTCGCAACACGGATCCAGACACATCCACGGAGCCGGATCAGCGATCTGATCAAGCCCTCCTGCGTGAAAACACGAACGTGGGGCCCACCTTACGGCGAACCCTCCTGGTGCATGATCTGATGGATCCCCATCAACTCCCCCCCGACTGAAAAGCTTTTATCTCCGATGAATAGAGACGATCGTACTGAAGTCAAAGTACAGGGACGAGTCGATCGAGCTCTGTTGGTAGTATCCAAGCGTCATCTGCATCTGTGCGGCCCCGCCAATGTACCAAGTAGCAACATCATGGCCCGCATGTGGTAGGAATGACCTGGTGGGATCTGATCTATGTAATGCTATCATCGTTCATATCTCGAGGGGTGGATCCCAGTGCGATCGACAGTGCCGTCGGTGAAACCAAAAAATACGAATCCCCAGGTGGGTGGGTGTCAGCAATGGATATACTGTGGCGGTTGGGAGTCTCCAGTGCTCGGATTCACATACTCGCGAGGCTCGTAGTATGACGTCAGATCTTCAACACTAAATACCACACGGATTCCCATACTTGCAGGGATATCGAGACTGGAGGAATTCATCCAAATGCGACTTATAACTGAGTAGGGGCTCATTCTCCTGGCGCTTAGTTTTTTGGCAGACCATGAAGGGAGCCTCTCAGGGCGGATTCACACTATTACCTGTTCACCTTCTTGAAATATTTGTTCCTGCTTTCGTCTATCTGCATGGGTTTTATAATTTTCACTGTTCATTATTATTCGTTGGCCGACCGACTCATGCAACTCATGCAAATGATGTGCAAAAGACTCAACAGACTCACTAGAGCGTGACTCCAGGGGACTAGGGATAAGGTCTATAGGCTTCCTAGGGTCATATTTTGACACTACATGAAAGGACTCAACCCAGTAGACCTATTGGCTGAACTATTATATGCAAATTCCGCGACTGTAAGATCAAGGTCTCAACCACCTACGTGTTCACCCACTAAACACCTCAATAGGTTTCCTGAGCTATGGTTTACTACTTCAGTCTGCACATCCGACTGTGGATGATATGCCGAGGAGAACCTAAGGGTGGTGCCGGTCTTGTGTCACAGGGTCATCCAGAAGTAGCTCATAAACCTCACATTGTGGTTTGACACGATAGACTTGGGCAGACCATACAACATAAAAACGTCCCTCATAAAGATGGATGCTACGTATGAAGCATCCACTGTCTTGCGACATGCGATAAAGTGCGCCATCTTCAAGAATCGATCAACTACCACAAAGATAGAATCGTGTCTCCAAAGAGTGTGGGGGGAGTCCGAGCACGAAGTCCATCCTGATGTCCTCCCAAGGGTGGTGTGGGACATGTAAAGCCGTGTATAGACCCGTGTCCTGCTTGGTGCCCTTGGCCGTCTGGCAGATACGACGGTGGCGAACAATGCGAACCACGTCCTTTTTAAGGCTGGGCTAGTAGAGGTGGTCCTCAACAATGGCTATTGGCTTATCCCGCCCAAAGTGCCAGCGGCCCCGCCCGCGTGCAACTCCCAAATCAAGTAATCACGGTAGGACGTCTAGGGAATGCACAAGCGGTAGCCCCGGTACAGATACCCCTCAAAGATTCTATAGCCCTCAACAGGGTCTGGTGGGTCTCGGGACAAGGCAGTATAAATCTCGCCAAAGTTGGGGCATGTCAGATAATCTAGAATCACTCACTCAAGCCCATCTACACGAGCGATCATCGTCTGTAATAAGGAGACACGACGACTCAACGCATCAGCCGGCTTGTTCTCAACACCAGCTCGATGTTTGAGAGCGTAATGAAAATCCTGGAGGTACTCAACCCAATTGGCATGCCGGTGTCCCAACTTGCGTTGGGAATCTAGATATCGTAACGCTTGCCGCCTGGTGATTCGAATAGAGCACAAACTCCCGAGGAAGGAGATAGTGTCTCCAGTAGCGCAGAGACTGGACAATCACTTAAAATTCCCAATCGTAGTTCGAGTATTTCTGCTTAGCCTCGTTCAGCTTCTCACTAAAGTAAGGAACTTGATGTCCCTCTTGACTCAACACACCACCAATACCAACACCAGAAGTGTCAAACGTGACCTCAAACACACGGCAAAAATCTGGAAGTCTCAAGACAGGAGTCGTCATCAATATCCCCTTGATCTCTTCAAAAGCCCTCGTGGTTACGGGGGTCCATTGAAATTCTCGTTCTTAAGGCGGCTCGTGAATGGGGGTCATAATCGTACTGAACCCCTGGACAAATCTCCTATAGAAGGTGGCAAGACCGTGGAAGTTGGGAGCCCCGTAGATGTTCATTGGCACAGGCCAGTCGCGAATGAATTTTACCTTCTCAGGGTCAACAGATACTCCAGTAGATGATACGATGAATCCTAAAAAGTGAACAGACTCGGAAAGGAAGGATCATTTCTTCAAATTTACATACAATTTCTCTCGGCGGAGGGTGTCAAATAGAAGCCTGAGTCTGGCTATAGATCAGTATATCATCAAAATACACCACCAGAAACTTGTCCATGTAGGGTAGTAACACTTGCGTCATGACTCTCATAAACGTGCTAGGGGAGTTAGACAACCCAAATGACATGACTATCCACTTGTACTAACCGTCCTTGGTCTTAAAGGCCGTCTTCCACTCATCCCCTTCACGAACTCGTATCTGATGGTACCTACAACGGAGGTCGATCTTGTAAAAGATCTGGGCACCAGACATAGTATCCAGTAAGTCATCGAGTCGTAGGATAAGGAAACGATACTTGACCGTGATTTTATTAATGGCACAACTATCGATGCACATATGCCAACTACCGTCCTTTTTAGGGGTAAGAAGGGCGGGGGACGTACACAGACTCAAGCTCTCCCGAATAAATTGCTTCAGAAGAACCTCGTCAACCTGCCTCTTGAGCTCAGCGTGTTCATCAAGGTGCATACAATAGTGGGGCAGGTTCGAGAGAGAAGTCCATCGGGACTAAGTCAATAGCATGTTGAATGTCCCGTGGAGGGGGCAGTTCATCGGGGAGTTCATCAGGCATAATATCCGCAAACTCATCAAAAGGGGATGCACTGCTAGGGGTGGTCATTAGGGAGGCACTCAAAAACCATAGTGGCTGCCACAACATAAATTATATCGGACTCAATGCTATCTCACAAAAACCTGCCTCGCCTCAAGATATTTAGGGGCATCGAGGCGCTCGTGCTCACAGAATGCTCAATCTGAGCCTTGGATTTCTCCTTGGGTTGGGTAGGCGTCAACGTAATCTTCCACCCATTGTCATAAAAGACACACTTGTTCGAGCGGCCGAAACGTGTGACGTCACGATCAAATAGCCAGGGCGGCCAAGCAGCACATGGGCAGCGTCCATGAGAATGACATCACACCAGAACCGATCATCAAATGAAACGATGCTAATCGGGACAAGACAATGCTGGGTAACCTGAATCACAATCTTATCAACCCAGACGACATGATAAAGGGTGGGGGTGAGGCTCTGCCTTCACCTGCATACGGTCAAGACCATTTTGGGCCACAATATTCACACAACTCCCACCGTCGATAGCTAACTTGTATGGTCCACCTGCACTAGGAAAGTACGTGTAGAATATGGTAGTGCAACGTCAGTCCCTATCTACACGTTGGGTATGTAGGAGGCACCTAATCATCGCCATCTTTAAAGATTGCTCAACGTCACTCTTCCATCCCTCCTTGATAGTGGATGTGATTCCCTCAGTAACAACCTTACTTTCCTCTAAACTTTGCTCCTCGTCCTCAACTAGCAGAATTCGTGTGGGGCACTGCACCGTCATGTGTCCTTGGCCAGAACATCGATAACACAAAATATCCCCAGATCGCTAGTCATCAGTGGCGACGGTCTTGCCCTTCGTGTCTGGGGAAACACGTGAGGACGTAGCTGCAGAGGTCTGCGGCGGAGCGTGCTTCCAATAAGTCGAGGTATCAGTCCGAGAGGGGAATTTCCTCATGCTAGATGAACGGAGGTACTGCTCGTACTCTAGAGCGAGCTGAAAAATCTGATCAACAATCTCTAGACGGTGGGCAATCAGCTCTCTCTGAATCTCAAAACGTAGGCCAGCCTTGAAACGAGAGGCGGTGACAATGTGCTCCTCTGAGATGTCACTCCTAACGACGAGCTCGTCGAAGCGAGTCATATAGTCTGCGACAGTAAGTGTCCCCTGCCGTAAGTTCTGTAACTGATCAAGTAACTGTCTCGGTAGGATGCAGAGAGATATTTCTCTTTCAATCTCTCCATCTCATCCCATCAGGTGATAGGATAATAGCCATCTCGCTCCACAGCTCTCTCAATGCATCAAGGCAAATACGACAAGTGATGTCGTAGTGGTGGCCACCACTCTGTGGGTCAGGGTAATCATCATGAGCGTAATCATATCGAGCGGATGGGGTACCACGCTCTCTCTGACCCAGGGGATAATACTCATCATGGTGATGGTCAGTGGTGTTGCGCTAGTATGTTCAATATGAACTGAACGACGATCGTTTTGTCGCATTTTGATGTATTTTATGAAGTTGTCTGAAATATGTCATTTTGAGATATCTCATGACCCATAAATGACTTTTTGACAAAACTAACTCAGAATCGACCCTGGTCAGATGCATTGAACTCATATGACCCACATGAACGAAACGATGTTCTTTCATTCCATTCCGATGAGAATCATAGAAATTGACAAAAGCGGGCCGCATCGAGCTACACGCCGCCTCAAAAAAGACTTTTGGAGCATACAGATTCAGGATCGACCCCAGTTGGTGTCATTAGACTCGTAACGTTGATTCGGGTCCAAAGGAACCGTCCGCGCTCAATTCCGATGAATATCGGAGAATTTGACATGCTCATGCAATTTTAAGTAATGCATTTACCAAAAAAAGTGGAAATTAAACAAATGACTTCAGGATTGATTTCAGGTGGTTCCGTTAAACTTATAAAGTCTACACGAGTCCAACAAAATTGTTTGTGCTTGTTAGAGAAGCTCATTTGACAAATGCCCATTATGTTCTTTTTAGTGTTATTTCTCTCTTATCTTTAGTCACACATCATGTATAGGACCTTACTCTCTTTCTCCCTCTTATAAATATGTACTCATTCTTTGAATTTGATACAAGTGAACATATATACAAGGTACCTTTTTTCCTCTCTACATGGTATCAGAGGCAGGTTACGATCGCGGACTCCCGAACTCTATCCGCTTCTTTTGATCTCCTGCGGCCTGCTCGTCTACCCGCTGCGGCCTGCAGCCTGCTGCGACCTCAGTGTGTTCAGCGGCCTGCTTTTCTACATCCGCTTCCTCTTCTTCACCGATGTTCCACCCCCCTCCTCAGGCTTCTTATAGCCACTTCTCTCTCTGTACCGTGGGGCCCACCTCTCCCTATAGTTCTCATTCAGTCCGCTGTTTTTCTGCAGTCCGCTACCTCTCTGCAGTCCGCTGCGACCTCCTCCACTTCTCCCTGTAGGCTTTCTTCCCTTCCCTCCCCTCCTTGCGAGCTGCTTCCAGACCGCGCTCTCTTCTCGCTCGAGGCCTCTTGTGTTTCTCCCGCCGCGGGCTGTTAATATCCGTTGCGGGCTCCCTGCTCGCGGATTGTTCACAGTCGATGTGTTTTCCCTCTTGCGGACTGCTCCAGTCCGCCGCGGCCCTGTTCTCCCCACTGCTCTCGCTCAGCCCGCTGCGGGCTCCTCTTATCCTCTGCGGGCTCTTCTTGTCCGACGCGGTCTCTCTCCACTATTACTCGTCGCGATCTGCTTCTCCATCCCGCTGCGGGCTCCTCTTATCCTCTGCGGGCTCTTCTTGTCCGTCGTGGTCTCTCTCCACTATTACTCGCCGCTGACTGTTTCAACTCGCCGCGATCTGCTTCTCCATCCCGCCGCCTTCTCTTTCCGCTCGAGCCTTTTTACTCGCGGTTTCTTCTCCATGTCCGCTCGCATTCCTCTTGCGACCTCCTTTGTTCTGACCGCTGTTGTGCTCAGTCAGACCGTGCGGACAGTTGCCTTCCCACATTTAGGTCGCGGTCTTCTCCTTACCTCCCTGCCGTGCGTGGTTTCCTGACTCTTCTCACTGCAGACTTCTCTTTCTTGTCCGCTGCGGTCTCCTCGCGCAGGTTGCTCTTGTGCAGTGCGGACTCTCCGTCCTTTGGTCGCAGTCTCCTCCTTGCCTCTGGTGTCTTCATGGCCTCTTCTGCTGACTCTACCGGAACGACAATTTCTCCTGCAAACCACCCGGCCTCTCTTCCGGATGTACGTGATGAGCTCCGGATTACTACTATCTCTCTGACCGGTAAGAAGAATTTTGTGGAGTGGGCGCACTCTGTTCGCCGGGTCCTGCAATCGAAGGGGTTTCTTCATCACTTGACTCAGGTCGTTACCGGTACTCCCCCTGACGACTGGTTACGCAACGATGGTCGTGTGCAGACGTGGATCCTTAACTCTCTTGATGGCGAGTCTTATCGCCTGGCCATGTACCACGAGACGGGCAAGGGCATGTGGGACGAGCTCCATACCCTCTACTCCGGCAAGGATAGTGATGTAGGGTAGGCTATCTATTATGCAACCTAGGTTGACTCTAGTGAGTGGACACGTGGATGCTATGATGAGACGCACAAAAACCCGTTAGGCAATTATTTCAAACAATGATTCACAACCACACATAATTAAATTAGGCAACAATGATTCTTTTAGGGCAATTAAGCAAGGCTTTCCTCCAAGCGGAGGGCCAAATTAAGCGCGCTGCGAATAGTTCCTTCCTGCAATCAACACTTTCACGGGCAAAATTCCACAACAAAATATTTTATGCAAGCACAAACTATCTCAAACAATAATCAAAACTGAGAACTAGAAATCCATACAACAAACAACTCACAAACATAAGGGATGTCTGAGGCGGGAGAGATCCGGCGGTTTCGGGACTAGATCCGGGTTGGTGAATCGAAACGGTGGTTGTCCACGGTGGAAGATGGGTGCGGAGGGTTGGAAACGGGTAGATCCGGTAATATTATGACGGATCCGGGTTACGGAGGGGAAATATGTAAGTGGAGGGTAGATCGGTGAAGGGTAGCGCTAGATCAAAGTAGATCTAGGGTTTTCGGGGCGGTTGGAAGTGGATCCACGAAGGGGAGAAGAAATGAGGGGGCGGGTGAACAGTAACGGCGGGATGAACAGTACCAGCGGATGAACAGTGCGCATGAACAGTTCCGGCGGTGAACAGTAGTACGGGTGAACAGTAATTCCTGGGTTTCTGGACAGCGGTAGGGTTGGGATTTGGGGGCTATAGGGGTTGCGGATGAGGGTTTCGGAGGGGGAAAAAGAAGGTTATGGATGGGTAGTACCTTGGGGATGAAGTTCCACCGCTAGGAGTCAACACCTAGGGCTCCACGGCGTCGGCACCGTGGCGTGATCGCGGAGGTCCGGGAATCTCTTCTCCAAACAAATGCAGTGTCCAATCCAATAAAAAATGTTGAATCAAAAAATTCAATACAGAAGCAGGGACATCCCACCTTCGACGACTATGATTGGTCGGAGGTGGGGCCACTCAAATATAATAAAAGTAAATCAAAAATAATAACATAATATATGGATTTGACTCGCAACACGGATCCAGACACATCCACGGAGCCGGATCAGCGATCTGATCAAGCCCTCCTGCGTGAAAACACGAACGTGGGGCCCACCTTACGGCGAACCCTCCTGGTGCATGATCTGATGGATCCCCATCAACTCCCCCCCGACTGAAAAGCTTTTATCTCCGATGAATAGAGACGATCGTACTGAAGTCAAAGTACAGGGACGAGTCGATCGAGCTCTGTTGGTAGTATCCAAGCGTCATCTGCATCTGTGCGGCCCCGCCAATGTACCAAGTAGCAACATCATGGCCCGCCTGTGGTAGGAATGACCTGGTGGGATCTGATCTATGTAATGCTATCATCGTTCATATCTCGAGGGGTGGATCCCAGTGCGATCGACAGTGCCGTCGGTGAAACCAAAAAAGACGAATCCCCAGGTGGGTGGGTGTCAGCAATGGATATACTGTGGCGGTTGGGAGTCTCCAGTGCTCGGATTCACATACTCGCGAGGCTCGTAGTATGACGTCAGATCTTCAACATTAAATACCACACGGATTCCCATACTTGCAGGGATATCGAGACTGGAGGAATTCATCCAAATGCGACTTATAACTGAGTAGGGGCTCATTCTCCTGGCGCTTAGTTTTTTGGCAGACCATGAAGGGAGCCTCTCAGGGCGGATTCACACTATTACCTGTTCACCTTCTTGAAATATTTGTTCCTGCTTTCGTCTATCTGCATGGGTTTTATAATTTTCATTGTTCATTATTATTCGTTGGCCGACCGACTCATGCAACTCATGCAAATGATGTGCAAAAGACTCAACAGACTCACTAGAGCGTGACTCCAGGGGACTAGGGATAAGGTCTATAGGCTTCCTAGGGTCATATTTTGACACTACATGAAAGGACTCAACCCAGTAGACCTATTGGCTGAACTATTATATGCAAATTCCGCGACTGTAAGATCAAGGTCTCAACCACCTACGTGTTCACCCACTAAACACCTCAATAGGTTTCCTGAGCTATGGTTTACTACTTCAGTCTGCACATCCGACTGTGGATGATATGCCGAGGAGAACCTAAGGGTGGTGCCGGTCTTGTGTCACAGGGTCATCCAGAAGTAGCTCATAAACCTCACATTGTGGTTTGACACGATAGACTTGTGCAGACCATGCAACATAAAAACGTCCCTCATAAAGATGGATGCTACGTGTGAAGCATCCACTGTCTTGCGACATGCGATAAAGTGCGCCATCTTCAAGAATCGATCAACTACCACAAAGATAGAATCGTGTCTCCAAAGAGTGTGGGGGGAGTCCGAGCACGAAGTCCATCCTGATGTCCTCCCAAGGGTGGTGTGGGACATGTAAAGCCGTGTATAGACCCGTGTCCTGCTTGGTGCCCTTGGCCGTCTGGCAGATACGACGGTGGCGAACAATGCGAACCACGTCCTTTTTAAGGCTGGGCTAGTAGAGGTGGTCCTCAACAATGGCTATTGGCTTATCCCGCCCAAAGTGCCAGCGGCCCCGCCCGCGTGCAACTCCCAAATCAAGTAATCACGGTAGGACGTCTAGGGAATGCACAAGCGGTAGCCCCGGTACAGATACCCCTCAAAGATTCTATAGCCCTCAACAGGGTCTGGTGGGTCTCGGGACAAGGCAGTATAAATCTCGCCAAAGTTGGGGCATGTCAGATAATCTAGAATCACTCTCTCAAGCCCATCTACACGAGCGATCATCGTCTGTAATAAGGAGACACGACGACTCAACGCATCAGCCGGCTTGTTCTCAACACCAGCTCGATGTTTGAGAGCGTAATGAAAATCCTGGAGGTACTCAACCCAATTGGCATGCCGGTGTCCCAACTTGCGTTGGGAATCTAGATATCGTAACGCTTGCCGCCTGGTGATTCGAATAGAGCACAAACTCCCGAGGAAGGAGATAGTGTCTCCAGTAGCGCAGAGACTGGACAATCACTTAAAATTCCCAATCGTAGTTCGAGTATTTCTGCTTAGCCTCGTTCAGCTTCTCACTAAAGTAAGGAACTTGATGTCCCTCTTGACTCAACACACCACCAATACCAACACCAGAAGTGTCAAACGTGACCTCAAACACACGGCAAAAATCTGGAAGTCTCAAGACAGGAGTCGTCATCAATATCCCCTTGATCTCTTCAAAAGCCCTCGTGGTTACGGGGGTCCATTGAAATTCTCGTTCTTAAGGCGGCTCGTGAATGGGGGTCATAATCGTACTGAACCCCTGGACAAATCTCCTATAGAAGGTGGCAAGACCGTGGAAGTTGGGAGCCCCGTAGATGTTCATTGGCACAGGCCAGTCGCGAATGAATTTTACCTTCTCAGGGTCAACAGATACTCCAGTAGATGATACGATGAATCCTAAAAAGTGAACAGACTCGGAAAGGAAGGATCATTTCTTCAAATTTACATACAATTTCTCTCGGCGGAGGGTGCCAAATAGAAGCCTGAGTCTGGCTATAGATCAGTATATCATCAAAATACACCACCAGAAACTTGTCCATGTAGGGTAGTAACACTTGCGTCATGACTCTCATAAACGTGCTAGGGGAGTTAGACAGCCCAAATGACATGACTATCCACTTGTACAAACCGTCCTTGGTCTTAAAGGCCGTCTTCCACTCATCCCCTTCACGAACTCGTATCTGATGGTACCTACAACGGAGGTCGATCTTGTAAAAGATCTGGGCACCAGACATAGTATCCAGTAAGTCATCGAGTCGTAGGATAAGGAAACGATACTTGACCGTGATTTTATTAATGGCACAACTATCGATGCACATATGCCAACTACCGTCCTTTTTAGGGGTAAGAAGGGCGGGGGACGTACACAGACTCAAGCTCTCCCGAATAAATTGCTTCAGAAGAACCTCGTCAACCTGCCTCTTGAGCTCAGCGTGTTCATCAAGGTGCATACAATAGTGGGGCAGGTTCGAGAGAGAAGTCCATCGGGACTAAGTCAATAGCATGTTGAATGTCCCGTGGAGGGGGCAGTTCATCGGGGAGTTCATCAGGCATAATATCCGCAAACTCATCAAAAGGGGATGCACTGCTAGGGGTGGTCATTAGGGAGGCACTCAAAAACCATAGTGGCTGCCACAACATAAATTATATCGGACTCAATGCTATCTCACAAAAACCTGCCTCGCCTCAAGATATTTAGGGGCATCGAGGCGCTCGTGCTCACAGAATGCTCAATCTGAGCCTTGGATTTCTCCTTGGGTTGGGTAGGCGTCAACGTAATCTTCCACCCATTGTCATAAAAGACACACTTGTTCGAGCGGCCGAAACGTGTGACGTCACGATCAAATAGCCAGGGCGGCCAAGCAGCACATGGGCAGCGTCCATGAGAATGACATCACACCAGAACCGATCATCAAATGAAACGATGCTAATCGGGACAAGACAATGCTGGGTAACCTGAATCACAATCTTATCAACCCAGACGACATGATAAAGGGTGGGGGTGAGGCTCTGCCTTCACCTGCATACGGTCAAGACCATTTTGGGCCACAATATTCACACAACTCCCACCGTCGATAGCTAACTTGTATGGTCCACCTGCACTAGGAAAGTACGTGTAGAATATGGTAGTGCAACGTCAGTCCCTATCTACACGTTGGGTATGTAGGAGGCACCTAATCATCGCCATCTTTAAAGATTGCTCAACGTCACTCTTCCATCCCTCCTTGATAGTGGATGTGATTCCCTCAGTAACAACCTTACTTTCCTCTAAACTTTGCTCCTCGTCCTCAACTAGCAGAATTCGTGTGGGGCACTGCACCGCCATGTGTCCTTGCCAGAACATCGATAACACAAAATATCCCCAGATCGCTAGTCATCAGTGGCGACGGTCTTGCCCTTCGTGTCTGGGGAAACACGTGAGGACGTAGCTGCAGAGGTCTGCGGCGGAGCGTGCTTCCAATAAGTCGAGGTATCAGTCCGAGAGGGGAATTTCCTCATGCTAGATGAACGGAGGTACTGCTCGTACTCTAGAGCGAGCTGAAAAATCTGATCAACAATCTCTAGACGGTGGGCAATCAGCTCTCTCTGAATCTCAAAACGTAGGCCAGCCTTGAAACGAGAGGCGGTGACAATGTGCTCCTCTGAGATGTCACTCCTAACGACGAGCTCGTCGAAGCGAGTCATATAGTCTGCGACAGTAAGTGTCCCCTGCCGTAAGTTCTGTAACTGATCAAGTAACTGTCTCGGTAGGATGCAGAGAGATATTTCTCTTTCAATCTCTCCATCTCATCCCATCAGGTGATAGGATAATAGCCATCTCGCTCCACAGCTCTCTCAATGCATCAAGGCAAATACGACAAGTGATGTCGTAGTGGTGGCCACCACTCTGTGGGTCAGGGTAATCATCATGAGCGTAATCATATCGAGCGGATGGGGTACCACGCTCTCTCTGACCCAGGGGATAATACTCATCATGGTGATGGTCAGTGGTGTTGCGCTAGTATGTTCAATATGAACTGAACGACGATCGTTTTGTCGCATTTTGATGTATTTTATGAAGTTGTCTGAAATATGTCATTTTGAGATATCTCATGACCCATAAATGACTTTTTGACAAAACTAACTCAGAATCGACCCTGGTCAGATGCATTGAACTCATATGACCCACATGAACGAAACGATGTTCTTTCATTCCATTCCGATGAGAATCATAGAAATTGACAAAAGCGGGCCGCATCGAGCTACACGCCGCCTCAAAAAAGACTTTTGTAACATACAGATTCAGGATCGACCCCAGTTGGTGTCATTAGACTCGTAACGTTGATTCGGGTCCAAAGGAACCGTCCGCGCTCAATTCCGATGAATATCGGAGAATTTGACATGCTCATGCAATTTTAAGTAATGCATTTACCAAAAAAAGTGGAAATTAAACAAATGACTTCAGGATTGATTTCAGGTGGTTCCGTTAAACTTATAAAGTCTACACGAGTCCAACAAAATTGTTTGTGCTTGTTAGAGAAGCTCATTTGACAAATGCCCATTATGTTCTTTTTAGTGTTATTTCTCTCTTATCTTTAGTCCCACATCATGTATAGGACCTTACTCTCTCCCTCTTATAAATATGTACTCATTCTTTGAATTTGATACAAGTGAACATATATACAAGGTACCTTTTTTCCTCTCTACATGGAATCAGAGGCAGGTTACGATCGCGGACTCCCGAACTCTATCCGCTTCTTTTGATCTCCTGCGGCCTGCTCGTCTACCCGCTGCGGCCTGCAGCCTGCTGCGACCTCAGTGTGTTCAGCGGCCTGCTTTTCTACATCCGCTTCCTCTTCTTCACCGATGTTCCACCCCCCCTCCTCAGGCTTCTTATAGCCACTTCTCTCTCTGTACCGTGGGGCCCACCTCTCCCTATAGTTCTCATTCAGTCCGCTGTTTTTCTGCAGTCCGCTACCTCTCTGCAGTCTGCTGCGACCTCCTCCACTTCTCCCTGTAGGCTTTCTTCCCTTCCCTCCCCTCCTTGCGAGCTGCTTCCAGACCGCGCTCTCTTCTCGCTCGAGGCCTCTTGTGTTTCTCCCGCCGCGGGCTGTTAATATCCGTTGCGGGCTCCCTGCTCGCGGATTGTTCACAGTCGATGTGTTTTCCCTCTTGCGGACTGCTCCAGTCCGCCGCGGCCCTGTTCTCCCCACTGCTCTCGCTCAGCCCGCTGCGGGCTCCTCTTATCCTCTGCGGGCTCTTCTTGTCCGACGCGGTCTCTCTCCACTATTACTCGTCGCGATCTGCTTCTCCATCCCGCTGCGGGCTCCTCTTATCCTCTGCGGGCTCTTCTTGTCCGTCGCGGTCTCTCTCCACTATTACTCGCCGCTGACTGTTTCAACTCGCCGCGATCTGCTTCTCCATCCCGCCGCCTTCTCTTTCCGCTCGAGCCTTTTTACTTGCGGTTTCTTCTCCATGTCCGCTCGCATTCCTCTTGCGACCTCCTTTGTTCTGACCGCTGTTGTGCTCAGCCAGACCGTGCGGACAGTTGCCTTCCCACATTTAGGTCGCGGTCTTCTCCTTACCTCCCTGCCGTGCGTGGTTTCCGACTCTTCTCACTGCAGACTTCTCTTTCTTGTCCGCTGCGGTCTCCTCGCGCGGGTTGCTCTTGTGCAGTGCGGACTCTCCGTCCTTTGGTCGCAGTCTCCTCCTTGCCTCTGGTGTCTTCATGGCCTCTTCTGCTGACTCTACCGGAACGACGATTTCTCCTGCAAACCACCCGGCCTCTCTTCCGGATGTACGTGATGAGCTCCGGATTACTACTATCTCTCTGACCGGTAAGAAGAATTTTGTGGAGTGGGCGCACTCTGTTCGCCGGGTCCTGCAATCGAAGGGGTTTCTTCATCACTTGACTCAGGTCGTTACCGGTACTCCCCCTGACGACTGGTTACGCAACGATGGTCGTGTGCAGACGTGGATCCTTAACTCTCTTGATGGCGAGTCTTATCGCCTGGCCATGTACCACGAGATGGGCAAGGGCATGTGGGACGAGCTCCATACCCTCTACTCCGGCAAGGATAGTCTTCATCATTTGTATCACATTATCACTGCGCTTCAGGCCTTTGATAGTGGTAGAGCGACCGATCTGACCTCCTTAGTTGCTCAGGCTCGGTCTCTGGTCGAAGCTTGGATCCAACATCAGCCTCCTACTGTTGATCTTGCTGCACAACGTGCCCAGAAGGAAGCTGTTGGTATTGCCATGATGATGGCTCGGGTCCCGCATCACCTTCACAGTGTGCGGGCTCAGATCCTCTCCTCTACGGTTACCCCGTCCTTCTCGGATGTGTGCTCGATGCTTCTCAAGGTCTCCCTGCCTCCGGATTTTTCTGGACCTCCTTCTCCGGCCCTTGTCCAGCAGGCCCCTGCACCTTTACTTCATCTCCCTTCTTCAGCTCGTGGGGGCTGTTCAGATTCTCGGGGACGTGGTCGGGGTGGCCGGGGTGGCCGGCCGCGGCCTAAGTGTTCTTTCTGCGGCAAAGACGGGCATCTGGAAGTCACGTGCTATCGCAAGCAGGTTGTCCTCCTTGTCTGCAGGCCTCTGTTGCTGCCACCGACTCCTCTCCAACTCGTACTAACCTCGACAAGGTTCGCCTTCAGCTCCAGCATCTTCATGGGCTGCTCAGCCGCCCGCCGGCCTCGGTTGCCTCCGCTGCCTCCATCTCCAATGAAGGTATCGCCTGCCAATCCACTGGACCGCGATGGATCATCGATTCTGGTGTCACTCATCACATCGCCTTAGTACTTGTCTTCTCCTCACCCGAAGTACATTACTGTGGCCAATGGGGCAGCTGTCCCTGTCTTTGGCTGTGTTGATATTCCTCTCGCCTCCTCCCTTCTCTTACGCTCGGCTCTTCATGTTTCGAGCTCTTCTTTCAATTTACTTTCTGTTGATCGCCTTACTACTGACTTAAATTGCTCCGTGACCTTTACTTTTTTTTCTTTTCTGATACATGATCAGTAGACGTGGACTATCATTGGTAGGGGGCGACTGCAGAACAGGCTCTACCTTCTTGATGACTCTCCTACTCTCCTCGCATCTGTCTCCTCTTCGGATTGGCATCGGCGTCTTGGTCATGCTCCTCTTCCCGTCCTCCAGCAGGCTCTCCTGGATATATCTCTTCCTGTTTTCAGTGTGAAACCTGTATTTTTGGCAAGCAGCCGCGTTCATCTTTTCCTTCTCATTGTACTCGGAGCTCTGCTCCTTTTGTTTTGGTACACTCCGATATATGGGGTCCGTAAAAGATTACTAGTATTTATGGCTACCGTTATTTTTTTACATTCATCGATGATTATTCTCGCATGACATGGTTGTATCTCCTTCGCGATCGTTCTGAGCTTCCCCGCGTATTTCGGGCCTTCATTCTTGAGACTCACACTCAATTCTCTGCGCTCATTCAAACTATTCGTACTGATAATGCGCGCGAGTACACTGGACATGACTCCGCGACCCTCTGCTCCGAGTTTGGGGTTATTCACCAAACGTCTTGTGCATATACCCCACAGCAGAATGTTGTCACCGAACGCAAGAATCGTCATCTCCTTGATGTGACTCGCTCTCTTATGCTTCAAATGCGGGTTCCCAAACCATACTGGAACTTTGCGCTCTCCATGACCTGTTTTCTTATTAACCGTCTACCGTCCTCCGTCCTCCAGAATGCTACTCCCTTCAGCCTCCTCTTTCCCTCCACTACGGCCTTCCCTCTTACTCCCCACATTTTTGGGTGTACATGCTACGTTCACTACCTCGGCCCATCAACAGACAAGTTGGATCCCCGTGCGGCCAAATATGTCTTTGTGGGTTACTAGCGCACTCAAAAGGATTATGTGTGTTATTCGCCCACTACCCGCAAGGTGACCGTTTCTGCGGATGTCACTTTCCGGGAAGATATTCTCTTCTTCTCTGCTCTGGATCTCGCTCCTCTTCCGGAGCCTGTGGTGCGCCCTGTCATCTCTGTTCCCCGGTCTCCACCATCTCCCCTTCCTGCCCAGCCTTTGATCATTCCCCAACCACCTGTCATCCGGGTCTATTCTCGTCGCTCTCCTCGTCCCGTTGCCCCACTGCAGTCGGCTTCGCCCTCTGACGCTCCGCGTCCTGCTGCTCCAGCTCCAGCCTCCACCGCTCATCCTATGGCGAATTATGTCTCTCTTCATCGCCTTTCACCGCCACTTCTTAACTTTATCACATAATTATCCTCTGTTTCTGTCTCAAACTCTGTGCAGGAGGCGTTTCAGCATCCAGGTTGGCGGGCTGCCATGGACAAGGAAATGACGGCCCTTTTGGCCAACCAGACCTAGGTCCTTGTCCCTTTACCTCCCGGTCAGCAACCTGTTGGGTGTAAATGAGTTTTCGTCGTCAAACATGCTCCTGATGGCACTGTTGACCGTCTGAAGGTTCGCCTGGTGGCCCGTGGCTTCACTCAACAGCAGGGTCTTGATTATGAGGAAACCTTCTCTCTGGATCTTCAGGAAACCTTCTCTCTGGATCTTCAGGAAACCGTCTACATGCGCCAACCGCCCAGGTTTGAGACCACGGGGGAGTCTCGTGTGTGTCTTCGGAAGAAATCCATTTATGGTTTCAAACAATCCCCTCGGGCGTGGTTTGACAAGTTCAGCAAGGTTGTTCGGTACATGGGCTTCACGCGGAGTTCCGCAGACTTCTCCCTATTCACTCGACACCGGGCAACAAAAACGGTCCTTCTGCTGGTTTATGTTGATGACATCCTGCTCACTGGGGATGATTCAAAGGGGATTCAAGCGGTCAAACAACATCTTAGCATTGTGTTTCAGACCAAAGACCTAGGGCATCTTCGCTACTTCCTCGGTATTGAGATCGCACGATGTTCGGATGGGCTTGTCCTCTCCCAACGAAAGTATTGTCTTGATCTCCTCAAAGACGTTGGCCAGTCTGGCTGCAAGCCAGCTACTACTCCGATGGAGGCAAATCACAAGCTATGTGCTCATACCTCTGATGATGATCTGCCTCTCCAGATCCCGGAATACTATCGACGCCTTGTGGGAAAGTTGATCTACCTAACGGTCACGAGGCCTGATATACCATTCGTTGTTGGGATTGTCAGTCGATTCATGCATGCTCTCCGGGTTTCTCATCTCCAGGCCGTTGAACGAATTCTCTGATACCTTAAGGCAGCTCCGGGTCAAGGGCTGGTTTACAAAATCTCCAACTCTATTCCAACATTGGTTGCCTATTCAGATACCGATTATGTTGGCTCACTGGACGATCGGCGGTCAACCAATGGGTTATGTACATATTTTGGCAGTCATCTCATTACATGGAAAAGTAAGAAACAAGTCGTGGTTGCTCGATCCTCCGCGGAAGCTGAATAGCGATTGATGACATCGGTTGTCTCTGAACTCACATGGCTTGAAAGCCTCCTTGCTGACCTGGGGGTAAAACTTCCTTCATCTGCTGTTCTATTTTGTGACAGTCAAGCGGCCATACACATAACAAAGAATCTGGTGTTTCACGAGCGCACGAAACATATCGAGGTTGACTGTCATTTTATTCGGGAGAAAGTTCAAATGAAGAAACTTGAATTAAAGCATGTTCTGGGCACTAATCAAATTGCTGACATTCTCACGAAGGCTTTATCAAGTACCATATTTTACCAGTATTTGTCCAAGCTGGGTGCATATGACTTGTACGCTCCAGCTTGCGGGGAAGTGTTAGAGAAGCCCATTTGACAAAGGCCCATTATGTTTTTTTAGTGTTATTTCTCTCTTATCTTTAGTCCCACATCATGTATACGACCTTCCTCTCTCTTTCTCCCTCTTATAAATATGTACTCATTCTTTGTATTTGATACAAGTGAACATATATACAAGGTTCCTTTTTTTCCTCTCTACAGTGCTCAACTTTAAGAAACATTTTTACACAAAAAGATGAAATCGAGCAAACGACCTCAGAATTGACCCCAATCAATTTCGTTAGACTTGTAATGAAAATATGAATCCAACTAAGTAGTCTGTATACGATTCTAACATCGTTAGAAGTGTTTTCGACGTTTAAGAAAATCAGACCGCAAACTCTTCAGGAAGCATAAAAGAACAAATGAAGTCAAAATTTACCTCAGATCATTTCAACAGATGTGTGTCAATGAGATGGTCGTAACGAGCCCATCCGAGACAAATTCTGAGTCATCTAGAGCAATCTACGCACATTTAAATGAAATAAATTAGGGCCTCCTAATTCCTAACATAATAATTATTAATATAAATATATTTATAACATTAGGGTTTAGGACATACCTTCTCCCAGCCGCCTAACACACGACTCCTTCCTGCAGTTCGACGGAATCAAGAGCTCCTCATTCCCTCTCCTCTCCGACAACTTCTCCGAGCAGCCCTTCACCTCCGGTGTCCCTTCTCCTCACGTCAAGGTCGAGAACTGCTAACTCTCTTCTTCAGCAAGTTGTAGCTCACGAAAGCAACTCCATTCTGGCGAGCTTCTCTTCCCTCTCTGACGGCAACTCCCTCAACCTGTCATCCCTCTCTCCATTTCCGGCGAGTAGCCTCTTCCAGCCCGAACCTTCTCCTCCCTAGCTCCAACCCAGCGAGCACCTCATCCAAAAGCTTCGACCGAGAGCTTCTCCTCCAAAACCGAGTAACCCTCTTCTTTCTCCGGCTTGAAGTTGTGGACACTCCAAGTTCACAAAGCTTTTGTGATCGCATTGTTGTTGGCTTTGCGGCGGTTTTCCTGGCACTAAAGCACCTATGTTGTTAAAGACGCTCCTAAGGCTCAAGGCTCACCAAGCTCAGAGGCTTGCGTATTTATGACATAAAAAGCGTGTTTGAGTGAGATTTTTGTTGTAATTTTTTGTTTCAAAAACAAAGAAAAAATAATATAAGAACCAAATAATTTTTGATTGATTTGATGTTTGTGAAAGATAATTGTGCGTTGGAAATTAGATATGAGGCAAGTGACCACATTAATTCTATTTTTAAAGAAATACAAACGATAGTAACGAATGATTAATTAGTACACTAAATAAAGAATTTAATCGAGAAAATAAAATGATGTTTGATGTTGATTAATTAAAATGGATGTGGTTGCGCCTTGCCTTCGTCAGGCACACGCCGGCACCTTGAGCCTTGTGTTTAGGATCCAAGACCTCTTTGTTTCTTAGTGCGCCTTGCAGCTTTAATAAATAAGTTAAGAACCGACCTGTCGTTCGATATCAACGAACTTCTGATGTTGCGAAGAGGATTGCATAAGAAAGAACTAAACTTATGTACGAGCAAGAAAGTGGATTGGTAGATTTCAGGCACATAGAAACTTCTCCAGTATTTCTTATTATTGATAGACAGGATGATCCTGTTACATATCTGCTGACCAATGGACATACCAAGCAATGGTTCATGAACTAATTGGTATTAAAGGTGATAAAGTTGATTGAGAAATATTGGTACAGGCACAGCTCCTCAAGATCAGCAGGTGGTGTTGTCATCAGAGCAGAGCAGGATTAATTTTTTTTAAAGCTATTATCTATGAAAATTTTGGAGATCTTGTGATGAATATCAAGAACATGGAGGATGATTTTCAACAGATTGCAAAGAGTAACTAGAATATTCAAACAATAGCTGATAAGGCCAAGACATGATGATCCTGTTACATATCTACTGACCAATGGACATACCAAGCAATGGTTCATGAACTTATTGGTATTAAAGATAATAAAGTTGATTGAGAAATATTGGTACGGGCACAGCTCCTCGAGATCAGCAGTATGTGTTGTTGTCATCAGAGCAGAGCAGGATGAATTTTTAAAATCTAATATCTATGAAAATTTTGGAGATGCTGTGATGAATATCAAGAAAATGGTGGATGATTTTCAACAAATTGCAAATAGTAACTAGAATATTCAAACAATAGCTGTTAAGGCCAAGAACGTGGCACAACCAACGAGATCCAGCAACGTTCGACGGGATCTGACCATGGATGGGAGCGACGCCCAAATGCCATTTCCGCGGCGATAGGGCACCATGCATGGGCACCCGGTGAGTTCATTCCCCCCACCCATTGAACCTTAGATCGTAGGTTCTTAATTATTAGAGGGTCTCCCGTACATGCCACATTTTTTCCGGCAACCCACAGGGACCCAAGCATACTCGTGCTCAAGGTGGCCGTGGATCACAAGGTGCGCCTTTATGAACCCTCTCCATAAGTCTCGAGGCGCTGCTAATATGCTCGTAAATAATAATGAATCACACAATTGAAATAATGCCAGATTGCGCGACGGTAAATAATATTGAAGGGCGCAATAAAAAAACAACGATCACGTGATGGTAAATAATATCAAATCGCATGGTGGAAAATACCATTAAATCGAGCAATCGAAATAACGTCGATCACGCAATTGAGAATAATATTGAAATGTTAAATCAAAATAATATCGTATCACGCGACATAATATAAATTCGAATAGTGCGAAAAAAATCAACAGTGGATGTGTTACGAAATCGATGGTGGATAGTGCGCCGAAAATCGACGGTGGATAGTGCGCCGAAAATCGACGGTGGATAGTGCGCCGAAAATCGACGGTGGACAGTGGTGGAGATCAACGATGAATCGTACGACGAAATTGATGGAGAATCGTGCGATGAAAATTAAACGACGAAGCTTGCTGCAGAGACTTACAATGAAGATGAAATCAAGTATATTGTTTGCATAGTTCGAACTTAGGATAGAATCGTCGAATCAAACTCCAGAAGCATCACCAATTACAATAATATTTAATCAACGACATGATGTCTTCCAAGGACATTGTCGATTCCGCCAACAAATGGAGAATGAGGTAGACAACACCAAACTCGTTTAGATTTGAAGACATTAACCTTTGAAGTGCTTAGGTAAGTCCGATGAAGAAAACAAATATAAAGAACTTTGATTTTGGATAATTAGGGGTTTAGACGATTATGATTAAATCAAGATATAGTATGAAATGTTGATTGTAATCTCGAGATTATGAATCCATAGGATGAATTTGACAAAAATAGAAGGAGGTATGATTTATGTGATTTCAATTGAGGTTGGATCGAGGAACTTGAGCAAATCTAATTAAGAGATATAAAAAGGGTACATGTCTAACGGATCTATTCCTATATCACCAAATCTGTTGTTAGTTTAGTTCAATACTTTTATGAGACTAAAACTGGATTGAAATAGTATGGGTTTTACAATACTTAGATATAGTTATTCATATAAAACGAATAACATGGTTATAGATTGACAGATGTAGGGATGATCAGTTCTCCTAAGAGGGTTGAGTCACTGGTCGAATGCCTCCCCTAGTTGGTAATAGATTATAGTGTACTCTGCCTTTATGAAATGATAATGCATGTATATGCATGTGGCGTGTCGACTGGCCCTACCGGCGGAACACACATGAGGATTGGGACCATGACTCATGGATCGTGTCATGGTCGAACGTCAGTGTGTGCCCTAGCCTAGATGTTGTTGTTTGTTTAGCAGTTAGCCACCTGGGTTCGACATGAGCTATACTTTGAGTCTTTTGGCTATACCGCCAGCATGCGCGAAGAATGAGTCCGAGCTTGGACAGACGTACGTAAGACCTATGAATGATTGTGCTTAAATACCCTACAAGTGGATAGGAAGTGTCACTGCCATAGTTTGGTCACGACAGTAGTGCATGTAGGACTTGTTACACCACAAATAAAAGATCTCAGTCGTTAGTTTGCACTCAAGTACAATCAAGTGTTTGCGTTTCACACCGTGCATGATGAATCTATGTCGACATAGTATGTGTGTGTGCATGCTTGATATGTGTATTTACATAGCATAACTCTGATGAGTTGTGTTGGTTATGGGTTGGGACACTCCTGTAATGAGGAGAGATTTGCTTAAGCTTCATTTGTTTTAGTGGTGGCGGGTCGATCCGTCGGGTGGAAAAGGAGAGTTCGAACCGGAGGGGGAGGTGGCTGCTCCAAACAGAGCTTTTTGGCGCGTTTCTCAAGGCGGGCGGATGGAAACGGAGCAAACGCCGCCGGAGGTTCATTTGTTTACCCTCCTTTCGGTGGCGTTTGCCCAAAACGGAGCTGTGAAACGCCCAAACAAATAGAGCCTTAGTCTTGCATTTGGTTATGATGAAAAAACATAGTTGCATGTGTATTTAATAGGGTAATTTAAATTGTGCATTAGTTTAGATTGTGTAAAACCATAATCATATAAATTAGTATCTACGTTTTTATATGATTGGCTATTTTATCCTTCACGCTTATTTATAACATTTAATGTGCTACGAGTGTAACTAAATTGTGGTCACCGCTATAATAGAAACAATAATGTGACTACTTACTTTTTATTTATATCGCACACTTATATACTCTTTTACTGCATTCATTTTATTGTTTATACTGTTTAAATATATATACACATGCACACAAATATTGCATTTTGCCGACACTTACTGTCGGAAAGTTTATCGCCTCTCTTGAGCTTATTAGGGGCTCAGGGGGAGAGGAGAAACCACTTAGCAAATATGTATAGTATTTGCTAATCCTCACTATTGTCTAACACCCCCAAGTGTTCTAGTAGCTAAAACGTGGACTTGACGTGGAATTGATGTGGACTTGACATGGAGATAGAAGACTTACAAAGGAATGTTAATACCCTTAGCAACATCATCAGTCATATAGTGAGCTCAGTAGGTTTATAAATTTACAGTATTTTGTATATTCCCAAATTTTTAATAGACTGTGTAATTGGATTGTGGGGTCATTGTGTCATTGTTGTGGTTGCTTTCTGTTTTCTCAAATTAGTCGTATGTTTTTGTGATCTACTACGTCAAAGTTAGTCTTCTGCTAGTACTTCTTTGCCACTGCTTAAACCGTACTTCGTTTGTGGTGTGATAGTGATTCACTTAACACCATCGTCGGTTCATAACGTTAGGAGAAGAAGTCGAGAGAGGATTGAGACGTTCATATCATAACACTTATGTTATTCTCTTCTTTGTTGTGGATTAGCGGTGGTGTGTTATAAGATTCCCTTGTCGTGCTTAATTTTTGAGGGGGGGGGGGGGGGTCTTACACTTAGTTGTTACCTACATTGATTATTTTTTTCCGCACTACCTGCGTGTAATTAATGAAAACTAAAAATGAAAAGTTTCCTCTATTTTAGCGTTTTCAAAAATGACGGCAACTCAATTCTTCAAACTCAATTGTTCATAGCAACAACGATCGTGAGTATATTAATTCACAGTTTGAACATTATCTTAGTGACCTTGGCATTATCCATCAAACGTGTTGTGTCTACTCCCCCACTCAAAATGGTGCGGGGAGGCGCAAAAATGTCATCTTGTGGATGTGACCAAATCTCTTGAGACAACTTTCAAAAAATTATTGGGGGATACTGTTCTCACAATAACTTACCTCATCAATTGTATGCTTACACATCCTCTCGGGTATAAAACACCTATCAGTATTCTATAGGTTCTGCCCACTAACCTTCACCCATGTAGTTTTGGGTGTGTACTTCGTTCATATACATCAAAGAACAAAATTTGACTCTCGTTCCCTAAAATGTGTCTTCATTGGGTATTCCCCAACTCAAAAGGGATAAAAATGAGTTGATTCTGTAACCAAAGAGGTATTTGTTACCATGAATGTCACCTAACATGAATCTAAAAGCTACTATAGGACCTCGGTTTAGGAGGAGCCCTCTCACATGCTGGAAGTGAGCACTTTATCGCTTTAGTAGGAGCCATCACCAACACCTTTACATGTTCCTCCTTCATGGCAGCTTCCTGCAATCACCTTCATGTTGCCTTCAATGGTCAGGAGAGATCTTGTGCTTACCCTTTGCACCCTTTGCAGGTTTACTCTTGGAGAAATAAGGGTATAAAAATGCAAGCTTCTCTAAAGACACTAGAGCTGACGACTGATCCGTTTTCAGAGTGTGTCACTATAAGAGAAGGTATATCCACCGAAAATCCTTTGTCTCAGTTTGTCTTATGATTCTCTAACCGCTTCACACAAAACCTTTATTTCCTCTTTATCCTCTTTATCTCGGCAAGAAGCTCTTAGTCACAGCAAGTGGCAAGAATCCATGCTTGAGGAAATGTGTTTTTTTTAAAAAAAACTGCACATGGGATCTGATGGATCTTCATCAACGTAAGATGGTTGTTAGGCGTAAGTTGGTGTTTTCTGTCAAGCAAAACACCCAAGGAATTGTTAAAAGATATAAAAGAAGGTAAGACTGGTTGCTAGAGGATACATTCAGACTACTGGGATTGATTATCAGGAGACTTTTGCTTTTGTTGCAAAAGTGAACTGCATAAGAGTTCTCCTATCATGTGACGCTTGAAAGGGATGGAACCTCCATCAATTAGATGTGAAGAACACATTCCTTCATAAGGATCTATAAGAGGAAGTATATGTCTCTACCTCCTGGGATTTCCTTTTAAGAACCTGAAGGGAAGGTTTGTAAGCTAAAAAAGGCTTTATATAGCCTCAAACAAACTCATAGAGTTTTGTTTGGGACATTTCATAAGGCTGTGGAGACCATTAGATATACTCAGAGTAATGCAGATCATACTCTGTTCATCAAACACGAAGAAGTAAATTGACTGCCCTTATAGTTTATATGGATGATATTGTTATAACAGTAGATGATCTAAAAGAAATTTAGACTCTAAAAGAAAGGACTAGAGAATTTGTGGTAAAGGACATAGAGAACCTCACCTATTTTCTGGGTATCGAAGTCGCCAGCTCCAGGCATGAGATTGTCATCACCCAGGGGATGTATATCCTCAATTTACTTGAGACAACAGGGATGAGTGGGTATAACCTATCACCCATATCGAAGCAGCCCAGAAACCAGGGATAGATGACAAAGAAATTGTAGAGGGCGTTACTACTTTTCAAAGGTCAGTTGGCAAAAAAATATGTGGTCAGATCTATTGCTGAAGTTGAATTCAGAGTCATGACCCACAACATCTGTGAAGGGCTATGGATTCAGACTATTATGAGAAACTTTGGCCTTGAGAAAAATGAGCCAATCAGACTATATTAGGATAACAAGGTGTCAATTTGCATTGCTTATAACCTGGTTCAACAAGATCACATCAAACACATTGAGGTTGATATACTCATATACATTTCATTAAAGAAAATATAGTGGGAGCAACTGCATGTGCTTTCAGAAGGATCATTACCAAGTTGGGCATGGTCAACACTACATGCCCAACTTGAGCAGGGTGTTAGCACTAATTACTTGTTTATTACAGGTATTTTATATTTCATGTATTGCTCTCCACTAAATGTATTTCTCTTCACTCCTATATATAGGTGTGAGACCCCTTGTAATTAAGGAAGTAGTTTCAAAACATTCCAACAAAGAGCAAAGACAAAATGAAAACAAAGTAGAACACAAGGATACATACTTGTTTGACATGGGATCCAAAGGAAGATCCTGATTCCCGTGCTAGGCGTTGAAGGACGCGAACCATTGGACCTATAAATGGATCAATAAGAGTCTTTTGGCCTTCCGTTAAGGTTTTAACAATGAAAACCGAAAAGGTAACCACTGAAGTAGCAGAGCCTGCTTCAAGTGATAACTGAGGAGCTAAAGAAGCGAGATTCTTTTGAATGAGATCAGCAACCCTTTGATATAAACCCTTCACATCCTGAGGTGTACTGGCTGCTTCAAGAGGGAAAGTGGAGAAAACCATCTTCAGCAATGAGCATAGCGACTTGCCAGCATCTAACATCTTGCTGAAACAGGGTTCAAGAATCTAAAATGGAACAACAAGAATATATAAGTTTGCAAGGGATCGTTAAACTAAATTGAAAAAGATGCCCAGAGTCACCTGAGATATATGATTAATATTATTTCTGATAAAGATGCGCGGCTGTTTTTCTAATACTTTGTTCATAACATCAAGACCCTGTGCAAGAGCTGTTGCAGGATCTTTAGTCGGAGAAGGCTGCATATTACCCAACAACTTCTCAAGATAATTGAACTTGACATTAGCATTAGGCCAAACCTCCAAGGCCTGTGTAAGTAACTCCAGAGCCTGCTTGTACATAGAGCTTGATTCCTTATCCTTGGGCTCTATCACGAGTGCAACCTGTTTTTGGACATAGTAGTAAGCACCATAAAACAAAGTACAAAAGAGCAAGAGACAAGCCTTAACCTCTAACAATAATCAAAGATACTTTATTTTATCGAAAAGACCACAACACCATCAATCAAAGCATCAACCAAATCATTCTCCAATTACACGAACACCCCATGGCATACGGAAGTAGATAGAAATTTTGCATTTTTTAGATCACAAAACGTAACAAACCTTCCAATAAAACATATACATAAGTGAATTTATTTTAATTGATTCCTTGTTAAATGTACACAATGGTGACTGGTGGAGAAAGGGTATTTTAGACAACTGCAATTTTCTCCACCATCATATGGACCGCATTATGAGCATTTAGGATGGTGTGGAAATGGTATTTTAGACCATCTGCAATTTTCAGAAAAAAAGCACTTAGTAGTCACTCTTTAATATTCAGAAAAGGAAGATTTACACTGCCATATGAACCATTGTACAAAATTTTTAGTTGAGATAGCATCATCATCATTATCAATCGTATCCCGACTTTGTGGTGTTGTTGTAACTTGTCAGAACGAAACCATCTCACCAAGGACAACGTTTGCAATACGAAGAAAGAATATAGATCAGATACTGTGAGAATTTAAAATAAAAAATGTGTTTATCCAAACAACTTTCCTTTTTTTAGAAACACCCCTCTTTATATAGAGTAGAGGAGTAAGAAGCTCCATTTGGAGATGTGGGACTATATAGGAAAATCTGAGCTTCATTTTTGGTGTGTTATAAATGGGATTTAACACTACCCCTTAAGTTGTAGCATATATATCGATTTATTCCCAGCTTAGAACAAATATATAAAAAAAGATAATGAGAGAAGCATGGTAAATATGTCGGTCAACTCTTTATCTGACGTTACAAAAGGAGTGCATATTCGTCTGTTGATAATTTCCTCTCTAACAAAATGTTAAAGAGAGAAGTTTGGTAAATGTCGGTCAACTCTTTATCTAATGTATAAACGGAGTGCATATTCGTATGTTGATAACTTCCTCTCTGACATATATGTTTTGTTCTTTCATGGTACACAAGATTTTTAGATACGTAGATGACAACTTTATCATCCAGAACATCGACAGAGGATAGTTGTAAGTTTTACAAAAATCTTTCAGAAGTGTCCTCAACCATTTCCGCTCACAAGCAGCTTAATTCAAACTTCTGCATTCAATTTCCGCACTTGACCTAGACACCACGACTTGTTTCATCCTTCACTAAGTAGAATTTGCTCCAACATAAGTGCAATATCCATAATTGGATTTTTGGTCTCCCACATAACATAAGCTTTCATCTGAATACATTGTAATACATAAATTATTATTTCTTTTAACCAGTAGTACTCTGTCAGATGACACTCTCTGGGAGCTTACATAAACTGATCGATCTTTCCAATAGTGAAAAGATGTCGGATTTTGTTACAGTGAGATAGATGAATTTAAAGACCAGACGCCTGCAATGAATTATATTTAAGAGGAGAAAATGTCTCATCCCAAAGTCTGACAGTGCTCATAAGGATTGGATTTCACGTAGGCAACATGCAAAGAAAGCTCGTTTCTTCAAGTAGATCACGGGCATAGTTATGTTGGAAAAGAATAACATTACTATTGCATCTCGTCATTTCGATCCCCAAGAAATATATAAGTAATTAAATCATTGGTAACAAAATGTTAAAGAAGTTGTTCCTTTGTTATTTCTATGTCATATAAGTGATCTCCGATGAGAAGAATGTCATTCACATATACAGTAAAAAAATTAGCCCACGGTCAATCTTTCGTATGAAGGAAGAGTGATACGCATTGATTTGGGAAAAACCAATGATAGAATCGACCTGACTGAACATGTCAAACCATTCTCGGGAATATTGCTTAAGACTATATATGGCCTTCTAAAGCTTATATACTTGAGATTCCTCCTAAGCAACATAATTAGGAGATTGGCCCATATAAACTACTTTACACATATCGCTATATAAAAATACATTTCTAAAATCTAACCGGAAAATCTATTGGTAGACAACAACAAAGATGAGTACCCGAATAACGCTAATACATGCAACCTAAGAAAATGTGTCAAGAAAATCAACATCACATGTTTGGGTGAATCCCATGTCACTCATCCGAGCTTTGTATCTATCGACAGTGTCATTAGGCCGAAACTTGATGACAAAAACTCATCGAAAACCAACAATATCACCTCCAGGTGGGTTAGAAATCAGAATCCAAGTACCATGTGATTTCAAGGCAGAGATCTCCAAGTCATAGCTGCTATGACCAGCAAGGTATAAAAAGGGCTTCATGGTATGTAGTAGCGATGGTAATGGTAGATATGATCAATATAAACATACTAACGGAAGGACCAAGATTTATAAGATACAATATTAGCAATAGGATGTTGTGTGTCCTCGACACCTCCTTCCTCAGAGCAATAGGAACATAATGATCCAAGTTTGCTGATGTGAAAGAACCATCCGAAGAGAGAATTAGCCTGAGAGCTAACATTGGGGGTACCCAGAGTGGAGGGAGGTATGGGAATGGGAGGATCAGGACATCAGTTATACTGCTATAGAAAATGTATGCTAGGAGAAGGTATAAGTCTAGGATGTGGTGCTTGAGGTGTGATTTTAGGTGGAGGAGCATGAATGGAGGGGAGAACACAAAGGTATGTGAAGGAGAGGTGAAAAGATAGGGAGGGTAATCTCAAGAGTTTGGGCACCGCCGTCCTTGGATATGTTGGGAGTACATTAGAAAAATGTGACAGCAGACACATTGTCATTTGGAGATTTGGTCAAGGCAGCGATACCCCTTGTGAGTAGCAAAATATTTTACGAAAATACACTTGTTAGCGCGGTCAAAGAGTTTGTCCTAACCAGATGCTGAAGTATGAAAGAAGTATAACCAACACATGCGGAGTGAGGGAAAACAAGGGTACCATCCGAATGAAGAATAAAAAATAGTATCTCACCCAGAGGAGTACAAGATGACATACGATGAATTAGAAAATAAGAAATGAGAATCACATGGCCCCAGTAGGATATGAGAACATTCATTTGACATAGAAGTGGTCGGGCAACATAGAGGAGATGACAACTTTTCCTTTCAACAACTCCATTTGACATATGAGTGTTCAGGCAACTTCAAGGAGAATCACTCAGCCACATGAATATTTAAGATTGTAGTACTTATCAGGCTTTATATCTAAGCTTTTGGAATAAATTCATGCACTTACTAGGTACATGGCAAGCATCAACCCCTCCCCTAGATCCCAATAGTGGGTGGTGATTCGGATATGTGGACGCGCATATTTTATGCATAAAAGGGGAGATCATTAAAACCAAATCCAATATTTGATTATCACACTAATGGTGTCCCTCAAATTTTTTATGAGCATCTGATTGGGGGAGGGACTAAGACCTTATTTGTTTGAGTGTCTGTTTTCCGTTGTGGATTTGAAAAATACAAACGCTATGATTTACCCATTTGAGTAACCTCCGTTTGGAACCCGGATTCCAGAAAACACCATTTTTGCCTAATTTCAACCACAGATAGGTAGCCACGTGTTATGGGCCTACTTGGTGGTAGCCGGAGGAATGGTCGGGGGTGGAGATAGCGGTGGAGGAGATACTACGGAGCCATGATCGTGGCTGCCTAAGCGAGGATTGCTCAAGGAGAGAGAGCTTTCATGATCTCTTTTAGGGGTAGGAAAATAGAACTCCATTCATTGATTCTTGATACATGACACTAAGGGAATATTTATAGGACCCCTGGGTGGCACCCACAATTACCTAAAGACGCATAAAATATTAAAATACATAAATACTAATATAGTAAGACTTCTAATACAAACACAATACAACATATAATATGATAAATGACGAAGGATCCGAAACCGATATGTAACACCACATTTACGAACGCGTCCATCTCCAAACGTCAACACCCTTCCAAACAGGCCATAATTCTAACCAAGCTAGATATCTTTGAGTAAATTCAAAGCATATTATCTAATTCAACTTTTTTAGTGACTCAAGTTTGATCTAAATAGTGGCAAAGAAAAGCTGTTGTAAAATCTTAAGCCAATTTCATTGCATATTTGTACATATAAGAGAAATTATGTAATGGATTGTTCACTAAAATTTGCTTTAGGAAAACTAGATAATAGAACCTATTGCATAAAATATATACAGATTACAAAAAACTTACCGATATTAAACAGCGCAACATAAAACTGAGTACATGATATACAGAACTTCCTTTGAAGCCCAAAATAGTGATAAAAACATAAAAAACCCATGTAATCCATTGTCAAATAAATAATAGAGCTTTCAGGAGAATATATATGTGTGCATGCGAGCGCGTACGTGTGTAAACACCACAAATTTTTTTATCCACAACAAAAACCATGCATAATGAATCCAATACTTTCTGAAACCTAATTGCTTAGGTAGGCAAACAAGAAAAATATGGTAAAACTACTATCAACATTACACACACACACACACATATATATATATATATATATATATTTACATTGCGGAGAAAAAGAATAATGGTAGATTCTCACTCTTATTAGAAAAGTGATAATCATTTCCTCCATTGCAGCATTAGGTTTATACTCTTCATCAGCTTGACCAGCAGATCCAGGTGTATCAATACATGGGATAGATGCGCCACCGGGGGACATTACACAAAGGGACTGAAGGCCTGGTTCAACCTTAACCCGCTTACTCAGGTCATCAGAAAAAGCACAAGTGTCAATTGGACGCTTTGAATCACTAGTGATAGGGTTGGGAATAAAAGCATCAGTAGCCTGGACATGATCATCTGTTTCTAGCACAACTCTCATTTCTTTTTGTCTTTGCTTTTCCCAGGCAACAACTAAACCAGCAAGTTCAATGGCAAGGCGCCTATTTTCAACTGTAGTATTGGAAGGCAATCCCAATCGGCTGAGAGAGTTTACCATCTGAGGAACAAATTGTGCTCTGCAACTATAAAATAGGTCTGAGTGCCTTACAATGAGCTGAAAAATATGGATCATATTGGGAATTGAATGGCCCTCCTCCACAAGAATTTTCTTGGTATAACGTATCCATATTGGTACCCTACTATCACCAGGAGGAAGTCGTCGTGGGAGAGCCGGCATCAATATATCAAGAGCTTGTTTAACTAGCAACTTATTCTCAGGTTGGCAAGTCCTCAGTAGAGCAATAAAAACCTGCAAAAATAATTTTATTCATTAAAAATTAATATGCACAAAAACATTTAACAATATAAAAAATTAAGAAGCCATACCAAAATAAAGCTGATTATAAGTCTCACGGGAAGATAACATACAACTTTGGACAACTGGCACGCCCTTTCCAAATTGCCAAACCAAGGTTTTAAAACACCATCTAAATCAACCAATTGAATAAATTAAAACAAGGAACTTTCTGGTCATTCAGTACATCTTAAAATTGAGGGAACCAACTGCAACTGATTGTCAAACAAGAAAACCAAGAATAAACAGAGTTTTTTCATGACCAGCAATTTTTTATACATTTATCTCGGTTCTCAACACTAGCACCAAAACGATCAAACCTCTTTATCTACCTCTACAACCCTAGCAACCTTCCATCTTCATTTGTACTCAGTGCAGTGATTCTATGCATCACCATAAATGAAAGCATACTGTGTAATCCTCTCCTTCTACACATATCTCCCTTTCCTCTAAAAATATAATATCGAACTCCCACAAATGAAGAACCAAAAGGGTACACTGGATTAACTTTAGGGTTAGAAATATCAGGATCAAACTTAGTCCATGCCAAACCCAGGCAAAAAGCACAATGACAGATTAGGTGAATAGAGCATACAAGGCTACATAGACACAGCAAGAGGAGCTGCATCAAACCTAAAGTGAAATTCAAGTAGTCTAGAATTGAAATTTCACAAATCTCTCCCAATAATCCAACAAAACCTGGCAAAGAATTAGAGAGAACCCATCTCGACGGGTCTCCTTTAAATCTAGTATGCATTATCTAGCTTTACGGCATTCATCCAAGCAGGCATTATCGAGATTTAGAACATATCCGAGATGAAAGACTAAAGATAAGGGAGTTGTGTTATCAAGTAAGATTTATGCTATGCAGGTTAAAAGGATATCCCCTATTAATTATATCATTATCCAAGTGTTTTCTTCGAGCCATTTATCTCCCTCGGCCTGCCCATCTCCCTCCTTGTGCAACACTACTGCTTATCACTTTACATGAAAAGAAGAGGAAAGGGGAATTGTGGAGCATTCAGGGAGAAGTAGGCATCAAGCCAACATAAAGAATTCAAGAATAAATTTGACTAAGAACAAGGATGAAAGCCATCTTTAAGAGACATTTTCCCCCCAAAAAGGTAACATGTAGCTTTTCTTGAAATTAAGTTGTATTCTAATTCAAGGACGATAATCTTATGAAATAAAGACCTTCATTGCATGATCAAGTGAATATTTAACATGAATGCCGCAAATGTCCTATAAGATATGTGAACGTGTTATGAAGGAGATAGAGATCTAGAGGAAGAAGAGGTGGAGATCTAAAGAAGAAATAGAAATTAGGGTTTGGAGGGAGGAGAAGAATACCTTGTACTTGCATGATGAACCAAGAGAACCACCCCGAGGATATTTATACCCGGGGCCAAGAGCCCCTCCCCCCCCACACACACATGGGGCTGAACCGGGTGGTTCAGCCCCAACCCGTCGGCTTAGTGAGAGGGGGACTAAACCGGATGGTTCAGCCACGTTGTTGCTCGTCTCCTCCTTCCACTTGCGCGCATATTGACGCCCAAATAGTCGGACGTCATCCGGGGGCGTAACATTCCCTTCCCTATCAAGAACCAGCCTGTCCCCAAGATGGTAGTCTGGGTAGAGCTCCCGGAACTCCATCAAATCAACCCAAGTATTGTGAGCTGCTGTTAGATGCTTCCATTTGACAAGTATCTCAGGACGGTACTCTGCGCCACGGTGTTTCCACTTGATCATCAGGATGTCCTCGGGGAGAGGCCGTAGTTCGCCTGTGACCGTTGCCTCGGGTAGGAAAGGACTCGCCTGGACTGTGTTGTCAATCTTCCGCTTTAATAAGGACACATGAAATGTCGGGTGTATCCGCGATCCCTCCGACAATTCTGAGGTGTAAGTGACAGGACCCACGCGACGGAGGATACATAACGTACCATAATAACGCAGTGACAACTTCTGGTTTGTTCGGCGGGCCACTGACAACTGCATGTAGGAACGGAGCTTGAGAAACACTTCATCGCCAACTGCGAACTCCCGGTCCTTGTGATGTTTATCTGCTTGAGTCTTCATGCGATCTTGTGCTGTCCGGAGGTTCTCCCGCAAGGTGGCGAGGGTGCGGTCCCGATCACAGAGTGCCCGGTCAACTGCTGGCAACGCTGTACTGCCCGGTTCATAACTGCTCAACGTGGGCGGAGGGAGGTCGTACACGACCTCGAAAGGGGTCAATTTGTTGGCTGAATGGTAAGAGGTGTTGTAACAGTATTCGGCCCAATGCAGCCAACCTGTCCAAGTCCGCGGCTCTTCCATCACAAAACAGCGAAGGTTTGTCTCGAGACTCCGATTGAGAACTTCTGTTTGGACATCTGTCTGGGGATGATGGGTTGTGCTGAAACGTAAGCAGGTCCCCTGTAAGCGAAAGAGCTCCTTCCAAAAAGCCCCCACAAACGTCGGGTCGCGGTCGGAAATGATGGCACGCGGAATGCCATGAAGGCAGACGATTTCTCGAGCTAAGAGATCGGCGATTGACTCGCAGGTGTAGGGATGATTCAGGGCCAAGAAATGTACGTATTTAGACAACTTGTCCACCACTACCAGGATAACGGACTTGCCATGAGATTTAGGCAGGCCGTCGATGAAGTCCATGGATACGGTGTCCCAGATGTGGTGTGGGATCTCCAATGGTGTGAGTAGGCCGACGGGGGAAGTAGTCTTATATTTTTGTCGTTGACATATGTCACGTTGCTACACAAACTGTTGTATGTCACGTCGTAGCCCGTTCCAGAAAACATTTGATCCTGCCCGCAGGAGGGTGCGGAGGACGCTCGCGTGACCGCCGGACAGTGAAGAGTGGAACTCATGCATCATGACTGTCTTCCAAGCTGATTGGGCAGGGATGACCACCCTGCCCTGATAGTATAGCTTGTTGTTCTGGAGGTGATAGTCGGGTGCAGTGTCATGTCCCAATCGAAGAGCTTCCACGACGGTACGTAGCTCTGAATCCCACATGATCTCCTCCTGTATGTCGTCGAGGGAGTCGAGCAAGGGACCCGATATTTGAGCAACGGCGCCCTCCGGTAAGCGAGATAAGGCGTCGACAACCAGGTTCTCCTTGCTCTGCCTATAGAGAATCTCATAATCATAGCCCAATAATTTCGTGACCCATTTTTGTTGGAGAGGAGAGGAGACTCGTTGTTCCAAAAGATGCTTCAGACTCTGGTGGTCGGTAAGAATTTTGAAGTGTCTCCCCAACAGGTACGGCCTCCACAAGGCCACCACATGAATGATGACCAGCATTTCTTTCTCATATGTGGAGAGTCCCAACGTGCAGGGTGCCAAAGCTTTGTTGTAGAACTCTAGGGGCCGACCCTCCTGCATCAGTACGGCCCCAATGCTCACGCCCGACGCATTGGTCTCAAGCACAAACTCCTTGGTGAAATCCGTAAGAGCAAGAACCGACGTGGACGTCATGGCCCCCTTGAGGGATTGAAAGGCTGCTTCGGCCTTGTCCTGCCAAACGAAAGCGTCCTTAGTCAGGGGCCTGGCGATCTTGCCATAGTCCTTCACGAATCTTTTGTAGTAGTCGGTGAGGCCCAGAAAACCCCGCAGTGCTCGCATTGTCTGGGGCCGCGACCACGACAGCATGCTCTTGATCTTCTTGGGGTCCGCCTTGACCCCCTCCGTCGAGATCAAATGACCCAAGTACTCGACTTCCTCCTGTCCAAAGGAACACTTGGACTGCTTGACATAGAGTTGGTGTTGGCGGAGGATGGAAAAGACCTGCTCCGCATGAGTGAGGTGCTCTTCCCAACTAGTACTGTAGATGAGGATGTCATCAAAGAATATCAGCACGGAACGGCGGAGAAGAGGTCGAAATATCTCGTTCATGACTGCTTGAAAAGTGTAAGGGGCGTTGGTCAGCCCAAAGGGCATCACGAGGAACTCGTAATGCCCGTCATGTGTGCGGAATGCGGTCTTGTGAACGTCGTCCTCCTGCATGCGAATCTGGCGGCAACCCGACTTGAGGTCGAGTTTGGTAAAAAGAGAGGCTCCGTGCAGCTCATCCAGTAGTTCTTCGATCAACGGTATGAGAAACTTGTCCTTGATGGTCGAACTGTTCAGGCCACGATAGTCCACGCAAAAACGGCAGGATCCGTCCTTTTTGAATAGGATGACGGGAGAGGAGAAAGAACTAGTACTTGGGCAGATGAGTCCGGTGGAGAGCATTTCCCGGACGCTACGCTCGATCTCGGTCTTCTGTATGTAAGGATAGCGGTACGACCGAATATTAGTGGGTTCTGCTCCGTCCTTCAGCTGGATTTGATGATCTCGGAACCTCGGAGGTGAGAGGGTCTGAGGTGTCTGAAATATGTCTATATACTGAGTAAGTAGTGCACGCATCTGCTCGGGCACTGCCAGGGGTGCTCCGGAAGTCGCCGTAATCTCCATAATCATAGCCATCATACTGCCCTGCTCCCCCAGACGTTCCAGGCTGCGAGATGAGATCTCCTCCAGTGGAAACGTTTTGAGGCCGCCCAGACAATATTGCCCTCCTTGCTGGAGGAACTTCATAGTCATCTGGTCCCAATCGAAGGTCACCCTGCACAGCTGCTGTAGCCATTGTACCCCGAGCACCATGCCTGACTCTCTGATGAGTAGGAGGTAGACGTTCGTGCGTCCTGTGTACCCCTATATCCGTAACTCCACCCCCTTCATAACCCATTCGCACTGAAGTTTGCTCCCGTCGACCACCATAACATGAAAGACAGTTGCTCGATCAATCTCGTACCCCACCTTTTTCGCCACTTCCCTCCATCGCCTGTAAGGACACGCCGAACTCCGTCAAGTCCAAGTCTTCGTCCCACTCGGACTCGGCGAGGCACCCATCCCCTGTATCCTCATGACGCATAAATACTTGTATCTTCTGGCATTTGTGTCCCGGTGTGAACTTGTCATCGCAGTTGAAGCACAGACCCTTCTCTTTTCTGGCTTGCAGTTCGGCCCAGGAGAGTCGGGTCACTGTCGGTTTGCCCCCCCCCCCCCCCCGTTAAAGTTTCCTTTCTTACGCCGACTGGGGCAGCTGTCGGTCGTGTGGTGGTACGGGTGTGTTGCCTGTTGAAGCGCTCCTCCTGAATGCGAGCCAAGGTGATGGCATGATTTAAGTTGCGGGGCATGTGTGCTTGCACCTCATATCGCAGGTGCTCTTTGAGCCCCGAGACAAAACAGCTAAGCAACGTTCTTTCTTCACAGTGCACCTTGTTCGCTAATTTTTCAAATTTTGTGTGATACTCCATCACCGTCCCCTTCTGCTGCAACTTCTGGAGAAAAGCCTCAAAATCCTCGTACTCCAAGGGTCCAAACCGAGCTGTAAAGCCCTCCACAAATTCTGTCCACGGCACATAGTCCCGGCCTCGCAAAAACCACTGCGTCCACTGAAAGACGTCATCTTCCAGGTGAAACGACGCGAGTTGTACCCACTGGCCTTTGGGTACATCTTGATAACTAGAGAAAAGTTCTGCCTTCTGCATCCACTCCAACGCATGCCCCCAATGAATTGATGGAAGTTCATGCTGGTTAATTTTGGGGGAATGTATGCCTGCGGAGCGGCTTGTCCGAGCCACCCCGGCTCATGACCATCGCCCACCGGTCTCCTTTGCTCTCTCGGGTCGGGATAATCACATGGGTACCCGTGTTGATGCATTCCACCCGGCGGAGGAGGTAACCCACCCCACGGAACTCCGGTCCTGAAGCCCCCTTGTTGTCCAACACCTCGCGGGTGAGAGAGAAGCCCTCCCGTTCCCCCGGAGGAAATCCAGCCTGCCCTGGAGGTTGCCTGACCCCTTCCGTATCGTCCCCGCCACGCTACCAAGTGTCGCAGCCCGCAACAGGCTCTCCTGTCCCGATCAGGGACGATCCGGCGCCGATCTGGATCGGGCGAAACCGATCGCCGGTTGCGCCCATCCACGCGCGATGCGGACTGGCCCCGATCGCGGTTTCCCCTCCCGTCGGGCCTGATGGATGGGATCCCGTCGTCTCCGGTCCTGATTGTGGAGATCCACTGTTTTCCTCGCCCGTCGGTGCTTTCCCTTTCAAATTTTACGCTATCAATGCCTTGATTTCATCCATCCGAACGTTGAGTCGTTCTTCCAATTGTTGAGTTGAATTCCTCATCTTTTTCCCGATGGCGGCCACCGAGTCCGTCAATCCAACGAAGTTTTCTGCTAGTGTTTCCAATCGGTTGGTTTCCTCTTGCGTGCGAGTGTTGACCATGGTGGAAGAGAGAGCCTCTGATACCAAATGTTATGAAGGAGATAGAGATCTAGAGGAAGGAGTGGTAGAGATCTAAAGAAGAAATAGAAATTAGGGTTTGAAGTAGGGAGGAGAAGAATACCTTATACTTGCATGATGAACCAAGAGAACCACTCCGGGGATATTTATACATGGGGTCAAGAGGGGGCCGGCCGACATGGGGCTGAACCGGGTGGTTCAGCCCCAACCCGTCGTCTTAGTGAGTGGGGGCTGAACCGGATGGTTCAGGCCCATTGTTGCTTGTCTCCTCCTTCCTCCTGCGCGCATATTGACGCCCAAATAGCCGGACGCCATCTGGGGGCGTAACAGAATGTGTTCATTACATCGATAAGCGATGAAAAAGGGTCAACACAAAATGAGATTTAGAATGCAAGAATGAATTAAATAATGATCCTTAGACTAGTGGACCTACGTGGATGTCTCCATCAGTTGAGTATTCTGGCCACTAGGTACAATGGAGAATACCAAAATACTTTCATTCAACTATGCGACTCACGTGACATCTCATGTGAAATACAATGCGAGAAATTAAATACATATATTCAACTCTCCCCCGCAAGTTGGGAGTATATGTCAAACATTCTCAACTTGAAAGTATTGTCTGTAAAGTTGTCATGGCTTAGTTCTTTGGATAAGACGTCGACTAATTGATCTCGAGAATTCACAAAAGGTGTACAGATATTGTGCTTGTTAGGGTGATCTTTAATGAAATGTATGTCCACTTCAGCATGCTTCGTCAGATCATGTTAAACGAGATTGTGAGGGATATTGATGGCAGATTTGTCGTCGCAATAGAGTGTAACATGTTTGTTGACCAGAAGACCTACATCCTAGAAGTTTTTTGAGGTACCTTAACACCCGATATGCAACCTGATGATGGCGAGTTTGGGAGAGTGCATGAATCTACTTAGGACACCCACAACATAAGTAATATCAGGGCGAGTGTGAGATAAATATATGAGTCTTCCAACCAATCTCTGGTACCTTGAGGAGTCAAAAATTTAATTCAAAAGAAAAAAATCATACTCGTGACCACATCCTCCTCCTTGGCCTCTTGGTGTCCAAGGCCATAAGCTCTGGGTTAGACTAAACCTCGTCCTAGAGCTAGTTTTGGATTGGTTTTCATCACTCCTTTCCTTTGTCAGCTCTACTTGGAGTGCCAGCTTCAAACTTTGACAGTAAGGAATGTCACAAGAATGAGATTTAGGCTAAGATAGCCTGAAGGGGAGAAACTTCAGACTTAAAGTTAAATTACATGTACGCTCGCAGATCATGGGCGGGAATGAGCAAAGTGTCTTGGTTGATGACATTTGTAGCAGACTCCAGAAGCAGCCAAGCATTCTCTCGGGTGATAGCAGTCGCACTTGGGGCAGAGAGGATAGTACTTACCATTGGCCTCGAGCTGATAACCCTTCTTTTCACACGACTTTTGCTTCTTGCTCCATTTTTTACCTTGGTTGTTCCTACTCTGATGTTGTTGCGGAGCTTCATGAGGCCACTTGGAACGAAAATTGCATCATCTTTGCAATCACTGTTGATCGGCCTCCAACCTCCTTGCAGTATCTATCAGGCTTCTGTAGTCAGCATTGACCAAAGTCATCAGCGATTGCCTTAATGAGTCACGAAGGCCATCAACAAACCAGTTGCACTTCTCGGCCTCATTTTCTTGCATAGAGCCCAAATAGCGAGATACGTGGATGACATCTCGCTCATACTTCGTAACAGTTTTATCCCCTTGGAAAAGTCTGAGACACTTCTCTTGGAAACTTCGACGCGTTGAAGGGGGCACAAACCAGTTCACAAGAACCCTAAAAAAGACGCTCCAGGTGAACATATCAGTTGAACGACTTGACATAGAAAAAGGTTGCATTGACATGACACTAGATAGATAGCAAATTATAATGGGAGGAAAAATTAAACTTGATTTCTTACCGGCAGGATCGTCCGCTAGGTGTTTGGTCCACCAAATTTTAGCCTCACCCAAAGGAAAAAAGTTGTTGGTGGTACGTTTTATTCTCAGGGCATTGCATTACGTTCAACAAATCTCTAGTGTTTATTATCCAATCATCTGATTTCATTGGGGTTCCTTCTACACTAAAGTTGGAGGGGTGGAGGTCTCTAAATTCCCTCAAGTATTCAGTCCATCCGGACCTCCACAACTACAGGTGCAGGGACTGGTGTTGGGATCCCTGCAGGTTGTCCTTTCTAAAATTCCAACAAGGATACAACTACTGTCTTGGCAATTTGGGTTGCCAAGTCAGTAGGTTCTAGATCACCTGGCGTTGCTGGCGCATTGGAGTCGTTCATGACAATTTCAGGAGCATGGTTCTGACGTGATGGTTCGTCTGCTTCACTGATATGAGGTGCCTATAAGACGTAAAGAAAAAAATTATTACTTGAGAGACATAAATAAAAGATATAATACGGAAGGTATTTCCATACACGAGCAAAATTAAGGGACAAATTTGATAACTATGGTGTCGATGGAATGATTCTGATGCAATCATATGGCTCTGTGGCTCTGTGAACTTTTTTGGGCTATGGGATCCTAAACCTCGATCTGATACCAATTTGTAATACTCTAACCTAGTTTAACACCAAATCAGTAGTTCGGTCGGGCCCCGCGATAGGAAGTAAACTAAGAAACGGTATTAAAACCGATATTTAACAGGTATAATTAAAATGTACTAAAAGTAAGTTTACATCAGAAGTAAGAAAGACTGAAAAATGGGTAAACAGATGTATTTCAGAATCCAATTCACAAAGCCAACTAGTAATGAAAAGAACTACAAAGTTTGCATTTTCTGAAATATTAAACATAGTCTGATACAACAAAATCATTAATTCATTATGATATATGCTCAAAATAAAAGTACAATGACTGAACTGGAAAAATAACTGAAATAAAAGACAACAAAGTACGGGGGACCGCACCGCTTAACCTATACGCAGCTCCCACTGGTGACCCCTATAAATCAAGTTCTAAACTGAGGCAAGACCACTGGAGAATAAGAAAAACTACTCTCAGTAACAAAAAAAATACATAATTAATTTGTATATGAAAATAAAAGATAGCTTATCATTGCATGTTTTTGTATCACTTATCTGTGAAACTATAAATCTTCTTCTGAAAATATGCATTATAGTCTTTATCTTGTTATCTGAGATCTTGTATTGATTTTTAGGTGTTCCGATTTCATTTCTAATTAATTGGTAATCTAATTTTATGATTTACGATTTGCAGGTTAAGACTGATTTTGGATTCCAAATGACGACTCAAAGACGCCCTGAACTGAACTGAAGTGCTCCCTGAGTGGAGCATGGCTCGCAACTGAAAATCTCCAAATTTGTAAATGTGTCTAACTGAGGCTCATACAGACTGCAAGTCATGTGAGAATGAGGTTGCTGATCTAAAGTTTTTAAACTTAACTAACACTTTGCCTCTTCACATGTGTATATACAAACTTATTTTTGTTTGTTCTTGTTGTGGCTGGAAATAGCCGAATTACACAGTGTATGTTACTTATTTTTTCTGCGATTTCTGGAGCAATTTAATTAATGGTACTGACTTGAATAATTAAATTACTAAAACATTGTTAAATAAGTTAGAAAAATGCATTTATGTACAATGATATGTCTAGCCAATAGTAGTCGAATCTCTTATCTCGATATTGTGACACTCATAAACACGATACTGAGGCATAACTGTCTAGGTTTCTTGAAGAAACACACAGGAAGTTTCTTCAGATTTACAACCGTGCACTTTTTCCCTAATTCTCCTCGCGGACACTAAAAAGGGAGAGTGTTTACCAATCAATTGAATTGCTTAAATATATATATGGATATTTACTCAAGGAAAGGGAAAGAGACTTACCACTCCTCTAATAGTGGAGGGTTGAGATTCTTGAAACGAAATGACGTCGCAAAAACTTGAAGTTGCTGAGACAACCACGGTTATGAGGATAAAACCCCTATATAAGATTCCACAACGCTAAATCGAAAACCCTATATGGAAGGTTACACAATTGTTGATTGTAATCGAAAAAAAGAAACATTCTACCTGAGCGAAATTGAAAGGAGAGGGTTGAACAACCACAATCTCTAATGTGGGGACTCAAGAGGGCTTCTGCAATTTCTGGAATAGGAAAATTAAATTCATAAATGTCTGAACTTGATTAAGAGCGGAAGGAGAAGACTTGAAGAAAAGCGAGAAATGCTTTTCTAGAAGAGAGAAGAGGGATCAAAATCTATCTAGGGCACAAGAGAACTAAACGTCGTTCCTACGGATCGTTGATTTCCATGGAGAAGACGGTCACAACCGTGTGTAAAGTTGACGGGAATGGGGAGAAAAACAGTCAAAGGGACGGGGTGTGACCTGCGGCTGGACTTCCTGCTTCAGTCGTGCGACAGGGAGTAGAGAGTCGTGTGTGGTTTTGCCATCTGCATGAGGAGAAGAAAAAGCGAGCGGCGGTTTCCTTCTTCTGTGGCTTTATGGGCGGCTTTTATTATATGCGAGAAAGAGTGGTTACGCCCTAAGCGTGCGGGAAAGAAATAAAACCGCCCAGAATCGTTGTGACTCCCGGTTTTAAAAAGGGGAGGGGAGAATAGACTGTGACACATGGTTTTTATGGGGAGAAACTTTTGCTTCATTCATTATTATTCTTTTAAATGCTCCCAATTATGACAATGTCATTTATGAAAACTTATTTTGAGCATAAAAAAACTCTCGTAAACCTAAAAATTGGGCAAAAATTACGTCCGATTATTTTATTTAACAGATTTTATTTAATTTATATGATGCCCAAAAAAGATAACATACCTCGCCATGACGATGGTTCGATCAACTACGTTCGCGGTCGAACCCTGAAATTTACAGAGTGTGACGCATAAATATTTGGGTGTTACAACGTAACCTTGAGAATAACTAAGTTGTAACATGGTTTTGTGAAACCGTCCAAACCAGCCTATAGGCGATTGTTTCAAGTCATATAGGGATTTTTGCAAGCAGAACATCTTTCCATTAGACTCGCCATTTGTAAAGCCAGGTGAGAGTCATGTAGACTTCTTCCAGATCACCATACAAGAAGGTATTTTTGACATCCAGCTGTTATAGCTCCCACCAAAGACAAGTAGTACATGAGAGGATCACTCGAATAAAATTTATCTTTGCCACAAGAGCAAAGGTTTCTTGGTAATCATTCCCTTGGGTTTGCGTGTAACTGATACGGACATGAACACACTTGCATTAATTTGAGAGCACACGGATACAAATCCGGAGCAAGCTCCGACCAAAATCAAGGAGATTGAGTCCTCTTGGTGATCCTTCTCTCTTACTGAGAGCCTAAAACCTAAAAACCATAAGATAAGCATACACCTAAACCCTTCCCCCTTATATAGATGAGGGAGGGACAACGATACAAGGAAATATTAATTAAAACTAATTAATATCAATTAATTAATACCAATTAATTACACAAAATAATTAAGGCGGTTTTCATATGCGCGCTCCGGTGGTCCCGGCGAGGGGTGGCCCATCCAGCAATTGTGTGAGGATAACAATATGTCGATCTTGAAAATCGGCCTTGCCCTCAAGGGCGAGTGTTAATGTTTTGTCGGGGTTGTTAAGGAGGGGAACATATAATTTGTATGTGAGGGAAAATGATGGAAGGAAAAAAATTAAAGGTTGTGTGAAAAGAGATTGGACAGGAAAAAGGGGTACCTGTGTGAGAGATATGATGTGTAAAAGGGTGATATGATGTGATAAGGAGGTACCGGTGGAAAGTTAAAGGCAGTGTAAAAGGTTGAGAGAGGAGGTAAGTTAGGTAATGGCGTGAGAGAGAGAAAAAACATATATGATGTGGTTTGGTATTTAGTGGGGGTAGCAATGGGTGTAAATATGAGAAGTGAAGAAAGGGGATTTAGGGAGGCATGGCCCTGGGAAACAAAAGAGGTGCGACAGAGAATAGGGGGCAGCTGCAGCGGCGGGCGGAGGAAGCAGGGCATCGGGCCACGTGAGGAGAGCATGGTTAGAACTGGAAGGGACGTGGGAGGCGTCCCGACATGGATCTATGATAGGGGGCTTCAATTTGAAGAGCTGGTGGCGTACGGTCCTGCCGACAACTGGGGCGGTTACGGGAGCTGAGCACGCCGGTGTAGGAGTGAGCCACAGATCACCGAAAAGCTGGCCAAGTGGCGGGGGTAGCAACTACCCTGGCAGCGATCAGCGGGCTGGATCTGGCGGTCGATGACGCTGAAGGTGTGGGTTGTATCCGGCGGTCGATGGCGCTGAAGGTGCGGGTTGGATCTGGCGGACAACGACGCTAAAGGTGTGGGGTTCGGCTGTTGTAGCCGGCATTAGCGCGGGTTGTGCGTGGCAGTCGGCATGACGCCGGAGAAATGCCTGCAGAAAGGTAGACAGCGAGGCGAGGACGTCGTCTTGAAAGTAGAGGTGTTGTTCGATGGAGGCAAATGTGTCCAGTGTGGAGCGAGCCACGCCAGCGTGGAACGAGCGGGCGGGGGCGGCAGGTCGGACCATTGATACGGACATGAACACACTTGCATAAATTTGAGAGCACACAGATACAAATTCAGAGCAAGCTACGGCCAAGATCAAGGAGGTTTCGTCCTCCTAGTGATCCTTCTCTCTTGATGAGAGTCTAAAACCTAAAAACCAAAAGATAAACAAACACCTAAACCCCTCCTCCTTATATAGATGATGGAGGGAAAACAATACAAGGGAATACTAATTAATACTAATTAATATTAATTAATTAATAACAATTAATTAATACCAATTAATTACACAAAATAATTAAGGTGTTTTCCATATGCGCGCTCCGGTGGTCCCGACGAGGGGTGGCCCATCCGGCAATTGTGTGAGGGTAACAGTAACCTTGAGCAACAAATCACGTTTTAGATCGCTCCACCACCCCATCTTGATTCTACTTAATAGAGAAAATCCAGTGAGACCCAATTTTTCTCTGAAGACGCGCAAGTTATCATGTTTCATTTTTTCCAATACACACATTTCTTCTTCTATAGTCTGTTTCCACTCAGGTATCTGAACTGCCTACTACCAGTGTAAGACTTGAACTTAATGACTATAATAAATAAATGGTTAGATTTTTTTATAAAGAAAAGAATTCCCGATGAAAAAATTCAGCGTCGATTTGACGTCGCACATTTATTTTTGATGTTCGAGCATTTCGATGGATTTCGCGACAATCGCTTTGATTTCAATTTCGTCATTGCAATAAATTTTCGTATGAATTTTTGGAACCCATGGTGGCAGGCTGGTTTTTGTTCTTGAATAGGCTCTTGGTTGTTGCTTATAGTGGGCCGGCTGGTTTTTGGTTCTTGAGTGGGCTTTTGGTTTTGTGGGCTTTGTGCTGCTTTGTATTACCTTGTGGGCTTTGTGCTGCTTTGTATTACCTTGTGGGCTTTGTCTTGCTTACTGGCTGGATGATTGTGGCAGGAATATATATTATATATATAAGAAAGGCGGTGACTTTTTTTTATCTCCCGATCGTTCAGCTCCCTTCCTGTTTCGTGGAGTTTCCTCATGCAGTCCGGTTAGGGTTTCCCTGCCCCTTCTTCTACCTATTCTTCCACCTTATTTGCGGCTGGCAGTGCGTCTCTGCTGCCGATTACAGTGAGCTGCTGTTGTTGTGTTCTTGTGCCGCTGCAAATTAGAGGTTGGAAACTTGATCTTGGCCAAAAAAACTGAGGTGCACCTCCACTGTGAGCTTCTTTGTCCCTTCCTCTTCTTATGATTTCTGAATTATGCAGTTTGATGTGGATAATTTAAAGGTATATGGTTAGGGCTTTCAGGTTTTGGGGTTTTACTAAGTTGTCCGGCTATGGTTTCTTGATTTGGGCCTATTGAATGTTATATCAAGTTGGGTTGGCTGATTTGACCCTAATATCTCTTGGGTGCTGCTGTCCGGCTGTTTGGTGTTGTGATCCAGCTGTTTGGGTTGCTATTTCTGATGTTTTCTGGTGATGTTACCTGTTGTATTCCCTGCTATTTTATTGTTGTTACCTGTTGTATTCTCTGTTGTTTTCTTGCTGTTTACATGTTGTATTCCTGTTGTTTTTCCCGCTGTTCTCCTGCTACTTTGCCTCAGATTTGTATATTTTTTTATGGTGAGCAGTTAATGAATTGTTGGCCGGTTTTATACTTGCTGGCCAGCAATTGTATTGTTCTTACTTTGTCGGCTTTTGATGGGATTTGCTTCCCTCATATTGGCAGAATTTGGGGGTTGGCCAGTTGTTGGTAGAGGGGAATTGTTAGCAACATATATATAATGTGTCACCAAAGTTGGTCTTTCCCGAGGAAACTCCTAGAAGGCATGATTGTGACCTTCTTAGGAGTCCATGCGTGTTTATTTTTGGTGCAACCCTAAAGTAAATGATCTTTTAATACTGCAGAGGATGGCGTCCGACGATAGACTCGACGAGAATTCTACGAGGGACAAGGGCAAGGCAAACCTTGGGGTGAGTCCTTACTACGTTGATTTTCAATATTTGATTTTTTTACACTCTTTTTCTCCGAGCTATTTTTTATTCGAATGATGTTGCCCCAAAAAAAAATGAATATGAAAAAATGAAATCGCTAGAAGCTATTAGCGAATCATAGAAACTCTGAGGGGTAAAATAATATAATTAACTCCTATATTAGGAAAATGAATATTATGAATATGAAAAGAACATGGAACCATATACGCGTAGACATATCAAAATGTGAAAGGTCGGCCTAGTAGGGGGTAGAACCACAGACCCCTACACCTCGTGAGGGGGGTAGAACTCTCACACCTCGTAGGAGGGGTCGAACTACTACAGATTTTGAGATATAACGTGTCCAATTTAGGAGGCGTGGAAGCCTATTGCGTGTGAGATCGCCCTAAGGCGGACATCGATGCAATGGGCCGATGAGTCCAGATTTGAAGATAGACCTCAGCATTTTGAGTCAACGGTTTATATAAACTCTGAACTGAATTAATTACAGAAAATGATTGAGAATGAAAAGAATAAGAAAAGATATTTCTGTGTCACCTTACCTCTCTTGTTTAGATATATACTATTTTGATACAAATTTGAATAATTGTTTATAACTGCTGACATTCTTATATAATTGCATGTCAGTTAAAAATGATAAGAAACTCACTTAGTTTTTTAACTAATTGATTTTATTTTTCCCTTTTAGGATCAGGCCGCCAGCATACCCAGAACCGCCAGGAGGACACCAGCGGAGGCAGATCGAAGTCAGAGAGAAGACGTAGTTCGTCCACGGGTTAGCTTAGCTAGTGTTTTCTCTTTGTTTTTTTGAGATACTATCTGTATAGTAGATGTACCTGTACAGTATATGTTTGATCTTTTTGTCCTTGAGTATACATGATGTAAATTATCTAAATGAAATAAAAATGTTACTTATGTTTATCCTAAAGCTATTTTGTGTTTTACTCTTTCTCTGCTGCGTTAACTTAATTGTGAAAAACCCGCTCAGAATTAGAATTAAATTGTGGCGGAGTACGGGTTGTTACAACCAGGTCTTAGGAATCACAACAGAGGAAAGAGATGAGATAAAAGCCCTATGTGAATGAGATAGGTGATGATAAGAAATGTAATCGACAATGGGGTATTTGGTGTTACCAGTGTTACCTTTAAGAATAGCAAGGGAATATGGAGGTCATCATTCGAATTTGGAGCCGAAGCAATGACTGACACTGTTTGAACATCCGAGGACGACACTTGTTCAGCAGTACAAGGCCTGCAAGAATAAGTGTATAATATAGGAGGATTACAAGGAGGGGGAACCGTATTAGAAGGACTAGAAGGAGGAGAAGGAACGTGAGTGGAATCAACTATCGGGAGAGGAGAGTCAGAGGTCCCATCAATGTTACGACTTATCTCCCAATGACAGGGACCAAAATACGACTCCCCCTCACAAAACGTAACATCAACATTGCAGAAGAAGTGACGTGTAGAAGGGTTACAACACCGATAGCTCTTGGTGGTAGGATAGTACCCCATGAAGACATATTTAAGTGAACGAGAGTCCAATTTATCTTGATGAGGGGTATGGACATGAACAAAACAGACGAAACAAATATACAAGTAGAGATGTGTGAAGTATGAACAATATGATTCCCGGGATAAATGAAAAAGACGGTTAATGAGAGTTAGAAGGAAGACGGTTAATGAGATAAGCAGCAATAAAAACAACATCACCCTAATAGGACTTGGGAAGGTGCATGTCAAACAACAAACATCGAGCGACCTCCAATATGTGTTAATTTTTTCGTTCTGCCACACCGTTTTGGGTAGAATTGTTAAAATGGGTGATTTGGTGAAGAATGACGTGTTCAGAAAGATAGGCACCAAAAACCCCTCGATCATCATACTCCCTCCACTGTCACTACGTAGCACCCAGATAGTCTCATTAAACTGCGTAAAAACCATTTTATGAAAAGAGTGAAAACAAGTAAACACTTCACTTTTCTATTAGAGCCAATAGAGTCATGTAGTACGGAAAGAACAATTAATAAAGGTCACAAACCATTTATAGTCAGATAAAGATAACATGGGGGAGGGACCCCAAACATTAGAGTGAATCACATCAAACGGGTAAGAGCTGGGAAATGAAACATAACTGATATGATGATGAACATGTTTTGAACGTTCACAAGTATCACATGTAAACGACTTAATTAAACAACTAAAAAAGCAAATACATTTGGTAGATATAAAGCAGATGGGTGGCCAAGATGAAGATGCCATCGTCGGATGTGATGGAGAGTGGGAGTATAGGTGGTGGAGAGAGCACTGGGAGACAACTGTTGGTTCAACAAGTATAGTCCGCTGACATTCCTACCACTGTCAATCTTCTACTTCATAGCCAGCTCCTAAAACACAGAAATATAAGAGGAAAATGTTACAGAGCAATTTAAGTATTTAATGAGTGTGTCAAATGACAAATGAATAATAAATTTCGAGGAAACAAAGGGATATGTAAGACTTGAGGAAAGAAAAAGGTCGAGAGAACAATAAATTGTTCCCTTTCCAACAATAGACGAAAGAGAATCGTTGGCAGTGATAACCTTGTCACAAACAGAGAGGGGGAGTATATGAGGTAAAAGCTGAAGCAAATTCGGTCATGTGATCAGTGGCACAAGAGTCAATGTTTCACTCGGAGTAGGAGGAATACATAGCATGGGCACTTAAGGTACCTAAAGTGGCAAAGGAGGCAGCAGAATTATTGGAGACATCATCAAAATGTGAGCGTAACATGCGACAGAATGCCTCCGACTCCTCAACTGAAAGGCCACTGGAAGGGGGATGCCATAAACTTCAATCGAATGGGTAGAATAGTGGGAGTGGGCACTACACGAACGACCACCACCACGGTGACTGTCAGGCCCACGGGCACCAGTTCCCGGACAGGGTGGGGCAAGATGAGGATGAAGACGATAAAATGTGTCTTTAGAATATCCTTTCTTCAGACAGTAAACGCACACATGATCTGGAGAAGAAGCGAGGGAGAGGCGGTGATTCTCAACACTAAGGATCATACTGAAGACCTCCCTAAGAGAAGCAGAGGCTCACGGTCGACGACATGCAGACGAACAACATCAAACTCCATGTTTAGTCCTATTATAAAGACATGAACACATAAGCGGCCTTTGTCCTTCTAAAGAGCCAAGGCATCGACAGTACATGTAGGGATAAAGGTGCTCAAGTAATATAATTCTTAATAAAGACATTTGAGCTCAGACTAGTAAGCAGAGACAGACAAGGGACCCTGCTTTGGCTCAAGAACACAGAGCATGGGCTCATAAATCTGCGTTGAACTCCTAGCCCGAGAGATAGTTTCACAGGCCAAGTCCAAATTTCATAAGCAGAATCCATAAACATATAGTTGTCGTACACAAGAAGGGGCAAAGTGAAGTAACCAGAACCCAATGAATTGTCTGCATCCATTTTTTCCACAAGGGATTGGTACGCGGTGGATCAACCACGGTTCCATCAATATACACATATAGTTAGTGACTCTGTATAGTATGTTGCGCTACTCGGGACCACTCAAGATTATTCATGCCATCCAAGGCGACTGCAATGATCTTTAACGAGCCAGATTGACCATAGCTCTGAGGAGGATCACCGGAAGAAACACTCCGAGGAAAGGACGAGATGTCGGAAGAATCACCCATCAAGGTCCTTCCAAAAAAACGAAACAATCAAGCAAGCAAAACCCACATCCTAAGAGCCTCCCTTAGATCACGCCACCGGAGAGAACGCCATAGGATGTGACCACGATGTCTCCGACAGGAGACATGGGGCAAAACGGTCAAAAACAAATAGCCGCCTGCAAAACGAGCGAAGAAATCTGCTCTAAGAAGCAGCAGCGCTGGAGGGAAGAGCATCTACGAGCCTCCCTGAGGCCTACCAGAGGAGAAAAACCGTTGGAGGAAACCCTAGGCTGGAGAGGCCTGCAGAGCGGAGAAGGGCCGATTGGAGAATAGGTTGCGCTGGACGGGTTGCTGGAGGAAGGAAGAAGGTTGGAGGAGACGAAGCTCTAGGCCGGAGGAGAGGCAGGTTGCCGAGCGGCGGAGCTATTGAGCTAGACGGAGCTACGGAGCGTCGAGCAGATCGGCGAAACAGAAACGCGAACTAGCGGCGGAAACATGAACGAGCGGCGGGACCGCGAGGGGAGAGAGTCGAGCGGAACCTAGTTCTGATACCAAGTGGAGAACACCAAAATACTTTCATTCATACCCTAATACAAAAGAAAGGCATCCATATATAAGATGACACTCACTTGACATATCACGTGAAATACAATGTGAAAAATTAAATATATATATTCAACTGGTACATGTATTAAAAGATACAAGTCTTCATACTAGTGGACCTATTCGGATGTCTCCATAAGTTGAGCATTCTGACCACTAGGTGCATGTATTAAAAGATACAAGTCCTCAGACTAGTGGGCCTATCTGTATGTCTCCATCAGTTGAGCATTCCGACCACTAGGTGCATGCATTGAAAGATGCAATTCCTCAGACAAATGAAACTGTGTGTGTCACCATTAGTTAATCATTCCAACCACTAGGTGCAAGTATTGAAAGATGGAAGTCTCAGACCAGTGGACCTATGCGAGTGTCTCCATTAGTTGAGTATTCCGACCACTAAATACATATATTGAAGGATGCAAGCACGACAAAACCCAAGATGTAAATATGAAACTTATAACTAAATAGAACATGATCAGACACACAGTTTAAGAGCTCAAAACTTATGAATCTCTACTCTTAAATAAGACAAAATTTTGAATAGAATACAAAGCACGATAAACCACAAAAAATATGATTTATGTTATGTCTTATTTTATGTTAAAGCATGCAGGATTACCTTGTAAGAAAGCATGACGCATAGATTCAGTTGTCATATGAATGGACTTTGTTGTTGTTTACTTTTATTTTAGTGTCACTGAGAGGAAGAGCTTTTTTTGAGCCCATCATCTGACTCTTCTTTTCAGGTAACACATCAGGAGTTTTGCTTGGAATGAACTTCTATTTTATATTATGTCATTTCCTACAGTTTCGTTGATGCAGATTCACATTTTTATCCCAATATTCAGATTTGTACGCACTTACTGTCTAGTTGGCTCTGTGATACAAAAGATATTTCTCTAGACACAGCTCTAGTTTTTTTTCGTACTGCACGTTTTAGTTAATCTTGTTATGATACCAATTTTATTATTGTTGCTTGATTTACTTTATATCACGAGTGTCGGACGGGATTTTAAAATGTCGTTAAAGTAGGTTGGGTTGTTATACAATCAATATTAGTATCACTCATTATTCTCAATGGGATGGTGGATGCCCTTAAACAACAAATTGTGAGGTTCCGAATGAGGATAAAGTTTTTATAATCATCGATAATGAGGAAAATATAATTACATTTTACTTATCTTATAAAGTAGAGCATAAGCATTAATGGCTATCGCAGAGTGTATATGACGAAGTCAAGCGAGTATAAAAGTAGATCAAGTGTGACTAGATCAAAAGTTCTTAAAGAAGACAAACAAATTTGCTAACAAAAACCAGAATTACAATAGATTGAATTCAAAGTTGCGTACAACTAAAAAAGGAAAACAACCACATGAAAAAACAGAATTTTATGGTAATTGTTAGAAAAGCTCATGTAAAAAGGCCTATTATTGGGCCCATGTATTTGATTTTTTTTCCTCTTCTCTCATTAGTCCCACATCTTGTATAGGACTTTCCAACTCCTTCTCTTTCCTATATATTTGTATTCTCTCCTTGTATTTTAATACACAAGAAGTATATACAAGATTTTGAGCTCTTTCTACATGGTATCAGAGGGACTCGTTTCCTCCTGCAGACTCCTTTCTTCTGTACGCCTCTCCTGATCAACCTGCGGCTTTCTCTCCTATCCGCTCCAGTCCGCGACCTACTTCTCTGTCCGCGATCTGCTTCTCTGTCTGCCACTCTGTCCGCGACCTTCTTCTCCCTAGGCCGCTAGGCTTCTACGGCCTGCTTTCTCTGACTCCGCTTCCACTTCTCTCTGTGGTTCCCCCCTCCTCCTCAAGCCTCTTATAGCCTCCTTTCCCTGACTCGTGGGGTCCACCAATCCCTCTCTGCTTCTGTCCGTTGCGAGTTCACTCTCTTGTCCGCTGTGAGCTCCTGCTTCCGTCCGTCACGGGGTATCTTCTCCCTGCACTGTTTTTCTCCCTTGCGAGCTCGCTCTCCTATCTCGCGCGCCTCTACTCGCTGTTGTTTCAGTCCGCTGCGAGCTATCATCTGCTCTGCTGCGGCCTGCTCTCTGCTTCAGTCCGCTGCGGCCTGCTCTCTGCTTCGGTCCGCTGCGACCTGCTCCAGTCGCTGCGCGGGCTGTCCTCCCGTCCCTGCGGGCTTTCCCTTCTCTCCTTGCGAGCTTCTATCCCAGCCCAGACCGTGCTCTCTCTTCTCGCTCGTGGTCTCTTGGTCTATCTCGCCGCGGACAGCTCATATCCGCTGCGGTCTCCCTGCTCGTTGACTGCAGTCTGCTGCCTCTCTCCAATCGGCGAGCTCCCTTCCTGCACTTGCGAACTGCACTCTCTACTCACAGTCGCCTACACCGGTTCGTTGCGGACTGCCTCTCTACTCGTTGCGGCCTTCCCCGGTTCGTTGCGGCATGCTCCTCCTTGCCTCTTGCCCTAGCCGCTGCGACCTGCCCCTCGGGGTCCTTGCTCGCTCACTTCCCTGCGGGCTCCTTTGTCAATCCGCTTCTGCAGTCCACCGGTTCTGCTTCCTCTACCCGCCATGACTTCCAGCGACTCCACTGCGGCCAGCCGCTCTACAGACCGCCCGGCGACCTGCTCCAAGAAGATTGGTTATCCTCCCCGTCCGACAGCTGCGGTTGCTGCGGACACCTCCTCTGCCACTCCTGATCTTGAGGTTGTTCGTCTCCAGCTCCAGCAACTACAAGTGCTGCTCAACCCGCACTCTGCCTCCATCGCCACCGCCTCTGACGCAGGTACTGTTTGTTTATCCACCAGACCGCGATGGATTCTGAACTCGGGTGTCACTCATCATATTACCTCACAACAATCACCAAAGTACACAGATTCTCCTCATCCCAAGTCTATCACTGTGGCAAATGGGGCAACGGTTCCCGTCTCCGGCGCGGCTGACCTTGTCATCAACCCCTCGCTCTCCCTTCGCTCGGCTCTTCATGTTCCGAGCTCTCCGTTCAATTTACTTTCTGTTGGTCGCATTACAAATGATCTAAATTGCTCTGTCATATTCACCCCCTCTTTTTTCTCATACAGGATCAGCGGACGCAGACTACCATTGGTAGGGGAACACTGCAGGGCGGGCTCTACCTTCTCGACGATAATCCCATCATCTTATCTTCTGTCTCCTCCACTGAGTGGCATCGACGTCTTGGCCACGCTCCTCTCCCGGTACTCCAGCGGGCTCTTCCAGATGTTTCTCTTCATCCTTTTCAGTGTGAGTCTTGTATCTTCGGCAAACAGCCGCGTTCCTCTTTTCATGCACATTGTACTCGGAGCACTGCTCCTTTTTATTTAGTGCATTCCGACATTTGGGGTCCTTATAAGGTTACTATTATTTCTGGTTATCGCTATTTCCTTATGTTTATTGATGACTACTTTCGAACAACGTGGCTTTACTTACTACGTGATCGTACCGAGCTTCCTCATGTCTTTCAGGCCTTTATCCTTGAAACGCGTACGCAATTCAACAATACCATCAAAACATTACACACCGATAATGCTCGGGAATACACTAGCCATAACTTTGCGGCCTTGTGCTCTGAATTCGGGATTTTTCATCAAACATCATGTGCTTACACACCGCAGCAAAACGGCATTGCCGAACGGAAGAACCGACACTTGCTTGATGTTGTCCGCTCTCTCATGCTTCAAATGAATGTCCCCAAAAGTTATTGGCACTTTGCGGTCTCTACTGCGTGCTTCTTGATCAACCGGCTCCCTTCCTCTGTCCTCCACTATGCTACTCCGTTTAACCTCCTCTTTCCCTCTACTCCGGCTTTCCCTCTCCTGCCTCGGTTTTTTGGCTCCACCTATTATGTTCACCACCTGGGGCCATCCACGAACAATTTGGATCCCTGGGTCACCAAACATGTCTTCGTTGGTTATTCTCGTACACAAAAAGGCTATGTATGTTACTCTCCTGCTACCAGCAAGCTTTCCGTTTTTGCTGATGTTACCTTCTGGGAAGATCAACCGTTCTTCTATGCTCCTTTACCCACTCCTTCCACGCCAGCACCTCTGCCACCACTCCTCCCACGACCTGTTATTCACGTTACTACCCCTCTACCACTGGGACCACCAGCACCGACTCCTGCCCCCTCCAGGCCACCTGTCATCCGTGTCTACTCTCGTCGCCCGTCCGACTCTGTTGCCCCTCTGCAGTCGGCCTCGACCTCAGCTACTCTGCGCCTTGCTGATCAGCATAGTTGTCAAGGTGCGCGCATGAGGCGTCGGGCGCACCAGGCGCAGTCCGCCGCGCCTCAGCACAGCTGATGTGCCCCAGGCACACCTCAGGTGCGCCTAGGTGGCGCGAAGGGCCTTTCAAGGTAATTTTTTTAGTTTTTTTAATATGGGCAAAAACATGATCTTAGACACACACGAGGCACCCACTAGGCGCACTTGGGCGCCCAATTCGCTGAAATTGAGCGAATCGGGCGCCCAATTCGCTGAAATTGAGCGAATTCAGGAAATTGAGCGAATTGGGCTTCCAATTCGCTGAAATTCCCTGAATTCGCACAATTTCAGCGAATTGGGCGCCCAATTCGCACAATTTCAGCGAATTGGGCGCCCAATTCGCACAATTTCAGCGAATTGGGCGCCCAATTCGCACAATTTCAGCGAATTGGGCGCCCAATTTGCCCAATTTCCTTTATTCCCCATTTTTGCGCCTCACGTGCCTCAGGCGCGCGCCTGCGCCTTGCGCCTAGGCTATAGGGGCCCTTTGCGCCTCGGTGCGCCTTGCGCCTTTGATAACTTAGCTGATCAGGTACCTGCCTCCACTGCTCATCCTCTGGCAAACTATGTATCTTTGCATCGCCTCTCTCCTCACCTCCACACATTTGCTACTTCTCTTTCTTCGATTTCAGTTCCTAACTCTGTGCAGCAGGTGCTACACCATCCTGGATGGCGGGACGCCATGGAAGAGGAAACGGCTGCTCCCTGGGTCAATCAGACATGGACACTTGTACCCCTTCCTTCTGGTCACACACCGGTTGGGTGTAAATGGGTTTATGTTATCAAACATGCTGCTGACGGAACGATTGACCGCCTAAAAGCTAGTCTGGTGGCCCGGGGCTTCACCAAACGAAACTTTTTCTCCGGTTGCCAAACTCAACACCGTTCGAGTCCTCATCTCCGTGGATGTCCATCGCCGGTGGCTTTTATTCCAACTCGATATTAAGAACGCCTTTCTTAAAGGTGATCTCCAAGAAACGGTCTATATGCAGCAACCTCCCGGGTTTGAGACCACGGGGGAGTCTCGGGTCTGTCGACTGACGAAGGCTCTGTATGGTCTCAAACAATCCCCTCGGACGTGGTTTGACAAATTCAGTAAGGCTTTTTGAGAGGTTGGTTTTACTCGCAACTCGGCCGACTTCTCGTTATTCACTCATCATCCAACAACGGGAACTGTTATTCTATTAGTTTATGCGGACGATATCATAATTACGTGAGACGACTCGAAAGATATACAGGAGGTCAAACTACACCGGAGTACAGTTTTCCAAACAAAAGATCTGGGGCCCCTTCGGTACTTCTTGAGCCTTGAGGTTGCCAGACGGTCAGACGGTCTCGTTCTCTCTCAGCAGAAGTATAGCCTCGACCTCCTTCGCTCAGGCATCTGACTCTAATCTCCTACTCCAGAACCCTGAATACTATCGTCGTCTCGTTGGGAAGTTGATCTACCTCACGGTAACCAGACCAGATATTTCCTTCGCTGTTGGTATTGTCAGTCGATACATGCATACCCCTCGAAGATCGCATCTTCAGGCTGTTGAACGCATTCTCAGATACCTTAAAACAGCTCCTGGTCAAGGTCTGGTTTACAAAACCTCATCTTCAGCTCCAACGTTGGTGGCGTATTCCGATGCCGATTATGCTGGTTCTCTTGATGATCGACGGTCAACCAGTGGTTTCTGCACATATCTTGGAGGACATTTGATTACTTGGCGAAGCAAAAAACAAGCAGTCGTTGCTCGATCATCCGCCGAGCCAGAATACTGGGCAATGGCATCGGTGGTTTCTGAACTAACTTCGCTTGAAGATCTTCTTACTGATCTGGGTGTAAAGCTCCCTTCCCCAGCTCTCCTCCTCTGTAACAGCCAGGCTGCCATACATATTGTCAAGAACCCAGTATTCCACGAGAGAACCAAACACATTGAATTCGACTGTCACTTCGTACGGGAAAAGGTGTAAATGAAGAAACTCGACCTGAAGCATGTTCCGGGGACGGAACAAGTTGCGGACATCCTCACAAAGGCCCTTCCTAGTACTCTCTTCTATCAGTGCTTGTCCAAGCTTGGTGCATACGATTTGTACGCTCCAGCTTGCGGGGGAGTGTTAGAAAAGCCCGTGTAAAAAGGCCTATTATTGGGCCCATGTATTTGATTTTTTTCCTCTTCTCTCATTAGTCCCACATCTTGTATAAGACTTTCCATCTCCTTTTCTCTCCTATATATTTGTATTCTCTCCTTGTATTTTAATACACAAGAAGTATATACAAGATTTTGAGCTGTTCCTACAGTAATCATGGGCATTTGAAGGAATTTGAGGAAGCGACTTTTTTCTTGCATCTGGATATGATCACATCACAGAACTATACATATCCATACCAAATGCTTATAGTACATAACAAGCCACTATTAACAGTGTTCTCGATGCATCTATTTGATCAATTGATAAGTACCTGAAGGATGATTTTTTCAGGAGCTTGATAAGCCTCCAAGAAGTGGCAAACATTAACAAAAGCCCATTGTTTGCTAGAATTATCTTCACGCTTCAGATGATTCCAACCAAATTTTATGAGTTCCTTGCGGTGATTAACAAGATGACCTTGCAGATATTTCAAAAGTAATGTAGCAAGCTGTAGAAGTTCAATCCTTAAGGGTTCATCATATTCTGCACTAACCTATAAAAAATACATAAATTAATATATTTTCTTCAGAAATAATATGTTTTTATGTTAAAAGGAAGTGATAGTCACTATTCGAAAAATCAACCAAACATTATACAGTCACCACCTCTTCAGGAGGATCAAGAAGCTTTTCAACAATTGTTTTAACTATAGCAGAGTCAACAACTTCCCAGCTTTGTTCATTTTGAAATGTATGTGCTAACATTGGAAGAATAAGAATCTGCATGGAGATGACCACGTGATCTTGCCCATATTGTTTTGATTGGAATACATCCAGAAAGTGCAAGAGAATTACTTTCTTAGAGCTCGGTGCATAGCCTTCAGCAACCTGAGGCCCAATGTTGTAAATAAACCACTTAGAGAAAATAAACCCCAAGCATAGAAAAAATATCTTTTATATTAAGATACGAAAGTATGCTTACTTCAATTATGTAGAACTCCTTCAGAAAAGTGTAGTCTATGCGGCTATGGTATAAGAAAATTGATAGCATATCAAATAGGGCACCAACTTCCATCCTATCGTGCCTTAAATAATTAAGAAAGCACTTGACAAGCCATTTACTTTCCTTCACCTGCTTAGTTTAGATAAGGTGAGCTTCAAATGCTTTCAAATTGAAGCACTAATTTTGAAAAAACATTAAAGAATATATTGCTAATGATGAAACCACATTTCAGAATAGAGGAAGCAAAGCAGAAACATATAATGGTTAAATATATTCCCAGCTTACCTGAAGCAAACTTAATTCCTGCTCATTTTGTAACCGTGAAACTCTAGCCGGAGATTTCCAAACTCGCAGTAAAGTGTCGAACACACTTCTATTGGTACAAAGCCAATCAGGCATCATTTTAACCAAAGTTGAGATAATGTGAAGTCCATGAAAATATCCATCAGAGGTTGCTCCCAAGTTTGTCAAAGAAGTAGGAAAGCTTTCTGTTGTATTACCAAACCCATCCTCATTCATAGACATACTCTTCATACCAGAAGACTCATCAGTTACTGGAGAAAATTGAGGAAAAGCATCCAAGATAAGCTTTTGTGGAGATCTTGCCAGCTCTTCTCGCAAGGGTTGACCAGCATCTGAACAGATTATATACATGAACCTGAAGGAAACAGAAGATGTGGGTAACTGGCATTTCATATTATTATGTTAACTATTTCAAACAATATACCATCAGCTTACCGTCTAAAATATTTTGGGTGATCTAATCTTGTAAGAAAGTAGTCTACAGCATCCGATGCATAGCGATTCAAAAATTTTGTGAGCGGAATACGATATGGACTGTTAATCTCACTATAAAACTGTCCTTGGGGAAGTGCTCCCTCCAAGTCAATTACTATTGTGACAAGATCATCAAGGAACTTCCCAGCAGCTGGGGGGAGTAGATGAAAAAGATCAATCATGGCTGCAGCAACCTTCGGTTCATCACCAGTCTTCCAGGATTTTTGAGTTTGAGCAAGCTTTTCAGGTTCTAACCATTTTTTCAAATGATCTAATAGCTTGACACCCAATGTAATATTGAACCAGTTTGATAAAAGTTCAAGTAAGCGAGCCAATCCTTGAAGCAAAGGCATGGTAAGTGATCTTGTTGTTGCCAGATTAACTAAAATAGGCCTCAGACTACTCTGCAAAAGATCCTTGGGCATCTTCTGTTGCTGGATCACCTGAAATTAGGGCATAAGCACAAATATACGCTCCAATTATAAACCTGAACATGACATGTAACATAAATTATAAAAAAATCATATTCAGCAGCACATTTATGCACAGTTCAGCAGTAAAACTGTTATCATTGCATGTGAAAACAACAGATGATGAAAATATATGCACACCTGACGGAGCCCTTCTTTTGCAACAGCAACAATTTCTGGGGTACGACAAGTAAGAGACTTGAAAAACATTGATATGATCTTTGCCCGCAAGTCAGAATGGTTTGGTGTTTTAAGATCTGTCCAAGCCATTGCAGTGCAAAGTAGCTCAATACATGCTGTCCGAAGCTTGTTTAATGTTGAAACCATTTTGGGGTTAATAATCTTTGAAACCCAAACAGTTTCATCAGCTTCAGCAATATTTAGAGCGTCTTGCAAGAAATTGACAAGCTCAGGAGTCAGCTTAAGAAGAGGCGGCCTCAAAGCAAGACAAAAATTTAAAGCTGTAACTGTCCCAACCTAAGTGCATGCAGACAAGTTAGATTTCAAGAAAGAATATATGTAAGCCATAATCACATTAGCTTCATTTTGTATACCTGCTGTTCAACATTCTTAGAACGTAATGGCCTCATTATTAGAGGCTGAAGTAAGGGGGGGTAAAGAGGCTCAAGCAATTCAGAGACCTCACTGCCAGTTCTACTAGCCAAAAGAGCTAAGCATGACTGCACAGTTCTCCTCACAGCAAGAGAAGCATTAGGATTGAAAAGTTCACAAGCAAGAAATTCAATAACTCCCTGAAAACTCTGCTTGCGAGACTCATTGTTCGCTTCATCAACATTATTGACCACACGGAGAACCTGCGTAAGAACCTGACTCGCCTCTTCCTGCTCTTTGTTAGCATGCACTGGCAACCTTTTAAGTACAAATATCAAGCCACGAACTATCCTCACCTGGAAAATGCATAGAGTTTCAACAGAAACTTTGCCAACTAAAGCACCGAGCCCCATGACACCACCCATTTGAGCTTGCCAAGTATTTCCATAACAACAATGCAACAGTCGTGGCAAAAGCTGTTCAAAAACAGGTATCCGAACACCAGGTGGTGGTGAATACACTGGGTTCAGAGATGGGCTGGACACCATCATTGGAGTAGCAGGACCACTCCTAGAACATGGAAGACCTGCATGTTTTGCTCGAGCAAGGAATAGAAGCGCTTCGGCAAACACATTTAAGACGTTAAGAGCAATCTTGGCATGCAACCTGTTCTCATCGGCAAGAACATCCACCAAAGCATCCAAGAAAATAAGTGGATCCAATTCCTTTAAATTGGATGTACTGTTCCTTGACCTGGAACTTAGATTGACATTCGTTGAAAGCATGGAACTAATATGCTGCCCCACGGTCACAGAAGAATTGACGGAACAATCAACATGAAAAAGCATAGCAAAGTGGCGACAAATGTTGACAACATATTCATCACCCAAATCTTGGAGGTCAGGGTCGGCACTTGCAGCAATGATGGTCATGATGAGTGTTTTAAAAATAGATTTCTCAGCCATGAGTTGAGTCTTCGTCTTAACTCCCAAATCAACCTGATAATCAAAGACACATAGAAACTAAGAAATGACTGAACTAAAGCAAGCAGAATTTGAAATAGATGCCATAATTACAACGGGTGATATTATAAAGAAACTGCTGCCAAAAAAATTTAAATTTCAGTGAGAAGTTAAAAAACTACAAAAACCAACAAAGGCCCAGTGTGCAAGCAAGGGAGCAAGCTTCAAATTTGATGTGAACTTCATACAGACACATCCTCAAACTTGAACCAAGAAGTGCACACACAAGGAACAATGAGTAATCACAATGAGGCATGCACACAAGGCACTAAAAATAGATGGTGTAGCCAAATGAAAGTAAGATATAAAGGTTTGAGAAATTGAAAACAGAGGTAACATGATAAATGTCAACTCAAATAGAGCTGTATGTATAAAGGGTGGTGGGTGGTGATGGGAATGAGGAATTAATCTTGTGCAAATGATAGTGGAAAAGATAAAATAAAATAAAGTGCCACTAACCTTCATATCAGAATTATCTGTATGTCGGAATGAAGGATCCACTGAAGAAACTAATAATGTTCCGAGAAGACCAGGAGTCATACCATCAACCATTATGTTCCCCCGGAGATTCAAAAGAGAAACCAAGCATACCCTAAGAAATTTAAGTGCCTGTTTTCTGTAAAAAGCATCCATTCCTCTACCAGGGTGCATAACTGCAGCTACAGCGAGGTAGATGCACCGGTCAAGAGGTACTAAAAAGGGGGTGGAAGGTTCAAAAGTTAATATAAGACGGAGCCCATGCTCTGGATTCTCTTTGCACTCAAGCACGAGAGGCTCTTTGAGGAAGCGTCTATTTCGTCCACCTAACTTGCCGAGTAATTGCAAAGCTTTAGCTCCCCATGGATATGGAAGAGGCCTTAAATGGGACCATAAAGCAAGTATAGCATCAGACATGACACTTGCCATACTAGGCTCCAAGAAGTCAGGGTTCAAACTGTCAATCCAGAACTCTAACGTTCGGAGACCCAAACTCACAAGGTCATCACTTCCTTTTAGAGCAAGAACAAGAGGTTTCATAAGACGAGGAAGGTGTGGAAGCAATGAGCTTAAACGGGCAGGCAAGGTTAAACAAAGCTCCAATACAAGATCCCTCATGTCTTCACCAATGGGTCCCTCGATCATAGCTAGCAGCATGTTAAGACATGGCTGCAGCGAAGGTATCAGATCTCTCAACAGTGTATCAAACTTTCCACCATTTAGTGATTTGAACATACTTCGCAGCAGGTACATATAACCTAGAGGCTTGTCAACTTCAATAGCATTCTTCATGCAAATGTCAAATATAACAGGAATATGGGGCTGAAGCATGCGTTCACACTCTGTTGGCGCCTTGGCAACGGATAGAAACAAGTATCTGAAAAGTTGCAAAACAAGTTTTCCAGATGGGGTATCTGGATGCTTAAGAGAATCAAGTTTGCTGCTAACAAGATAATTAACTAAAACATCAGCCAAGGGCCGGAGGACCTTGGGATTTTGGATTAAGTTGGCAAATATGTGGAGTAACTGTATGTTGGTAATCATGCAGTCAAAAAGTTCAGGCATCCGCAGTGCAAACATGTCCACAAGGTCCCGAGCTTCCATTATAGATAAAGTTTGTGAAAAGCACTGCAACAATTCCCTTTCTTCCTCTTTCTCTTTGAAAAGAGCTAAGCAGTGCACACCGCTCTTCAAAATACCTGATGCTTTCCTTACCTAACAAAATGAATTCAGATGAGCAGTCCAATCAAAAAATTGAAATAAAGTTAAATCGGATGTACCTCATCCTCTCTCATCCCTCTAAATCCCTGTGGAATTGAGGCATTAGAAGATGATGGAACCTGCACTTGCTGATGTGCTCCCTGTGCAGGTGAAACCTGAGGCAGAAATAACATGAGAAAATTTTGATACATCCAGAGTGACAATTCCCAATTATTGTGTTCATTTCACCTGAACCTGAGAACGTGGTATATGAGCATTTGTAATGCTCCAAATTATGGTCTTCATTCCTGCAATATGAACCAATCAGAAAGCAGTGGCTACCAGTGAAATTATGTATTAAGTTAAAGAACACCCAATGGTTACAAAACTGCTGCTATCAAATAGAAAAATTAACAAAATATCAATAGAAGCAATCCTAGGAGATTAAAAATAAAAAGTGCTCCCTACATTCTCAAGATGTCAGGTACGAAAAAAACCTTAGAAGTCTATTGGATAGAGGCGCAAATTCATGCAATATTTTTTGATTCATTTAGCCCAATTGCTCTAACCAACTAAGGGCCAGTTTGGGAGGTTGTTTCAGCTCTGGCATGGTGCAGTTCATTAGGGCCCGTTTGGGCTTTCTATTCTTGCAGGTGATCGAAGAAAACCCACTCTCGAGGCTTACGGCTCAAGGAAGATACCGGCGACATCTCTCGACATTCCGCTCCTAGATTAGCCTGCCAATGACGCCTCCTGCCGACACCCGCAAGGTGAGATCTTGACAGTCATGGTGAATCTATTTTCCTCTATGCTTGATCTCCTTGCTTTTAAACATCTCTTTTATCAGTTCTGCTATATGTCACGGACAATTTGCTCTCAGAAATCTGTAGATTCTCGGAGAGTGAAGTTGATTCTTATACCATAATTGGTTAAGAATCATTGAATTCTTAATACTATACAGGAGTGTATAGTATATGGAGTGTATATGTTACTAATAAATGCGAGCGCCGACGCGTCGCGATATGGTCACGGTCGGGTCACAGTCACGGCGATACGGGGGGCCCTGTGCACTGTCTCGTGTCGTAGCAAAAATAAAGCTCAGGTAGTATGTGTGACGATCCAAAAATGCGTCAAATAATTTTAATTTTTCCTCAATGATGAACAAGAGGCAAATCGAATTTTTATTAACAATTTTCGCATTTTTCCGTTTCATTTTATTTGTTAAATTTGCTTTAATTTATTTTTGTGGGTGTCAATAGCCAAAAATTGTGATTATGTGGGCTTGATAAGTAGGCTGCCATTTAAAATGGGTTCGTTAAGCGGGTTGCCATTTAAGCTTGGTAAGTGGGATGGCTGGATGTTTATGCTGATTGAATTGGTGTGCTGGCTTGTGTGGTGTTGGCTGGTTTGAGCTTTGGGGCTTGTTTTGGTGGCACCTGGATAGGTGCTTGGCTTTTTCTTGCCGCTGACCGCTTACTATTGCAAATAAATCGTGTCGGAGCCCTTTGCTTTTTCCCACACCCGTCTCTGCGCCTTCTTTCTGCCGTTGCTCTGATACTGCTTTGCTGTTGTTGCTGCTTCCGTGTCGATTGTGTTGTGTCGTCGCTGCTTCTATGTCGTTGTTGCTCCTGTGACGTGGATCATCTTCACGTGCCCCTCTTCTCTCCTTATGCCATCCTTCTATCTTGTTGTCGTTGCTTTGTTGTTTCTGACTTCTTCTTCTTCTTCCTGGCTGTTGGTTCTATACTCTCCTGCTTTGTGCTTCTGTGTCGACGTTTCTGCTATGCCACTATTTAGGGCATGCTGCTGCTCCCTGCTGCTGCTCTCTGCTGCTACTCCCGAGCTGCTGTTGTTCCCTGCTGTTGCTCTCGAGTTGTTGTTGCTCCCTGTTGTTTCTCCCGAATTGATGTTGGTTCCCCTACTGTGCTGCCTCATGTGTAGTTGTTGTGCACTGCCCTTCTTCTTTCCTCTTCCGATGTAAGGATGTTCTCTTCCTTCCTACTGTGCACTTCCTATAATTGTGGCTTGCTGAAATTAGGTTTGGTGGCTGTTTTGGTAGGCTGTTTGACTGCTTAATATTATTTTTTTTTACAAGTTCATTCTACAAGTTCATTATTTTTACAATGGTCACCTCTGATTGACCCCCATTTAAAACTGACAGGCTAACTGAAAAGCTGGTTCAAACTAGGGACAGTCAACCCAAAGAATGTTCAACCTCATTAAGGGTTGTCCTTTCTAGTTATGTCTATATTTAGAACAATGTTTGTAAATGTCATGACACCCAAGTGATGAACCATTTTTGAAAAGTCATGAAATGGTACAATGATGAATGGCCAAACGGACTTTTCTATGCATGAATATTATTCAATTTCCATCCATTATTATATAGTCTCTACATGTGGTTAGTTTATATATCATCTTCTTATGCGCTCAATTTAACACTCTGAGGCTTGTGGGATTTGACAGGACCTATATCGCATCATATGTAGGAAAGGGGATTACACGCTGCTCCTTCTTTGGCCTGTAGGAATTGAAGCTTCTTGTTGTCCTTCGATGAAGATTTGGCTTCTACAAAGTACCCACTAGCCCTTGCGACTCCTATGGGTCTCTCTATCCTCAACCCATTATTTTCTATTCATGCACTTTTTTAGTTCATATCAAAACAATATAAAGACATTCAATAAAGTTATTAGTTAACTTTTTGGGGCTTTAACAGATTTATTGAGTAAGAGAAGACTTTTTATTATCAATGACATTTTAGACCGAGAAAGAATATGTTCATGACTCTCTGACTGCCTAAAGGTTATGATCTCCGTAGATGCCACTTTTCGTAAATACCATCCATCATTCTCGACTACCTCCATGTCTTCCTCTCATGATTAGCCTCATCATATACATCATGTAGTTGATCTTCTCGTTCCCAATCAACAAACCCCTCCACCGCCTATCTCCCGCCACATTGGACATCTATAATATAATATGTTGCTCTAAAGTTTGCCATCTAAACCCAATGCCCACAAAATGACATTCATGCGTAAGAGGATCTTCTCATTGTCCTTCACAGAGGTTACCGGTTATGTATTGCTCATCCTATGTTAAATTTTACTTATTTTCATCACTTGGCTCATTTTCTCCATAGACACAATTCACATTCTTTAGTCACAACTTCTTACTCCATTCGTGAGGTAATACAACATATCTAGGGTAGCTGGTGGATGAGAAGATGTAGCCTCTTTGGGCTGATCATACGTGGAATCTGGTACCTTAGCCGCCCCCCCCCCCCCCCCCGAGAAAACATTGCGTTGGTTGATGAGGGGGAAATGTTCTTTTGTGCTCAAAAGTAACATGTCCTGCAAGTCAGGGGACGTTTAGAACAACAGTCGCAACCTTGAAGCTTTAATCCATTGCTTTCACTTATGGCTATTTATGGTCTAATCCAAAGTATTATCGCCTGATTCGAAAGTCAATATATATGAAGATCACATGTCCAAATATTTGCTTTATTACGGTTCATATCTCTCATTCCGCGGTATCTGAAGTGCGCTCCAAGACAAAAAATTATTTATCAACCCACTTTTACTCTCACCCCCACGGGTTACTCGAATGTTGAAAATGACCAATCAATTAAAGATCATCACTATACTAGTGCTTTTTGTATTAATTATAGCAGGAATCTAGTCAAATAGAGAGCAGCAAGTAACTTGTTATGGCTTGTTCTTCAAATGAGGCCGAGTATACCAAATGATCCTTGCGATTTCCGAGGTCACTTAGTTCAAGAGTATGTTGGCTAATCAAGGCATGTCTTTGTTCATATTGTTCTATGTTATGGGTCTCACGTCGTCAGTTATCTATTAGTGTTATATTACACATTTTAATATATGTTTTTTGTGGGCTCGAGTTGTATAATTTGAGCCGAATCAAGTGTTTAGAGTCTTAATACTTTAGTGTTTTCTTTTATTTAATATTTTAGTGCTTATGTCGTTGTAATCTATAAAGAGACCACTTGGGTCAGGAATGAGGGGGGAATAAATTATGAAAGTTCTGTTCCTCTTTATAGATCCCATCCTCTCGCTAGTTTTTTTCTCCTCATTCCATTTTCTAGGATTAGGGTTAAGCAAGACTCCCATTTCATCCTTCATCTGTCATTCTCCATGGATTGAGCTCGGCTCCCCTGTATCTCCACCACCGCCACCTTCGACAAAATTTTTGAATAGGTCCATAACAACTTTGGTATCAGATGCCGGAATAGGTTCCTGACAAAGTGGGAACCATAACATTTCACCTCGCTCTGATACCAAAGTTGTTGTGGACTTATTCCGGGATCTAGTCAGAGGTGGCGATGAAGACGGAGATGCAAGAGAATTGAGCTCAACCCACAAAAAATGCAAGGAGTAAGAAGGGGAGCTTTGCTCAATCCTAACCGTAGAAATTGGATGAGGAGAAAAAAAATTAGAGAGAGAGAGAACTAGAGAGAGAAAAAAACTTTGATAATTTCACCTCCCCCCCATACATGACCCAAGTGGTCTATTCAAGGTTGTCAGGATCGTGATCCGGATCTTAGGATCGCACGATCCTACGATCCAGATTCTACATTTCGATTTGGATCTTAATCCGGATCGAAATCAGGCCACGTCCAGGTTGGATCGCGATCCGGATCGTGGAATCGTTAGGATCGCGATCCCTAAACGATTCCACGATTTGTATCCGGCTTAATTAAAAGTCGTGGAAATTTCCTAAACCCTATTCCCTCTCCCGACGGATTTTCCTCCCAACCCTATTTCCTCTCCTGACGGCGGCTTTCCTCCCGGCTCTCGTCTCCCGCACAGCTGCAGGTTTCTTCTTCTTCTGGACTGATTTTCTTCTTCTTCTTTTGGACTGATTTTCTTCTTCTTCTTCTTCTTTTTCTGGACTGATTTTCTTCTTCTGCTTCTGGACTGATTATCTCCTCCTGGACTGATGTTCTGCTCCTCCTGGACTGATTTTCTCTTTGATTTCTGAACTGAAATCATCCAGATTTTTACACTGATTTCAGTCCATTTCAGGACTAAAATCATCTAGAAATCAGGATGATTTCTGGACTGAAATCAGTCCAGAAATCTAGATGAAATTAGTCCAGAAATCATCCAGATTTCTGGACTGATTCAATCCAGAAATCTGGTTGATTTCTGGACTGGAATCAGTCCAGAAATCTGGAAATCTGACAGATTTCAGTCCTTTGTCAATTGAAAATAATCTCATTATTTTGTTTATGTATGCTTATATTTTTTTGAATTTTTACTTGGCTTTGTAGATGCCTGTCTCTGGGTCCGGTTCAAAACCAGTTGGAAAAAAGTCCCGAAAGAATGCATCTGCTTCTAGAAGTGATCCGGGTTGGGAGCATGAGATTGAAATTGATAGTACAACCAAAAAAGTGCAATGTAAGTACTGTTTAGTGATTAGATCTGGTGGGATATATAGATTGAAATATCACCAAGCCGGAACTAAATTTAATGTAGAATCTTGCACTAAAGTACCTGAAAATGTTAGAATTCAATTTTTGAATATTCTTCAAGCTTATGGGGAGGAGGTTGTTAAAAAGAGAAGAAATATTGAGGAGACTATTCATTATGATGAAGAAGTAGAAGTGGATGTAGGAAACAAACAAAAAGGAAAAGAGACAATAGATCTTTTTGTTAGAAAGATGCACGTGAAAAAGTCTGTCAACAAATTGCCCATTTTTTTATACAAGCGCAATTCCATTCAACTGTGTTAAGAACCCGGAATTTGAAAGAATGATTGAAGCAATCAGCCAACACGGCCCCAAAATGAAACCACCATCTTACAATGATATTAGAGTAAAATACCTAAAGCAAAAGGTGAGCAGAACTCTTGAGTTGCTAGAGGATTAGAAGGTGGAATGGAAGAAAGTTGGTTATACTATTATGTCAGACGGATGGTCAGACAAAAAAGGAGATCAATATGTAACTTCTTGGTAAATAGCCCGAAAGGTACCGTGTTCTTATCATCAATAGATACATCTGATTTCTCCAAAACTGCAGATAAGGTTTTTCAAATGTTATATGAAGTTGTGGAGAAAATTGGAGAAGAGAATGTAGTGCAATTGGTAACGGATAATACCTCAAACTACAAGGCGGCCGGACAAATGTTAATGGAGAAGAGAAAACATCTATATTGGACATCATGTGTTGTGCATTGCATTGCTTGATTTTAGAAGATTTTGAGAAAAAAAATAGAGTTGCATAAATTAACTATAGCAAAAGGTAGAAAGATAGCATCATGCATCTACTCAAGAACTTTGATACATAATTGGCTGCTTGATTTTACAAAGGGTAGAGAGTTGATCCGTCCTGCAGTTACCCGATTTGCCACAGCTTACTTGACATTGGGATGTCTTTCTGAGAATAAGGGTGGTTTGATGATGATGTTCACTTCTGCCAAAAGGAAGTCTAGTGGGTTTGCCGGTTCAAAGGAGGGGAAATCAATTCAAAAAATTATTTTGAATACAATTACATTTTAGTCTCATGTTACTGTATGTTTAAAAGCAGCATTTCCACTCATCAAGGTGCTTAGAATGGTTGATTCGAAGGCCCCGTGATGTAATTTATATATGAGCAGATGGATCGAGCTAATGAGAAGATTCAAAATAATTTTGAAAACATCAAGAGAAAGTAAGTAGCTATAGCTTACTTATTATAAATTTAAGTTTCATTGTGTTTGGATTTATATCATAACATGCAATTGTTATTTTATGTGTTATGTTGTAGATATGAACCAATATGGGCTATCATTGATGAGAGATGGGCAAGCCAACTTCATAGGCCCTTACATGCTGCAGCTTATTATTTGAATCCTCATTACCACTTTAGCTCATCATTTAGGGCAGATGCTGAAGTAAAATTGGGATTCTACAGTTGTCTCCAACGGATGATTCCAAATAAAGAGGAGAGAACAAAAATAGATATTCAAATAGATGATTTCAAACATGTGAAAGAGTTATTTGGGTTAGAGTCTGCAAATGCAACTAGAAACAAAAGATCTCTAGGTGAGACAAATTATGTTTATAATATTTCAAATTATTAATCAATAAGCATGTATACTTGTATAGTAATTTTATGTTTAAGCATTTGCAAATTTTTCAAATTTACAGCTGATTGGTGGGATTCATACGGCGATAATTGTCCCGAATTGCAAAGATTTTCAATTCGGGTTCTAAGTTTAACATGCAGCTCTTCCGGACGTGAACGTAATTGGAGTGCATTTGAGATGGTGAGCTCAATGCCTCAAATTCAATTATTGTTGTATGTTTAAAAGCATGATCTCATAATTTTGTATTGTCATTAACTCATTACAATTCATATTTCATAGGTTCATGCAAAAAGAAGAAATCGGTTACATCAAAAGAAGATAAACGATCTACTGTTTGTGGATGTATAACAAAAAGTTGATGGAAATACAAGATGAAAGGGATATGCAGGTAAAGGATAAGTTTTTAATTTTGAGGATATCCCTTCTGATGATGAATGGATCACAGAGATGGAAGATCCAGTTCTTCCCCGCAAGGGCAACTGGTTGAGGATTCTTCAACATAAAGATACTCAGAAAACATATAGTGATGATAGCATTGAAAAGAATGTTGAACAAACCACTATGAAATTGAATGAAAAAGGTAAGTTTCATATTAAATTTAAATTATTTGATAATACACAGTTTTTCAAATAGATCATGCATCGTCCTCTCTTTTCTTAATTAAATTTTATTTTTTTATGTGGAGTTGAAGATCTCACCATAAGGGGCAGTGATCACGATGTTATCGATTATATTAGTGAGGGTGAATGGGATGATGACGAGAATGTCAGTGGTGATGATGAGGAAAATGTGACACTTGATGATGAGGACATGGTCTACATACCGATTAAGGATTTGTACTGATTTTTGATGGTTTTCATTGACGATTAGATGAATCATGAAACTACTCTTCGATTTGTTATTTTCTTTTAGACATTATTTTTGTATTTCCTATTTGATGTGCTGGATGACTTATATTTGAAGTGTCTGTTAATGATTTGTTATTTTTTTTATATTTTATACTTCAAATTTAACGATCTGATAGGCTGATAGCATTGTTAATTTGTCATCATTAAAACTTACAACAAAATTCAGAATTTGTCATGCAAGCTTGCAACATTCCATGATTCCATCCTACTCAAGCAGCTCCTGATGCTTCATCATTTGCTTTTGAGGTTAGAATGTTAGTCAATGTGATAATTTCTCTTTATAATTGTCTCTGTGATTTATGTTTCCTCATTTATAGGTTCATCTTCATAATTTGGTTACTGAAGATAGTTTGATGAAAATGGGACAGCTAAGACAAAAATGCTTACTCATCTTGGCTTTAGAGCTGCTAACGTAGAGGCGGAAGTTACACTACTCGGGTATATTTACAATCATAACTGTTTCTTTATGCAAGTTCTTATTTTGTCTTGGGCTTAGGATCTATTCTAAATTTCTATTAATAATAGTCTTATAGTAAACAAATGAAAATGATTAATTATATAGTTTTTGGTATAGATTATTTGTGTAATTGTATGATATGATTGATATCAAATTCAATTTCATCATTTAAGTCTTGTTTTAAGAATGTAGTGAGATCTTACGATCCACGATCCGATCCGATTCAACCCCTTAAACGATCCCACCTAGGATCTCGATCCTGACAACCTTGGGTCTATTTATGAGCACTAAAACATTAAATAAAAGAAAACACTAAAATATTAAGACTCTAAAGACTCAACTAAATACAACTCTACTCATACAACTCAAACTTAATAAAAACTTGTAATAAGACGTGTAATATAACCAGTATAGAAAATTAATGTGGGACTGATAACATTCTCTTCTGTGGCAAACAAGTTGTCATCCATAAGACTAAGAATTCAATATTTCATGAGCGTGCAAAACATCGATGTTGATTGTCATTACAACCGGGACAAGAACAAGGTTTATGAGATCTAGCTTCATCATGTTTTTCTAGCATCCCAAATGGATGATATTCTCGTCATAGTCTTACCTCACCCAATGTATCTTGGTTTCTCTCCAAGATTGGATCATATGACATTTAATGTAAAAATCATTTTATATATTAGTTTACATTTTTACTCATAGTTCCTTTTGTCACACATACTTATGGAACACCCGTAGGATCCCTGATGAAGGACCGGTGACACACCTGCCTGCCACCCCTGATAATCAATCGCAGTAGTCTGAATGTATCCTTTGGCAACTAGTCCTGCCTTCTCTTGTATCTTTCAACAATTCCTTAGGTGTTTGGCTTGACAGAAAACACTTACGCCTAACAACAACCATCTTATGTTGACGAAGACGCACCAGATCCCATGTACAGTTTTTCCCCAAAAAATGCATTTCCTCAAGCATGGCTTCTTGCACTTGCAGTGACTAAAAGCTTCTTTCCGAGATGACTGAATAGATATAGAGGATAAAGAGGAAACAAAGGTTTTATGTGAAGTGGTTAGAGAATCATAAGACACAAACCGAGACGGAGGATGTTTGGTAGATATACCTTCTCTTAAAGCAATAACTCTGAAAACGGATCAGTAGTTAGCTCTGGTGTCTTGAGAAAAGCTTACATGTTTATACCATTATTTCTCCGAGAGTAAACCTGCAAAAGGTGAGCACGAGATATCTCCTGACCATTAGAGGCAACATGAGGGTGATTGTAGGAAGTTGGCATGGAGGAATGGGTAAAGGTGTTTGTGAGGGCTCCTCCTGAAGTGATAAGGATCTCACTTCCAGCATGCGAGAGGACTCCAACTAAAGTGAGGTCCTATAATAGCTTTCAAATTCACCTTGATTAATCAAAATCCAAGGAATTAAGAATTACTTGTGAGATTACAAAAACAATCACGAGTTCAACACAGTTCAAAGAATATGCAACTATAAGACCTCTCATGTGTAAATTTCGAAAGAAAAAATATTATGAAAATCTAAAGAAAATAAATATATATGATATCAATTGATAAAGATTTTTGATTTCGTGATTATAGGTCAAATAACTCCTATCTTCACAGATGATATGGAACTTCCTATCCTGAAACCTAAAGCTAACTGGACTGAAACTGAAAAGAAGGCCAAATCCAGTTATGCAAAGCGAATGAATATTTTGGTTTCTACAATAACAGATGATATTTTCCAAAAGGCAGAACTTCAAGAAAATCCAAGAAGAAATTGTGACAGATATGTACCAAAGATTCAACCTAATAGTCAGTGAACTCGGGGGACTAGATACGGAAATCTCAATAACTGAGATCAATGACAAACTACAAATGTGCTTTCCAAGCTCATGGGATTCCAGAATCTGGGTTGTCAGAGAAGCCATATGTAACAAGGAGCTTTCTACATATTTAATCCTTGGAAAGCTCAAGTTATATAAAATGCTACTAAAGACTAGAGCTTAGAATGAAGCCAAGAAAACTCCATCCTCCTCAAAGGAGAAACCCATTGCTCTTAACGCTTTTGATGAAGAAGGATGATCCATGGAAGATGAACAAATGAGTCTTGTGTATAAAATATTTATGAAATGGATCAAATCTAAACACTTTAAAAGAAAGGATAAAAGACACCAAACCAAGGCATGGCAAAACTCCTGCAGGAAGCCTGGACGCATTGCTCTGCAATATCAAGAAGAGAACAAAGATAAAATTCAGAAGAAGAATAAAGATCACAAGAAGCATTATGATCAAAGAAGAAAAGGCAAAACGATGGATAAAAGCATTATTGCTAATACGTGGAGTGAAACTGATGAAGATTCTAGCTCCCGTTTTGAAAATGAAGAAAGCAAGGATGAAGAAAAATTCCTTACGGAATTGGATCTTCCTGAACAAGAAAATGAGGTGTTGGATCGTGAAGCGCCCTTAGACGGGGTGAATAGGGAATTACAAATTTTTTAGCACGACCGGTGGTCGTGCGCATTATGTCCAATGATCGTGCGATTACCCCAGACAGGACTCCAGAAAAGAGGAATCAATGCACACGATCAGTGGCTCACGACGGTGGTCGTGCGCATTATGTCCAGTGGTCGTGCGCTTACCCCAGGCTGATTCTGGAAAACGTAGAGTAGTGCGCACGATCAGGGGCGCACGACCAGTGGTCGTGCGCATTATATCTCATGATCGTGCGCAGTATTCCTGTTTCACAACCATCCCGGAACACGCACACGACCCATGTACCGATAGGAAAAACAAATCACTAATCTGTGCAGACATTCCAGACAATAACAAAAAGAGTACAAACTATAAGAATAACAAAATACACAACCACGGGCATAAATGTGCACTTCCTATGGAAATATAGGCAAGATGAAATATATATGATAATGAACTAAAAGTGAAGTGCAAGCGACGAAAAACAAGCTCAGATGAGTCCGAAAATAGGTATATAAAGTGGACTCATCACACCCCCAGACTTAACTGTTTGCGCGTCCCGAGCAAACAAAATCTAAGCAGATAGGAAAATTACTAGCTAACAAAGAAATTGAAAAACAAAGTACCATGCGAAGTCGCATGCTCGCGTGCGTAAAAATATAATAGAAGAAATTTCTAAGTATACAAAATAGTTTATACTTTTCACAATGCGTATCAAAATTTTATTATTACTCAAAAATGGAATCACGGTGAATCATTCGGTCACGCGTAGGGAGAAAGTAGACTAATCGTTAGGCGAGCATTGCCAAAGATCGGGGCTCCGGATAACCTCCAAAGTAATCCAACAATGTCGGTGACCATATGCTTGCCCTTTCGCATTCTCTCCACGGCACTGGTTTGGGTTCACACACGAATCAGTAGGACTTTAGGTGAAGAGATGGGGCTTGGGTTTCGGTGAGGTAAACAAGGATAAACAAGGAGGCTATGCACCTAACCCAAATGAGCTAGTATAAAAGGAATCCCTCTAATAAGCAAAATACACGCGGGTACACACACCCCCCAGACTTAACTTTTACATATGGGTGTGTGCACCGCCTACTCCAAAATAATCACATTTCCAAAAGATTTTCAATTTAACTTTTTCTTTCACTTTTTTTTCTTTACAAATATTTTTCTCTTTTTTTTCTTTATTCAAATCATTTTCTTTTTTTTTGCAATTTCAGCAAATATAACATTGGAGCACATCCACATAATCACAAGTAAAATCACCACATCACACCCCAACATTAAATATAAAACACTAAACTCGACTTGGGTGTGCGACTAGGATTGGCTATGAGGCTTTGGTGAAATCATGGTGGAGCTGAATCAAAAAGATGGGGTAGGCACAACAGGGCTAGCGAGGATATGATGTTAGGAATGGTACAAATCTCAACCGGGCCAAAATGATGGCCTACAACACGCTCATGCATGACTAACCTATACCCATGCTTCAAGAATAGCTTGGGGCAAGTTCTTAGCCAACGAGAAACACTATCCATCCTCCCGACTCGAGCAATACGAACCTAACGGCCGTCTACACACATCCCTAAGCTATCGTCGGATTCACACCGGATTCACCAACTTTTGAGTAGAATAAAAAATATTTACGCAATTAGAAAATATAAAACTAAAAGCATACAGAAAATTAAATCTACTCCAATTTCTACACGAGACGAGAGCAGTTGACTAGGAGCACAGCAAATCAACATTTTACTTTGTCTCACAATCCTATGTCAGCACCATAATTTTCTCAAATCTAACGAAGAAATGAGTTTAACTCGCGGCACACTAACAGCTAAGCACGCTCTCATGTGGGTGCAGTGGTGTGTGATGCAACGAACTAATCAAAATAAAATTATAAAAGCTTCTAGTATGCACATGAAATGTGCACGTGCAAAAGGTAACAACACTGGCTCTCCCCCAGACTTAAACTAAGCAATACAGCAGATGATATAGAAATTAAAATCATAAGGAGCTAAGGGAAGAGGTTACCCAATGCTCAGCCAGTGAGCATACCAGAAGACGCGTGGAAACCTGAAGCAGGCCCGCATACAAAGAATCACAACCCCGCCAATACAATTTGTCATGAATACCTGCAGGGGTGAGCTCCGCAAAAACAAAACAAAATATACAAAAAGAAATGCTAAAACTAAAATAGACAAGAAAAATAAATGCAGAAAATGAAAGATAAGTACTGGGGGTTATTGTCATCCCAGCACGACTTATTCAGCTACGAAAAGGTTCTAGCTAATGGGCCTATGAAAGGAAAAATGCACAGGTAACTGTTCCAATATCCGTTTCGGTAACGGGTACCGATACGGCGATAGAACAGTTACCCCTCTACCTAAATAGTAATACATGCCCAACACAGGTAAAGGAATAGGAAGTAGGATGAGGAGGAGGTCTGGCCTCACTCATCTCACCACAAAACAAATCCTTGCCTAGCAAGGTTTCGTCCACCACAGGTTCGCTAGGGGCGAAGGTGACGGCAGTGGCTTCCACTGTGAAGGAGGTAGGAACCTCCTCACACAAGAGGATGCACTCGTCGACAGCCTGAGCGCAAGGCTCAACGTCAACCCAACTTACCTGTGGAGATTCAACATGCACAGGCTCAGATAAAGAAGAGGGATCAAGAAATAAAGGAGAAGAAGAACTAAAATAATCAGAAATAGGGGGAGTGGTCCCGGTCTCACTCTCAGCAGGATCCAAGCAGAGATCATCATCGGTATCATACGAGTCGTATCGAGGGGAATCCGAGAACTCGAGCTCCGTGGTGGTAAGAGGAACGACCTCATCTAATAAAGAGGTGCAAACCTCCACATCAGAAAGAGGGTATTCCTCATCCCACCGGGGTGCGTAAAAGTGTTCCGAAGATCCACCTTCTCCGTCGGAGATAGAGGAATCTTCATCCCACTTCGGCGCAACCTCGGACACCAAATCATCCACAATCACGGCATCATCAACCGACTCACAAGAAAGAGGAATAGCACAATCCGGCAAAAATTGCGGAGGGGCAAGGCTGCTCTCAAAATCAAGCACTGAATGAGCAGGCCCCATCGCAAAATCATTCGCAGACGCCACCCCGTCGACGACCAGAACAATCTCATCGTCCCATACAGGAGCGTCCATGAGTTCCTGCTCCTCTTTTTGTTGGCTAACACAAGAGTGATCATCATCACTCAAGGAAAGCTCGTAAAAAGGGATCGAGGACCCATGAAAGAGCTGTATGCGGCCAGAGATTCTTCAGTAATCTCAACGGGTAAAGAATGAGCAAAGTGCGTTATGTCAGTGTATGGGCCAGGCAACACCCTGGTAGCCTGTCCACAACAGTCTTCCGCGAACGGAGGTTGTTGTGGGCACAC